>VDFB02086081.1:57091896-57191838 GCA_007258455.2 Sequoia sempervirens | reverse complement strand
TATTCCCTAATTTACCAAAAATACATCGTAGGCCGACCTTAGGTCTTAATGAATGAAAACCCACAAGAAATTTGAATTTATTTTGAATTTTGTTCAAAGAGGGACTCATTTTCCATCGATGGAAAATGGGTCCCACTCAAGGAATATGAGTGGTTTTCGGGAATTAATTTATCTTTAATACTCTTTGTCAGGTTTGTATTCAAAAATACACTTAATTAAGGCATGCAAGTGCATAAAGGGGCCAAATAAAGCATAAGAAAGGTGTAATTAGTGGCAACAACTCTAGAAATGCATGAAATTTTGTTACAAAACATTACAACATGTTATAATAAGACTTGGTAAGTGATAAAAGAGGGTATATAGATGAATTATGATAAGAAGAGTCTAGAAAAGTGTAGAAATGTGTTACAACACTTCACAACACCTTTACAAGACATCCTAGAAGTCTTAATGATTCATAAAGATTCAAGACCTAATGTGAATATGTGGGGCCATATTACAACACTAAATCAAGGAAAAATCAAGCCAAATAAGCACAAGGAGGGACAAAAGAAGAAAAAGTAAAAGGGTTACTTTTTCCATGTTCACATCTTCTTTATTGAACAATTCAATTTGTTCATTTAATGAAATTTTTGATGCATTTATAAACCATTTCCAAGTGCATATGACTCCCACGAAGACCTTGGCTGATTTGATGCGATGCAAGGAAAAAGAGGAAGAAAAGATAACTGATTTTATCTCACTCTATCAATCACTTTATTCCCAAATCGATGTTAAGATCCCTGACCCACACCTTCAAAAGATGTTTATATAAAAATTGCAAACTAAAATTCAAGAAAAATTAACTATGATGAAATTCCCATCCTTCATGCACTTGTGTACTTCCCTTTGTGATTATCAAAATTTGGTTAGTAGTCGAGATACGAAGTCCACTTCTAGCTGAATTGAGAAATATGAATCCTCCAACAAAAATGATTCCCAACCATTTAGAAAGAAAAATAAAGGTTTCCTCCAATTTAACCCTTCTTAGCGAATGACTCAAAATGCACCTAACTAAATAGCAGTTGTTAAAAATGGGGTTCCCTTTAGTTATGGAGATCCGAAAAGACAATTCACACCCTTACTTGACGCCCTTCATAACACAATGTCCCGACTTTTACAACAACAAATGATTATGTTTCCCATTGTTAAAACACCCAACCCTACTATGCCTTTACCTCCAAGCTTTAAATTAAATGCTTATTGCCACTATCATCGACAAAATGGACATGACACAGAACATTGTAAGCATCTTAAACATCTTATGCAATACCTCATTGATTCTAGTCATTTATCCGTTGTAGGTGTTAGTTATCAAGGCAATAAGTCCGTTTCCCCTCGAAACCAAAACTTGCAAATTTTCACTAATCTTATTCCCAAACATAATATTTCATTTGTCAAAGCTAGTGAAACTACATAGAATGATGTGATGAATGTTGATATAGATGATGAACATAATGACTCTATCCTAAATGATCTCAATGTTAATCATGTGGATGAAATGGTAGGTGCGATAGATTGTATCCCTCTTAAGGGCCAACCTAAGAGATCTCTTGATATTGCTTTCTCCTCTAAGGATATAATTAAACATCTACAAAATGGTCCTCTCTACATAGCCAACCATATCTATGACAAGCCCACTAATGGGATACTAATAAAACTCCTCTATGGAGAGAACGTGATCACCAAGGAATTTTTAGTATTATATGAACTTTATCAAGATGATTATGATAAATCAAAAGCATGGATCAAGACGCATAATGGTTTTTCTTTCCCTATGATTGGATCGGTCACCCTTCCATTACAAATGGGACCAAAAACAGTAGATGTCACATTCTCCATCATCCTCTAGTTAGACCAATTTTGTTTGAGGCTAGGCCATCTGTGGCTTCGCTCTTGATGAAAGCCGTCCCTTTGGTTATACACAAATGCTTAAAGTTTCCATTTGAAAATGAAATATTCACTGTCCACCATACCAAAATTAACCCCTTGTCTTCCAAAGGAAAATATTCCTTAGAAGCCTTTTGGCCCTAGCCCATGGAACCTATAATGCCATGAAAAGACTTCTTTTTCATCGCTTACCAAAAATTCAAAGCAAAGAAAATAGTAGAATTGTCTCTCTGACACATCCCTATCTACCTCTGATACTCCCATCATCGAAAAAACCATGGCTCAACCGAAACAAGATCAACCAATACTAGAAACCTCTGTGACATCATCAAAATGACCAAGAGACAATGAAAGTAACTCCATGATGCCTCCTCAAATAAAACAAGTTTACAAGGAAAAGGAGAAAGTGAATGACCAACCTCATATAGTTCCTTCTGTTCCTCGCCTTAGGGAAGAACAACCTATGGTTGATCAACCTGCTCTTTCACAAATGTAACTTGATAACAAAACCAAAAGAAATAGAGGTTCTAGAGAGCATAGGCATAGACGTCGTGCCTTTGCTCACAAGTTACATGATGAATTAAGCAAAGAAAATCAAAATCCACACTTGACCGAAGCAATGCATGATGACCCTCCTCCCCAACCAAAAATAAATGATGCAATACAACAATCACAACAAGAGTTACACTCTTAATTGGACATTATCATTCATCATCCTATTGTGATTAATTTGGATGACAATGACAAGATCGCCAAAATTGATGAAGAGGTGCATAATGATTTGAACACATTACTTTCTTCTTTGATGAGCTTAAATGAGAAATCTCCTATATAGAGTGATGAACCTGATGCTTCTCCGAGCTCAAAAATTTCTTTTGTCCCTTTAGCTATCCATATGCCTTTCGAATATCATGAACATGATTGGGAGGCAGATGACTTTCTCAATGGCTGACTCACATTTTCCTTACTAGTATTTAACACTTTTCTTTTCTTTTGTGTGATTGCATGTGTGTAATGTGATCCCCTGTGATGTTCTATTTGATTTTCCGTCTGCTTGTGACATTCTTCTATTTGTACCTTCATTCTTCTATGTCACCGCATTGTTTAATCTTTTTTATTTTCCTTTTCTGTGTTTTCCTTTAGATGACACAAGGCATTGATACATTCATGTCTCTTTCATGCTGACCCAAACGACCCCTTTTCTTTTACTTTTTTCACTTGTCTTTTTATTTTTTTGGCTTGTGTTTTCCTTTTGGGGATGACACAAGGCGTTGAGACACCCTATGTGTCTTCATGTTGACCCAAAAGGATTTTTTTTTATTTTCACTCTCTTTATGTCATTCTTCTAGTTCTATGTAATTGGGGGATGATGATAGTTCCAATCTCTCTAAAAAACATTGCAGAAAAGAATATACTGACCCCAAATCCATAGATCCCTTATGTGTTTGGTGTTTTCATTTTGGGGGCAACCCCTCTCTATTCTTCTTTTCTCTCACATGATGTAGCCTTACTTGGAAACATATGACTTGGCATAGGGATTTCTAGGTTGGCTCTCATATCTTGCTTTCTTGTTTTCATTTTTCATTTGCTACTTTAAAGAAATTTCTCACAGTATGATGTGTAGCAATTCCTTTAAACTAGGGGCATACATTGGCATTATTCTTTTTCATTCTTTTTCCTTTTTCTTGGTTCTTAGTACAACCTTCTTACTTCATATGATGCATTTGTCACTTTTTGGATGACATTGGGTGTGTTGTGCTTCATGAGCATGATCTATCTTAGCATATTACATTGCTCTTAGTGGCTTGATGTGACACATTGCATCCCCTAAGTTGTGAATTTTCTATTCTTTGATTGGTCCTCTCTTGGAGACATTAGGGACAATGTTCTCTAAGTCAAATACCTCACATGAATTAATAAAAACTCCTGTGAACATTATTTTCATTTTGCAATTATTATATGGGCACCTTGCATAAAAAAGATTGCATTCCTTTCAATCCATTGCGTTAGTTTATGAGCTCCAAGCATATGAAGTTTTTCTTGTCTCATGAAGCTTGAAAAGACCATCTTTCTTTTTTTGATACCTTATTAAAGTTATAAGGAAGTATAACTATGGTATGGTTGAGCGAGAAGCGCATTTCGAGGCATGAATTTCCCCATAGCCACCTGTGTATGTGAGTGCATACATGCCATGAGTACATATGTTTCTCACCTTTTAGGCCTTCTCACCTCGCAAGCAACCATCAATTCTGTCGCCTTAGAGTGAGTGCATTTTTGGGACAAACAACCTAGATCTGATTCACATCGTGTTGGACAAACGATTGAGGCTTGATCCGATTCTTTTTATTTCACCTTTTCTCTTATTCATCTTCGGCATTGTATGCTTGTGTCTTGTCATTTTTCTTGATACCATGCATGTTACCTTTGTGCTTATATTGGTTTGACATGGGATCTTGATCTTGGGGGCTTGATCACCCCTTTTGATCATTTTCATTCCACCTTGCTATTATTGGTTCACAGGAACCCCTCTTGATGCGAGTTGGTCTACTGTAGTGTAAGTTTGAAGCAGGTTCATCCTCTCACTAAAGTGTGGGCTAATTGTGGACACCGAAAAAGTAACCCTTTTACTTTTTCTATCTTGTTTTGTCCCTCATGATTTTGGAGACATACCAACTTGTTTTTCTAGGAGCTTGTGGAGTGGTAGAGACATACCAATTTTTTCTTCTCAACATTTTCCATCTTCTCCACTTTTTCCTCTACCTTTTTCTTGGATAATTTGTTGGTTATATAATCATATGTGCTAAACCTCTCAATAATGGGATCCCTATGTTTGTTGAGAAAAATGTCAACATATGCAATCCAGTCAGGTTTAGAGACCTCATAGGGAAAATTTGTTATCCATGAAGTTCTTGGTTCAATTGCGTCCAAATAAAAATTATCTTTATCCATCTTAAAAGAGATATCATTCTTGTATCTCTCAACAACTTGTGAGGGTATCCTATCCCTCTTTTCCATTTAATTTTGGAATGTTTTGGAGAATACCCAAAACATTGTATCACATTGTTTGGTATTTGAAAATCTACGCATGTGATCCCTAATCTAATGAGAGACAATAATATCCCTTCCCAAAACTGTATTCTTCAAACCACACAATTCCTTCATGAAATAAAACATAAGAAAAATAATTATAGTGTCATACAAAAAAATGTATCATTAATTCTTGGTTCTCTATAAACTCTCAAGTAATTGTTACTAAAAGAGATCATAATGGTCATACTCCTTTCCTTCCTTGATGAGGGCCACACTTCCCAAAACCCATAGATATCACAATAATAGATACCAACACAAAAGATGTGAGACAAAAAAATGACTCACTTTCAATTATTTTCAGAAAATGAAATTATAGATTCTAAGCTTACATGCTACAGCCTCATGGTCTTGATTCATTACAACAAAATCAACTTTGAAAATAAAATATACTATTCGGAACCACAATTTTCATTATCAGGCCTCCCTCTATAACTCCCACTTAACCATTTTTTATTTTCCACAATAACCACCCTAGAATGTTCTAGAAAGTTCAAATTTCCCCTTTTTGTTTTGGCAGAAAATGTCCCACAGTTTTATTTCTAGCCTAGTAAGAATTTTTTTTATGAAATCCACTTTTTCGAGGACCAAATTTGTGGGCCCATAGCTTTTGATCCAGGTGTTTGATTTTCTATTATTGCATATTGTTTGAAGCTCTCGATGAGCTCTACAATGCATGAACCACAATAGGTTGGTTTGGCCACTTTTTGAGTTGTTTTGGGGCATCTAAAGTTTTATATCTAAATTTGAAGTTGCATTGGACAAATTTCTCATGATGAAAACGTTCAATTTCTCTTAAACCATGCAAGGTATTGAGGTGATTATTTTGCAATCGTAAATGTTTTACAGCTTTGCTCCTTGGGGTAAATTTTCACATCCATACGAGCTCATTTAGGCCTACTTACTAAAAATATAAGTGCCCCTTTTTTTGCTATTTTTGATGCCTAACAGTCGTATACCCCTTAAGTGCCATCATAGGACTAAAAACAACTAAAGAAAATAAAGAAAACATTTTTTTTGGGTGTTGCAAGATTGCCTCTAATAATCACTGATGGTCTTTACATCGGGACACCTAGGTAATTTTGTGCGACCCTGTCACTTACTAGGAGTTAGAGGGAAACCAAGGTGGTTAACCTCAGCCTCAAATAACCATGATGAATCCTGGGCAGGCCTTCCTCTCCATTTCACCAAGTACTCTTCAGATTGCCTATTTCTTGTGCTTCTACTCACATGGCTATCCAAGATTTCTTCTATCTCTTCCTTCTTTGAAGTAGGTGCTATAATTTTCCTTTTATCAGCCCCTCCTCTATATCACCTTCATGATCAATAATAATGTTGAACACTGTGAGAAATGTTTATTCCACTAGGAAACTCCCTACCTCATTAAGGATTTCCGAATCATGCTTCTTCGTGGATCTTGTATGGTCCAACTTCTTCATCTTTAACTTGTTGTATGTACCAATTGAAACCTTCCTTTCACATGAACCATGACTTAATCTCCTACCTAGAAATCCTTATAATTTCCTTTTTGATCTACCTGAGCCTTATATTGTGAGTTCATCTTATTGATATGTTTCTTCACCTCTTCGTACAAATTCTTCAGGTTCTCAATAAAATATTCAACCTCAACACTACTCTTCTCCCACTTATCCATCTTTCTTAGTTCAAAAGTAAATTCTTCTTGTGGTATAATCAAATCCCATCCCTTGGGCTTATCTCCAACTAAGCATCTTAGCAGGTTGCTCAAACTCCTATTCACCACCTCTATTTTTCCATCAGTCTATGGATGGTGTGGAGAATTGAACTTCAAATCTATCTTGAACTTATTCCATAATGTTCTCTAGAAATAACCAACAGATTTCATATCTCTGTCTGAAACTATACTCTTTGGTAGACCATGTAGTCTGACCACCTCTTTGAAAAAAAACTATGCAACATTAACATCATCATTAATCTTATGACATGGAGTGAAATGTGCCATCTTTGAAAATCTATCCACCACCACAAATATGGAATCATGCCCTCTTTGTGTCCTTGGCAAGCCAAGAACAAAATCCATGCTAATATCCTCCCATGGCCTCTCAGATGCAAGTAATGGTTGATACAATCCAGTATTTTGACTTGTTCCTTTCAACATCTAACATAATATGCAACTTTGTACAAGATTTTTCACATCTTGTTGTAACTATGGCCAATAATAATTCTCACTGACAAGAGCTTTGGTCTTATCTTGACCAAAATTTCTAGCCAATCCTCCATTATTCTTCTCCTTGATTAGATTCACTCTCATAAAACTCCTTGGAATGCACAATTGGCTTCCTCTAAACAAAATCCCATCTTGAATTAAGAAATCCGACCATCTCGTCATGTCCAATGTAATATGTTCCAAACAAGCCTTCCAAGCTTTTGCAAAGTTTGAATCTTCTGGATACAAACTCTTGACTTCATTGAACCCAATAACCTGTATATTCATCTCTATGAACAAATTTTTCCTTCTACATAAGGCATCTGCAACTCTGTTTGACCTTCCACTCCTGTGCTTCAAAACAAATGTATAACTCTGTAAAAACTCAACCCATTTTAAGTGCCTTTGATTCAACTTTCCTTGACTATTGAGATACTGCAAACCCTTTTGATTAGTATATAAAACAAATTCTTTTGGAAAAAAATAGTGTCTCCATTTCTTTAGAGCTTGAACTATAGCATAGAAATATTGATCATAAAAAAAATATTTGTTCTTAGCATCATTTAACTTCTCACTAAAATAGGTAATAAGCCTACCTTCTTGACTCAAAACAACTCCTATGGTAGTGCCACTAGCATCACAATCTGCCTGAAATTCCTCATTGAAATATGGAAGGGCCAAAGGAGGTTTCTTTGTAACTTTCTTCTTCAACATATCAAAACTTTTGGCTACTCCTGTAGTCCACTTAAAATATTTTCCCCCTCTCATCGCTTCAGTTAGAGGTGCACAAATACTACTAAAATTCTTAATAAAATTTCTATAAAAACTTGCTAGACCATGAAATGATCTTACCTATGTAACATTCCTTGGGGTAGGCCATTCAATGATAGATTTCACCTTCTCTAGATCAATTTTAAGACCATCTGCTGAGACAACAAATCCCAGATACACGAAATTTCTCTTCACAAAACTACATTTCTTCAAATGAATCAATAACTTATCATCCCTTAGCTTCTCAAATTTGTTTTGAATATGCATCAACTGCTACTCCAATGTCTTACTGAAAATCAAAATATCATCCAAATAAAAATAAGAAATTTTCCTAAAAATTCTTTCAATACCTCATTCATAAGCTGCATAAATGTGCTTAGTGCATTGGTTAGCCCAAAAGGAATGACTAACCACTCGTACAAGCCTTCCTTGGTTTTAAAGGATGTCTTCCATTCATCCCCTTCTCTAATTCAGATTTGGTGATATCTGCTCCACTCAAACAATCCATAATGTCATCCATTCTCTGCAATGGAAATCTATACTTGATGGTGATCTTGTTGATGGCTCTAGAATCTATACACATACTCCATTCCTCATCCTTCTTTGGTGCTAGTACTAGAGGTACTACACATGGAATCCAACTCTCTCTAATCAATCCTTTCTGTAACAACTCTTCACTCTTTGCTGGAGTCATATGATGAGCTTCCTTATTCAGAAAACTGACTCTAGAAATCAGGTGCATCTGATGACTAATATTTCTTACTAAGGAAAACCTTCAGGTACATTATTAGAAATAATAGCTTGAAACTCATTCAACAAATCTGAAACCTCTACAGGTACCTTAGTGGTATCTTCTTTATCAACTATAGGGATCAATGCAAAACACATATTCTCATGCTTCATACCTTCTAGTACCTTTCTTCCATCAACCAAAACAATTCTTGCATTACTGCATACCTTTTCTTCTACATCTTTCAAGGGCTTCAACTTATGACAAACCCCATCCTTTTTCAAAGAATAGGTGTTGGTATATCCATCATGTATTACTCGTTGATGAAACTGCCATGCTCTGCTTAGCAACACATGACAAACATGCATAGGAATACTATCACATAGTACCTCATCATGGTAATTTCCAATCTTTAACTTTACTAGACATTTTTCATTTACAAAGTCTTTATGGTCCTTCTGCAACCAAGGAATCTGGTATGGGTTTAGATGCCTTCTTCTGTCCAATCACAAATTACTAACCATTTCTTCTAAAAGAAGGTTATTAGTACTACCTCCATCAATAATAACTTTGAAATCTTTACCTTCACACTTACATCCAGTGCGAAAAAATTTCTTCCTTTGAGTTGTCTCATTGTCCTCATTCAACAAGGCTCTTCTAATAACAAGAACCTCTCCTCTTTCTGCATCTCAGAATGTGAAGACTAAACATCTTCATCAACTTGTGCAACTCGTGCAATACCCTTAGGTCTTTTATTTGTCCTTCCTTGATGTTGAGGACACTCATGGGATCTATTTACTCCTCTCCACATTGGAAACAGGTTCCACATAAGCCTCCTCTTCCTGGTCCTCATCCATATCCTCCCCTTCCTCTTTGGTCTACATTATTTTGATCACAAGGACAGTAGGTGTTATCTACTTTCTAGTTCTGGCTGCTACTAGAGCCTTCACCCTTCTTTTGATCTTCATTTTGACCTCCATAGGACCGTCCATCAGTCTTTCCTCCACAACCTCCACCTCGTTGTTTGTTCTCAAACCTCTTGTTTAGTCGTTCTTCAACCTTTAGTGAAAACTAATAAGGATCCTTAATAGTCGTCATTCTTACTAGTGTCAATTCTTCATGTATGCTTGGCTTCAACCCGTTAATATAATAAGCAACTTTCTCTTTATTCGCCTTAGAATGTCCTGTCCAAATCAGGACCTTGTGAAATTTCTCTGTGTATTCTTTCATTGTCCTTGTCCCTTTCCTTAAGCTTCACATCTCCTTGAGCAACTCCAATTTGTAATCGACTGGAATAAATTGTTTCTTCAATTTTGACACCATTATGTCCTATCTGGAAATTTTATCTTTCCCTTGTCTCCCTCTTTCTAATTGTACTTCTTTCCATTATATACTGGTGTGACCTTTTAATTTTTTCTTTGCTAACCTCACTCTATGAGGATCTTCAATCTCAAACTCAAAAAATTCCTCCATGTCATTTATCCAATCAATCAATTCTTCAGGATTCAGATTTCAACTAAAAGTTGAAACCTCCATTTTAGGTCTCTTCCCAATGCTTGAGATCGCTTGCAAAAATATTGTTTCTCCAGGATCCATTAGATCCTACTCTTCCTCTTCCATTTCCTCTTTTGTTTCATCTTCACTTCCATCTCTATCTCATTGCACATCTCTTCTTTGAACCTCTTGCTGCAAGGTTTCTAATTGCCTTCTAAGGGCTTTGATTTCATCTCTAGGTGAATCTCTTCCTCCATGACCTTGGCCCCTACCTCTGCCATACTGGGCAAGTCTTGGAGGCATCTTGAACTCAATCTACACTCATAGGTCCTATTGCAACTAGCTCACATTCAGTGCTCTATTATAGGCTTATGAACTATTACTCTGATACCACTTGATGAGGGCCACAATGCCCGAAACCCACATAAATCACAATAACAGATACCAACACAAAAGATGTGAGATAGAAAAATAAATCACTTTCAATTATTTTCAAAAAATGAAATTACAGATTCAAAGCTTACATGCTACAACCTCATGGGCTTGATTCATTACAATAAAATCAACTCTGAAAAGAAAATATACTATTCGGAGCCACAATCTGCACTATTAGGGCCCCCTCTGCAACTCCCACTTAACCCTTTTTATTTTCCACAATAACTGACCTAGAATGTTCTAGAAAGTTTAAATTTCCCCTTTTTGTTTTGGCACCAAATGTCTCACAGTTTGGTTTTTGGCCTATTAAGAATTTTTTTTATGGAATTCACTTTTTTAAGGAGCAACTTCATGGGGTCATAACTTTTGATCCAAGTTTCTAATTTTCTATTGTTGGAAAGCTCTCGATGAGCTCTACAACAATTGAACCACCATAGGTTGGTTTGGCCAATTTTTGAGCTGTTTTAGGGCATTTAAAGTTATATATATGAATTTGAAGTTGCATTGGAGAAATGTTTTGGGACAAAAACTTTAATTTCTCCCAAACTGTGCAGGGTGTTGAGGTGATTCTTTCGTAACCATAATTTTTTTGAGCTCTGCTCCTTGGGGAAAATTTTCACATCCATATGAGCCCGTTTAGGCCTACTTACTAAAAGTAGTAAGTGCCCATTTTTTTCTATTTTTGACACTTGATAGTATTATACCCCTTAATTGCAATCATGGGACTCAAAACAACTAAATAAAATAAAGAAACCAATTTTTTTGGGTGATGCAAGATTACCCTACACTGCTAGATGCTCCTGCATCATTCCTTCACCATATGATGAGTAGTGTAGATGTTTGTTGTTGTAGCAGACCCTTCCTTGTGTGTGTAATAAACCTTGTATGAAATTCCCATCATGGCATACCATACCCCTAGGTGAGGGATGTCATCCATAGTTAGTACTCTCTTCTCAATTTTTTCTCTTGTAAGCTTCATAACCTATTCATTATGGATAGCCTTCAGTGCTAGCATAGGTCGGATGGATAAAAACCTAGTCACAACCCTGATATCTTCCTTCGTGATTAGGTAGGGTTGATCAAGCAAAAAATACACCCATGATACATCTATCATCAATTGCACACAATAAGATAGCCATTAAGAAGGAAAAAATGGTGAAATTTATTAATAAAAGAAAGGTGTTCTAGTTACAGCTTACAAAGAGAGTATTACAATTGTTAATTTTAGTCACACGAGTGAAAATCTAAGTTACAATATTGTAGAGAAATGACTACAAGAAATAAAATTCTCCAAAAGACTTCTTCAATGATGGAAATGCATGCTTGAAGCCCTTTAATGCGAGCACATGCCCCTTTCATCACTTAAAACTTCTACAATGTGGGAAATCCTCCTTGAGCAAGCTATAACATGTAGAATCTAAGGAGAGTGTTGACCATGTCACACATATGAAGCTCCCTCCAACGCAATCAACAATAACTGAACTAGAATATTTCCTCCTTTATATGCAATGTTCTATTTGATATTAGCAACATGCTGCTGCCTTTTCCGCCATGAATGAAGTTGTGTCTCAATAGAACCAACAAAATTAATATTAGTCTCAATTCTGAAAGAATAAAAGTGCATTGTATATTGCAAGTTTACAAAAGAAAGTCCAAACATAGTAGAAAGATAAATCAATTAAAAAACTGTAGCCTTGTGAACAAATGCCTTAAATAGAGTGTTCAACATAGGCTTGAAATATGCATATTGAACCCTTGATTTCAGAACCTTTTTCAAAGTTTAAGAAAGATGATATGCTCACATTATAGATTGAAGTTAACATTATAGAATGAAGGCTATCAACACTAACCAAACTGGAACAACATTATCAACAAAAATTTCCTAGAAACCAAGCCCAAGAATGCCATCAGACTTAATTAGAGAACAAAAATTTCAACCTTGGTTCATGTGTTGTCTAAGTAAAGACCTAGACCATGGAAGAATCCATCTATACATAAATTCCAAATTAAGTTGATATGAAAAGATCTTTGATATCCAACTGGGAATCCTTAACATCCAAAAATTACTAACTTGATGTTTCACAACAAGTTTCCCAACTGTGACATCATATTTTCTTAAGAAACCAAATTTATTGATCCACTACCATATTGAATCTCATAGGATTCTCCTTCACAAACAAAAAATGATATATATTAATTTTTTACGAACTTCCTTAATATCCCCATGTAAGCAAACTAAACTAAGTGAGGTTGAGGGTTTCAAGTAGAGTTCCATCTTCTTGGTATGTTCTTGACTAAATGATGACTTGTATCTTGAATGAAAATAGCAAGCTAGTTGCATTTTAAAATCATTGTTACAAAAATAACCACAAAATAATCTTTAATTAAAATAATCCTTCTAGATATTTAATTTAATTTATAAGAGAGATAATTTCACTATCCAAACAACCATCAATCTATTTACTGTATATAATTTCTCAGAATTCATAATTTGAATGTAATGAAACTAACTATAATTACCAAAGATTTGACACCAAAATGTAGTACAAAATTAATTTTTTGACGTAATGCCTCAAAGAGATGTCATCTCATGGAATGGAATGATATGATTGCAGAATGTGCACAAAATAGATTTTGTAAGGAAGCTCTCAAATATTTTGAATTAATGAAGCACTCTAGAACATCGATATTGTAATCTTTTCTTGTGTTCTAGATGCGTGTAGTCATGCAGGTTCAGTGGATGAGGGTTGCACATACTTCACACGTCAATAACGTTCATTGCATTACATATATATATATATATATTTGATCAATAGGTGTACATGGTTGACCTTCATACCCATGATGGGTATCTTGAGGACACCCTAAACATTATTACTGAGATTCCAGTTAAACCTTTGGCTCTTGTGGATCATATATGAATTGAATAAAAAAAAATTGTAGGATAGGGACTCTCTTGCACTTCTACAGTTTTGCAGCTAAAAGGAGAAAGGTATCCCACAAAAACGTGGGGGTTCACTCAAGAATAATGCAAATATGATTAAAATATATCAAAGGAGAATGAATGAAATGCTGAAAACTGATAAAACATATTGACTAATGAATGAAAACTAAGGAAATATAGAGTGTTTGAAAACACAGTGTTGTATGCAAACATGAACTAAATGACCTAGAAATGATTATGAAACAAAAGAAAAAACTGTAAAACTAAAGAGGTGCAACTAGAAATGTGTTGTAGACTAGAATGGAGATTGTAAATACCACTGATTATGAAATTTTGACCTATTGGGACACTTACGCCATTCTAGGTGACTTAGTCCCATATCTTGAAACTTGCACCAAAGCCCGTTTCAGCCAAATGGATACCCAAATCTGCAAAAAAAATTGAAAAATAAGTATAGTGGGACTAATTCACCATTGTTGGAAACTTAGTCCACTTTGGATTTTTTGAAAATCTGAAAGTTGAAACAAAAGCTCTCAGTTTGCACTTTCTACTCATCCAGGTCTCTAGTTCTGAAACTACCAAATTCAGGCATGTAAGTGACTTTTTGTGGATCTTTTGACTTAGTCAATAAGGAGATGTCTTCAAAAAATTTGCAACCTATTCTTCAATGATTTGCAAACCTTCAAAGTACCTAAATATACAAACACACAATAAAAGAGAGAGAAATGTTGAATGTTAGGGCATGGCGGTTTTCCTTGGTCAAACCCCTTTTAGGTAATTAAACCAAATGAAGAAATAAGATGAAGCATAAACATGAAATGAAGGATTTAGAAACTTTCCATGATGATAGATCTTGAATTTTTGCAACAATTGATGAAGAATATGCCCTTGAATGTCTGAAAAATGATCTTCAATGCTCTCTAAATCACCTAACCCTAGCTTGCTTGAATTGAGATGGAGAATGAAAGATGAATGGTGAAAGATTGGGTTATGAATTAGGGTTTTAAAAGCTTGTTTATATAGGAAATCCACATAAAATTCCTATTAATTGTATCCCCAAGGCTGACATGAAGGAAAATTAAACTTAAAACCCAATTTTTCTTGCTTGAACATCAAAAATAGCCCAAATGGGACTAAGTCGCCAAGTTGGGCAACTTAGTCCCACTTGGATGGGACTAATTCACCCAGATGGGAGACTTAGTCCCACAGGGGTTCTTTTGCTAGCTGGATTGTTTGAGAGTGAAGAAATTAGGTTTGTTTGATGATATTGTAATTAGGGATGAAATATTAAGGTTAATGCAATAAAGGATATTAATCAAACCCTAATAAACAATGCAGCACAAATAAGCATAAAGACATAAAACATAAAAAAATATTACCAAAATCTTCATGCCACCATTGATTCACCTCCATTGGACTTCTCCATTTTTCTTGAATATGATAATTTCCCCTAGATTTGAGTGTGCAATAATAAGCCTACGATGAGTGACTAGAAAAATATTGAAGATTGTTGTCTCACACTAGCAGCATGTACTTGCATAATATGTGTAGCTAATGAAAATGATAAGGGTAAAGTATTTTATATAAAAGATAAATTGGAATGAATGGTTGAGATTGGATGCCAATAAGATGTCTTAATCAATGGCCAAGTTTGAAAGTTGAGGTATGGACTAGGGTTAGGGAAAAATTGGGGAAATGATAAAGATGAAGGGTTGAGATTGAATTATGAGATAATTCAATCAAGGGCTACGAGTAAATGAGATGTCAAGAGAAAATATTTGATGCGGAAGATAAGATTGGCATGGATAAAGAAGTGATAGGAAAAATTAAATAATAAAAATTATTTAATTTACGTGGCCAATGAATAATTAAATAATTAAAATAATTATTTAATTATAGAGAAATGTGACAAAGAGGACCTTTTGAGTTAAATAATAATTTAATTCAAAATTTAAGAGAGTGGACCAAATTAAATAAATAAAATTTATTTAATTTATGAGAGAAGAGACTAATGAAAAATTAAATAATTAAAATAATTATTTAATTATAGTGGAAAGTGGACAAAAATTAATTAAATGGGAATTTATTTAATTTTAGAAAGGAGAGGACTTAATTAGTGATGCAATTAAATAAGTAAGATTTATTTAATTAATTAGGAAGAAATAAAGATATAAATGAATTAATTAAATAATTAAAATTATTTAATTATCAAAGACAAAAGGGGAAATGATGGATAATTTATAAATCACAAGCCTGGGACAATTTTTAGTTTCTACAGATATAGTTAGGTTTTTTTTTTTATCAAAATAAGCCTTGGGATGCACAATATGGGACAATAGGGGCCTATTAATGATGATGTAAAGGCAAATTAGGGCTAGGGACACAAATTTCAATGTGGAAGTGTGATTAAATACACTTTAGAACACTAAAATGAGGTTCACATAGCCTAGAAAGGCACAACATCCAATGTGAATGTGTAAAACACATTACAACACTAGATTAGAATTAGGTTTAGTTTACAAGTCTTCTAGATTAATGTGAATGCATTTTATATAATTGAATTAGGGGAAAGATAGGTCCATTAGACTTAGATGCTTAATAAAAGTCTACAGAAGTGTGAAATTCATTTATAACACTTTAAAAAACCTTTACAAGACATCAATAAATGTATTTTATTTAGTTTGTAAGGGTCCAAGACCTAATGTGGATGTGTAAAACACCTTACAACACTAAATCAAGTCCCCATTAAGTCCAATTTGTCATCAATTATTCCCATATCAAGCAGGAAATACATTTTTTTGTGGTACATTTAGCTCCTAGTTTAGTGAGAGGATGAATTTGCTTCAAACTCACACTAAAGTAGACATTCAAGAGGATTCCAACCGTACCGATGTGGATGACATTGAATGACAAAGATCAAGGCATCAGTCAAGCCCCCAGGATCTAAGATCCTAAGTCATACCAACATAATCACAAAAGGACACACACAAGGTGTATAATATGCAACAAAACAAGATACACGATCATGCAATGTCAAGAATTAAAAGAGAGGAAAATAAGACATGGATCAAAGATGAGCTCACTCTAGGGCCATAGAACATTAGGTCATCCTATGGGGTGAGTTTTACGAAAGAAGTGGTTTAGTGAGAAAGTCATGCCAGTGTGTCATCTTCCAACCGTATAATGAGAAAGTCATGCCAGTGTTTCAGCTTCCCATTATACCAACCATACCAAAGTTATCCTCCTAATCACTTTGATAAGGCACCATAATGAAAATGATTTTTGTAAATGATTTTGAATGTAATGGAAAAATTTTGTAAAAGGGGATTTTTCTTTGTTCATGTAAGGTCTTATTCTTAGGGAGCATTGTACCTAATGTCTCCAAGAGAGGACAAGTCAAAGTGTCAGATCGTTTCCCATGGGATGCCTCATTTGCATCATGCCATGCCAGTTGATCGTACACTCTTGGATGACATAAAACCCAATGAAACCACCAAGAAGAGGACACATCAAAAGAAAAAAGAAAAAATACGCCATGAAATGTTTTCCAAAAGTTGTTGTCTATGTATTCCCCCACTTTAAAGCAATTGCTACACCATGTAAGAAATTGCTTTAAAGTAGCCTATGATAAATGATAATATGAAAGAAGACATGAGAGACAATCTTGGAAAGCCCTATTCCAAGTCATATGTTTCCGAATTGAGCTACATCATGAATAAGTACATCACATGCGAGTCCACTTAAGACATGTCGTTCACATCCCAAGCTTGCTCTTATATGTTCATGAAAGGTTAATGACTAGTCAAAAGAGACAACGATAAGTGACATACGAGGACCGGGTTATTGAACCACTTTCCCCCACTTAGTGTAGGAGAAGGGTGAGCCTGGAATGGATTATGATATGCTACTCCTTGCAATAGTGAGTATACTATGATCCTACAACTATTACATGGTAAGGAGAAGCAACTAATGTTATTTATGTTGATAAGTAAATAAAGTTTCTACTTGATACATATTTAATGAGATATCTATCAATTTCAGGTGTACCAAGGTTAAGGTTGTCTTGGAAGAATTGTTTGTGATGGTGTTGACAGTGAGTGAAGGTTTTTGTTTGAAGGGACAACGACCAAGATCATGAGTTATTTCCTAAATTTTAGGCATTATAGGGACATGTATACATTGTTCTATAGCATCACATGTCCTTTCCCAAGTTGTTTTGTGTCTTTTGTTGGATTTGGTGGTTGTTCAATTTCCTCAAAGTTTGTCTTGGATGTTGTCTTTGCTTGTAAGGTGGTTGAAGAGGATGCTATTGAATTTTGTATTACTGTTGCCAGTGTCTCTTTTCTATTTTTAGATTCTTTTTTGATGATCTTGTATTCTCCCTTGGATAGAGGTATGAAATCAAAGGTTTCCGAAGCATCTTCCAATAACTTTGTGGCTTCATCAATTTTCTTTTGTCTTTCTATATCGTTGTGCTTGGTATTGATCATAGCACATGTAGCCTTGTTGTTTTGAGGAGTAGAGGGTGACTTATCATGAAATCCTAAAATTTGGTGTCAAGGCTTGATCCGTATCCAACAATTTAGGATGTTTCAAAGTGAGGTTTAATTTTGGTTTGCATATGATATTGTTGTTGTTTGATTGTACCATGATACCTTCCGTATTAGGAGAGTGTGTAGGAGAACTAAAAACTAGTTGTTCTTGACATTCAATGTTTACCTCTGCCATATTGACTTCATGAAAAGTAGGGGAATGATCAGTAGTTGAAGTGTCTTGCTCAATAAAGGTTTTCCTAGGTGAAAGGGGACAACTAGGATTCTCATGACTCTCAATGGTTGTGTTTTCTAACATCAAAGCATATTCCTTAAAACTAGGGAAGATACTAGCAGAAGAACAAGTATGATTAGCATGTTCCCTAATGTCTTCCAAAATAGAATAAGTAGGGGAAGAATCATAAAGAGGGTTGTTATAGACCTTAAATATTTAATTATCTAAAACCAATCTATCATCCTCATCATTTACAATCTCATTTTCTTGTGCTATAATATATTCCCAAAGGGGATGAGGAGAAGGACAAGCAAGATCTTCATGATTGTCAATGATTGTATCTTCTTGTGCCAAGATACCTTCATCACTAAAAGGAGAGGTATGGGGAGAAGAACAATTATGGTCATCATGAGTATCTATCTTTGTATTCTCTTCTATCACATCATCCTTACAAATAGGAGAGATAGTAGGGGGTTTAAGTTTAAGGAAATTGTTAACATTGTCATTCTCTTATACTAAGAGACTCTCATAAATAGGGAATGCATTAAATGAATAACATGTTTATTTACTAACTCGTGCTTTGCAAACTTGGAGAAGATTGAAAATAACATTTGGAAAAAGTAATTTATGAAAACTTGAAATGCAATGTAAGGATGTAAAATGAAATGCAATTTTCAAATTTTAAGCAAGATAATTTTTTGGTTACACAATGCAATGATCTAAATATATAATGTTGTGAATGCAAAATTGAAATTAAGCAATGCATGAAATGAGCCAAATTAAGGTAGATTTAGTGAAATACATGTTATAGAAACTCATCAAACTTATACAGATAGGTAAGCGCAGCAAACAAAAGCTTGAAAATATGGTTTTCAGTTCTGTAAAAGGTAATTTCAAGGGCATAAAGGGACTAAGTCACCCAAGGTGGTGAATGAATCCCAATGGTGATTGTTTTTAGAATTTTCATATTTTTTTGGTTGATTTTTATGTTTTCTATGCTCTATGATGCAAAACTAAGATGGAAATACAAAATTTTAGAAATTTTTAATGATTTGAGATGCAAAAATGCAACTTGTATGGACTTCCACTAATGCAAAATTCTCAAACCCTAGAATGCAAATTAACCAATGCAAAATGTAATGCAAGCTAATTATAGGATGATGATGGACTCCAAATAAGACAAGAAGGTATTTGAAAAGAAGGTTCATGAAAATGAACTACAATTTTTTGTAGGCTAGGGACTCTCTTGCACTTCTATCAAGAATAATGACCTAAATGCTGAAAATGAGGTATTTGAAAAGGAGAAATGTATCCCACAAAAACCTGGGGTTTCACTCAAGAATAACAAAAATATGATTGAAATATATCAAAGAATAATGACCTAAATGCTGAAAAATGATAAAATATGTCGAATACTAAATGAAAACTAAGGAAATGTAGAGTGTTTGAAAACACAGTGTTGTATACAAACATGTACTAAATGAGCTAGAAATGATTATGAAACAAAATAGAAAATTGTAAAAAATGAAAAAGTGCACCTGGAAATGTATTGCAGGCTAGAATGGAGATTGGAAATGCTACTGATCCTAAAATTTTGACCGACTAGGACACTTATTCCATTCTGGGTGACTTAGTCCCAGATCTGGAAAATTGCACTAGAGCCTGTTTCCTCCAAATTGGTATTAAGATCTACAAAAACTTTTGAAAAATAGGTACAATGGGACTAAGTCACCACTGATGGTGACTTAGTCCACTTTAGCTTTTTTCAAAATCTGAAAGTCGAAATGGAAGCGGGTATGTGTAGGATCATCATGGAAAAAATAGGCCCTTAAGTGACAAAAATCCAGGAAAAATTAGAGTTAGGCAACTTGACGAAAAATTTGAATAAGTTATCTATATTATTTCAAAAATATGTAAGAATATAATCTATATAAAATTAAATGTAGTTTCTAAAACTACTAGGTTTATTTAAAAAAATCTATTTGGTGAAAAATTTGAAATTTCAATGTAGTAGTATTCTAAATTTTAGGGAAAAATAAGAAGTAGGTGTCCTCATTCGACCACCTTAACCACAATAAAATGATAATATTTTTTATAAAATTTTAGATATAAGTAGAGGACTCATGTCCTAATGTGATGCATATTTTTTTGTAATTTTTCAAAGTAAATAATCAATTATGAATTTTTTATTACAACTTTTAAAAATATAAAAAATCATATGTCCTAATTACCTTAACTTGGTAAAACTTCATGAAATTCATTTTTTAATCCTATAGTATGCATAGAATGTGATGCATGTTTTAGATTCAAAAATTATGATACCATTTGAAAGCTATAGATGTTTTTCAATCAACCTATCACTCAAGACTTTTAGTCATAATTCAAATAGAAAATGAATAATAATTATTTATTAAATTCAAAGTAAAGCATAATTTATATTGGTGGAAAGCTGATAAACTCCTTTAAAAACCCTTTTCGTTTCATCAATTTTGGGTAAAAAAAAGTCGTCAACCACATACCCTACACATACCCATCGTATCGCCACTTTTTGGCCCATCAGGATCCTGAACATACCTAAGCTATTGATCTGCACTTTCTACTCCTCTAGGTGTTTGATTTTGAAACTACCAAATTCAGGTCTGTACGTGACTTTTTGTGGATTTTTTGACAAGTAGTCAATAAGGAGATGTCTTCAACAACTTTGCAACCTATTGCTCAATGATTTCGAAACCTTCAAAGTACCTAAACCTGCAAACACATAATGAAAGAGAGAAAGTTTTAATGTAAGGGCATGGGGGTTTGCCTTGATCAAATCCCTTTTAGGTAATTAAACTAAATGAAGAAATAAGATGAAGCATAAACATGAAATGAAGGATTTAGAAACTTTCCATGATGAAAGATCTTGAATGTTTGCAACAATGGATGAAGAATATGCCCTTGAATGACTGAAAAATGATCTTGAATTCTCTCTATATCACCTAACCCTAGATTGCTTGACTTGAGATGGAGAATGAATGATGAATGATGAAAGATCTTACGTTATGAATTAGGGTTTTAAAAGCTTTTTTATATAGGTAATCCATCTAAAATGCCTGTTAATTTGATCCCAAAGTCCGACATGAAGGAAAATTAAACTTAAAACCATTTTTTTCCTGCTCGAACCTTGAAAATAGCCCAAATGGGACTAAGTCACCAAGCTGGGTGACTTAGTCCCATAAGGGGATCTTTTTCCAATTGGATTGTCAGGGAGTGAAGAAATCAGGTTTATATGATGATATAGTCTGGTTTTTGATCAAAATAAGCCTTAGGATGTATAATAATGTGCAATAGGGGCCTATTAATGATGATGTAAAGGGAAATTAGGGCTAGGGACACAAAGTTCAATGTGAAAGTGTGATTAAATACACTTTACAACACTAAAATGAGGTCCACATAGCCTAGAAAGGCACAACATCCAATGTGAATGTGTAAGACACATTAAAACACTAGATTAGAATTAGGTTTAGTTTACAAGCTTTCTAGATTAATGTGAGAATGCATTTTATATAATTGAATTAGGGGAAATATAGGTCCATTAGACTTAGATGCTTAATAAAAGTCTAGAAAACTATGAAAGTCATTTACAATACTTTACAACACCTTAACAAGACATCAATAAATGCATTTTATTTAGTTTTCAAGGGTCCAAGACCTAATATGGACATGTAAAACACCTCACATCACTAAATCAAGGCCCCATTACGTCCAATTTGTCATCAATTATTCCCATATCAAGCAAGAAATACATTTTTTTATGGTACATGAATATAGGCTGGGTATTCTAGCAACACAAGTTTTTTAGTTGGATCCAAAAAATGTTGCAACTTATTTTGTTCTCTAAAACATCCGTGCAAAAGAGGGCAGGTGTGGTGAGGTTCAAATAGTAAGGAGATTGATGAAGGGTAGAGGAATTAAAAATATACTTGCATGTAGTTGGATTGAAAGGCATAAATGGGTACATGCTTTTTATGTATGAGACAAATCACATCCACACATATGGGAGATCTATGCAAGATTGGATAAATTGGCTTGGCAAATGAAGGCAATAAGGTATTTCCATATTCAAGACTTTGACTCAATTCTATGGAATAGAAGAAAAAAAAGTCATTTATCTACCACCATGGTGAAAAGTTAGCAATTGCATTTGGTTTGTTAAACATGGCCCCTTGTAGGACTATTAGAGTTCTTAAGAACCTTCAAGTATGTTTTGATTTTTACTTTGCATCTAAATTCATCTCCAATATTGCTGCAAGAGAAATTGTTCTAAGAGATGTGAACCATTTCCACCATTTTAAACATGGACAATGTTCTTGTGGAGAATATTGGTGATGCTAAATGAAACAATCTTAGAAATAGGCTTACACTATAATAATGTGCACTACATCAGATATCCAGTAATAATGAAGGGACATCCATGAAAGCATAACAACATGGATTTTTTTTGTCATATGTTGTAGTTACAAGTGCCTTGCTAGACATAAATGAAAATGTGGAAGAAAAATACACAAGGAAAGAAATTTTTTTCAAAAAAATGCCTCAAAGAAATGTGATATTTCTTCATATAGTTTAACCACGATACTGCATCATTTTGAAATGATCCTTGCGGTGATGCAAGATGTTACCACTACATTGCACTGTTATTGCTTGGTTTTTGCGGTAATGCCAGATGTTACCACTACACCACATTGTTATTGCTCGACCTTCATGGTAATGCGAGATGTTACCGCTACATCAAATTCTGCCTTCTTGGCTCTTGTGGGGATGCAGGATAAGTATTTTGAGTTATTGTCATACTACACATTTATTGCTTGGCCTTTGTGGTAATGTGGTATGTTACCGCTACACCACACCATGCCTTCTTGGCTATTGCGGTATGGTGGTATTATGAAACTTGTCACAATAGTCTTATGAAAATTTTCATGACCATCTACTACCTTGACACAACAGTCTTATGAAACTTGTCAATATTTATGGGCACCTTTTAAACTACATTAAGATCTATAAGGAAGCTATCCTATATGGATGACAGTCCCAAGAAACATGGCAATGGTTCCACCAATAAATAGTTCAGTAGAAACCATGAATTTTCAATGCATAATGGAGAATATATAGAGAGTGAAGTCAGTGAACAAAAATCCTTGGAGAATTGTCATCAAAATTATGACAATCTAAGAGTTTGTAGTAGAAAATCATATACCCTCAAAGACCTAACAGTCATAATAGATCTAGTGATAGCTTTAAGAGTCATGAGAATAATTCATAAGAGAATATATGCAAGATCATGAAAAGACACTGAGATGGAACGACAGTTTGTAGAGTTGAAGAATCAGACATGTAGTGACAATGTAGGGAGAACAAAGTAATTTACAGTCAAGAGCATCCTGGTAGTTTCTCAGGTGACTATATTTGGGCAAGGAGAGAACTTAGTGATAACATTACAATCAAAATAGTAAGGATATTCAAAACCCTACGAAAACCTAGGACCTTTCCAATCACCTTGTACAGATCTCAAACGTGCATGAAAATATTTCACAGAGACTAAAATCATCTCTATTTTTTATGATCACAAAAAGTAACAAAAATTTAGAATTACAAGTAATGAAAAGAAGTACATGGAAGTATATTATACTGTTTAAAAAAAAAAAACTTAACCATTAACTATCCAATACAATCTAACAAAATACAAATATAGAACATAATATTATGATTAGAAAAATGATCATTTTAATGGTAATATTTAGGTAGACAAAATAAAATTGTGCAAGTGAAAAATACTACTCTTAGATTATTCTGAACGAATAAAATTTTGATTTACATCATTTTCAAGCAATAGTTTTTTAGATTTGTGCAAATGTACAAAAATCAAATCAAATATGCAATGATCTCAAAGATCTGAAGGTTTAAAAATATGATATTTTTAGATCTATTCTTGGGTGTATCCTGCAAACTTCATCATAGAAGGATAGGTCATCACCTCATTTAGACCTAGATGTGGAACTGCCTTTGTTGTTTCCATAAAATCCAAAATTGGCCTAACAAATCCTGGAAGAAATAACCTTGTAAACAAGCAAAAGGAAAAGCTAAATTAGTAGTAATTTACTAATTTTCATTCAACTTCTCTATAATCATTTTAAGTACCTGATTCTATTGTACTTTAAATATTTATAATATGAAGTTTAGATATTCAAATAGCTTAAATAATTTAAGTTATAAAATTGATAAATAGGCTTTAGTAACTCAAAAAAAAATCCACTTCTAAAATTTTAAATATCTTTACTACATCTATTTATTGTTGTTAGAGAGTTACAAATTGTGAATTGTCCTCTGTCCTATAGGACTGAGAAAGGAAGAACACTATTAAATAGTGATTGAATCATAACAAACAGTCCAAAAACAATGAAAGTTATTGTCAAATGGTGACAAAGATATGCCCTCTAAGTCATTTGCACATGGTGATTGAGAACACAATGAGTAAGAAGTATAAGAGCATTGGATCATAGCACTATAAAATGGTCATGGGTTATGCAATGAAATTAACTATTCTTTTGATCACAAAACACAATGAGGAAGAATTAAAAGAGTAGTTGATCATAGCACTCCAAAATGGTAATGAGTTATGCAATGAACTTCACTATTCTTTTGATCACAAAGGAGATCGAGATAATAACTGACATACTGATGTCAACATAGAATGTTCATGGAGTGCAAACTTCCTTACAAACTAATTACCAAAGCAGAGTTTGAAGTGAATTACACTTGCTATTTTATGCTGAAATGGATATGTTCTAACCTGTAGTTAATTGTTGTAGCATAATAGATATGCTAAATAGTTGTTCATATAGCATAGTTTCAAATTCTAAATTGCTATACCTTATTCTAGGAGAAAATCATAGGGGGATTCTATACATAAAACACCATTTTTTCAAATTCAAAATTTATGGCTCTTTCACAATTGTTTGCTTCATTTATTTGATTAAGACGACCTGCTGTATAGAAGATGCTCTCAAAATCACAGTAAAATCCTTTATTTTAGGATGACTGTTTAGAATATTTCCCATCATAACAATGAACAAAAGCACTAGTCATTAACCTGAACTTGACAAAGTTTAGGTTAATGACTGGTGCTTTTGTTCATTGTTATGATGGGAAAGAATCTGAATAGTCATTCCAGAATACAAAGTTCAGGTTAATGACTAGTGCTTTTGTACATTGTTATGATGGGAAATATTTTGAATAGTCATCGCAAAGGATTTTACTATGATTTTGAGAGCATATTCTATACAACAGGTTGTCTTAGATCAAATAAATGAAGCAAACAATTGTGAAGGAGCCAACAATTTTGAATTTCAAACAATGGTGTCTTATGTATAGACTCCCCCTATGATTTGCTCCTAAAATAAGGTATAGAAATTTAGAATTTGAAACTATGGTATATGAACAACTATTTAGCCTATCTATTATGCTACAACAATTAACTACCGGCTAGAACATATCCATTTTAGCATAAAATACTAAGTGCAATTCACCTCAAACTCTGTTGTACCTGAGCTTATGGTGTTTTTAGATGGAACGTATAGTGGAAAAGTGTTGTCTCCATCTAAAGGAAACATCTTCGAAGCTCTTTCCTGAAATGAGGTTTGAAAACATTAGAAGAAAATAAATACCATGTAATTCTAAAGTAACAATTTGTATCAAGCCAAATGTTAGAAAGTATAATTAAAAAGACAAATCCTTACAATTGGACCTCAAATTGGACCAAGCAGATTTATTATTTTATCTTTAGAATGTACAAACTTTCTCTGTCAAAGCTTCACGAGCTCAAATTGGATCTCAAATTAGACCAATAAAATTTATGATTTTATCTTTAAAATATAGCAACTTCCTTTGTCGGAGCTTCACTACCTGAAATCAGATTTGGAATTGATCCAGAAAATTTATGATTTTATCGTTACAATGTAGAAACTTCTCTATTGGATATTAAAGATCTCAAGCTGGATCTCGAATTAGACCAACAAGTTTATGATTTTATCTTTAGAATAAAGGAACTTCCTCTGTCGGATATTCAAAAATTCCTACAGTTAGCTTCTTCCAACCAAAAACACCCAGAAGTGTTTCACACCAGCTCAAGGTACTCTCCAACTTGGTTATGACACTGAACGTTGCATCACAATCTATTCTTCATGCACATAAAAATTCCACATATTAGCCCCTTCTAAGTAAAACTCAAAATTATCATAAAACCATAATTAATACATCATTTCAGCTTCAGAAAGAATCTTATGTCATTTACTATCAAAACAAGAGATGTATAAATCATAAAAAATCCATGAAGCAATCCATCCAAATAAAAAATAAGCAATGTAAGGATTTGAGCAATATAAGTCCAAAGGGTTATGCTGTAACAGTAATGGAATCACCATAAGGACACAACCGATGAACAAATTCTTGTGACTATATTTATGTGATCCATAACTCTATTGGTCATGTGGCACAGTTGTGCTATAATAAATACATGATGCATTTATGTGTGAACTAAGTTTAATGTGGCTATGTTGTGATAGAAATGGAGGCACTCATATGAGCACAATTCATGTACAAATCACTATGATCACAATTAGGTGTCACTCATCATTGGGTTCATTTAGGTTGTCTCAAGTTTAACAAGTTATGATGTAATGATAGCATGATACAAGAGCGATTACCTCTTGCTGCAATAAAGAGCCTATATCTCTAGTTGATATGTAGAGTGGTTGTGTTTTATCAATTATGTAGTGCATTCAAGCACAACCCATGTTTAATTGGCTATTCTAGAGAGTGATCAAGATTGTCTATACCTTAAATGAATGTTACTTAAAAGTGTACAACTTAAAATACAAACCAATTTTGGGTGTGTGTAGGATCATGATGGAAAAAACATGCCCTTAAGTGGCAAAAAAAAAAGAAAAATCAGAATTAGGAAACTTGACGTAAAAAAATTGAATAAGTTATCTATATTATTTCAAAAATATGTAACAATCGAATCTATAAAAAATTGAATGTAGTTTCTAAACCTATTTATTATTTAAAAAATAAAATTCATTTGGTGCAATTTAAAAATTTCCATGTAGTAGTAATTCTAAATTTCAGGGAAAAAAATAAATAGGTGTAAGGTCCTGACCAACTTAACCAAAAAATAAATTATAATTATTTTATAATATTTTAGGATATAAGTAGAGGACCATGTCCCGACAGGGATGCATATTTTTTATAATTAAGTAAGTACTAATTATGAATAATTCACTATGAGCTTTTTATTAGAACTTTGGAAAATATAAAACTCGTATGTTTGACCACCTTTAACTTGGTCAAACTTCATGAAATTCAATTTTTTTAATCCTATAGTATGATTTAAGTATAGAATGTGACACATGTTTTGATCAAAAATGTACAGTTATAGATGTTTTCAATTAGCCTATAAATCGAAATCTTAGTCAGAATTCAAATAGAAAATAAATAATAATTATTTATTAAATTCAAAGTAAAGAATAATTTATAATTGGTGGAAATAAGGAGAATCTCCTTTAAAAACTCCTTTTGATTTTACCAATTTTGGGTAAAAAAAGTCACAATCACATACCCTACAAATACCCATCATATCGCCATACCTCTTTTGGGCTCCATCATGATCTTGCACATAAATTGCTTGTTGGCATAATGAAATGCAATCTTGGGTTACTGCAAACTATAATAATGTGATCTACTAATAACCATTATGGAAAGTATTAAAGCAAGATCCATGCTATATATGATACATTTCCCTGATCAGGTTTACATACCTTAATAATCAAACACAAGCTTCCCACACACTCTAGGATACAATCCAAGTTCATACCACAACTTTGTCAAGACAACTAATTTTTTGACCCAAGATTTAAGGTTGTTTTTTAATACCAACATAAGCATTGGTAAGAGCATGATTAGGGTACAAACCTTAGGCCTCCGTAGAAACATAAACAATAACTCTAGTAGATTAGTGAGGTTGCAATACTAGAAAGATCGAGACACATTGTAGCCACAAAAATATTGCAATCTAAAGATTGTAGCCACAACAAGCACACTATGTATCTTACTGACATTTGTAAATGCAATCTACGGTAAGAAGAATGACAGTTAGTTGAGATGTGATAGTCAAAAATAGGCTAAGTAGTGACAAGATAATAAAGCTCAAACCTTGCATAGTAAAGTGGAGATTTTAACAATGAGTTTCCTTACCCCCTTGCTGACTTTAAGGGTTTTTCAAATGCTTTTGGTAGTGTTAGACAAGGAAAATGCAATCAGGAAATGATTGTCCAAATGAAGTAATAATGATAATCACAGGTTCAATGTTTCTTCTTAGCCATTGTATAATGGAGGTAGTGGATTGCATAAGTGTTTTAGTAGTGTTTGAGATCCATCAAAGATGGGAGGAATAGTGAATACCTTATGGACCATGAAGAATGAGAATAAGGTTGAAGGATCTTAAGGCCCACAATACCATGAAACAATGAGTCCCTAAAGTGGGCAGGCATTCTACATGGCATAGTTTGATTTTATGGGGAAGGATGCTCATGAAAAAGAATCTCATGATAGTGAGTGAGTTGTTTGAGATTGTAGGCCGAGGGTGCAATATCTACTGCTAAAGGAAGTTAGAAAACCAGTAAATGTGCAAGAAAATCAATTCATACACAACAAACAATTCACAATGTTATCTTGCATAATGCCTTGATTTTGAAGACAAAAATCTCATTGTATCTTGATGAAAGTAGTGACCTTAACGGCCAATCATTGGCAACCATGAGTTTAAATCATGTTATTGTTCTTATGGAGGAAACATTTTAAGCAAGGTAGTGAGTGATGGTTTGTGAATAGTGGCAAGTATGAAGGACTTTCTTTTATATGCATTGGCCTGGCGCATTTTAGCTTAAGACAACGCTCTTAGAAGAGATTGAAGGTGGATTATGGAAACTAAGGGTTACCATGATAAGGATTAAAGCAAAGACCCGAGAACCATTTAAAAGTCATGGCGGCGAAGATATTAAAGATGTCACATGCAAAACCCTAGCAGCTAGAGTAATGAATACAGTGTCAAAGAGGACAGTGTGTTGGGGTAGATTTAGGAAATCTCCATATTATCTAATTATAGGAAAATACATAATTTATTTATTTTTTTAAATTTAAAGAAATCATTCTAAAACCTATATAGGATACATTGATACTTCAAAAGCATTTGATTTATTTTTTTAAATTAAAAGAAATCATTCTAAACCCTATATAGGATAAATTGATACTTCAAAAGCATCTGAAGGAATATGAGATTATGCAAATATATGTCAATTAAATACCTGGATTACAAATAGTAGCGGGAATAATGTAACCTTTGTTGAGTAGACCAGGAATGAGATAAGCAATAATGAATCCTATTCCTCATGTCACACACATCTCCTTTTCGTTCTCTGTCATTCTTTACTGAAACACTTCTCCATTTTGATGGGCTACACTTAAAAATAATGTTTTGACGGAGGTTTTAGAGTATTTTTATTAAAATGAAAACTCCATTTTGGCGGGCTACGCCTGAAAATAAGATTTCGACAAAGTTTTAGGGTATGTTTATTAAAGTTTTAGAGTATTTGGCCAACTATATTCTTGATTCCTTAAATGATTTATTCAAATGGATTGTGACTAAATAAATGACTATTTAGTTATTTTTATTTGTGTGACTAAATAATTTTTAGTCAACAACCAAATTAGTCATTTATTTACTCATTTATAGTTGAGTTTCAAAAAATGAGTAGAATTTAGTAATTTTTAGTTGTTGTGGCTAAATTTTTTAGTCACCTAGTCATTTATTTTCCAAATTCTACTAGTGTACTTTCAACAGCCTTGTGCCGAAAATTATTGCAAAAATAAAAATATCCTTGAAAATATTGATTGAACCTGGTAGGGACATGATCTATAGCTGGTGGAGGATCTTTGAGTCTTCTTTGTCTCTGAATAGGAATGAATCCACCTTATTTTTTGTTGTCTTGATTTTTCTTTACATCTCTAGAGGAAGTCTCCTTAGTTTCTTTAGTGTGGGATTTATCCTCCCTTGTTTAAGACTTTCCGTTTTCATTGAAGTTATCATACAAGTTTGCAGATGCACTGGTTGTAGAATGTTTTTCTTTTTCATAACCAAGACCAGATTTTTCTTTTGATGGTTTTTGAGAGTTAATCAACTCATTGAGAATTTTAGGACCTCCTTTTAGTTTTAAACCTTTGTTAATATGTTCTTTTTATTTTTCAAGTTTTTTCTTAGAGTGACAAACTCTTCCTCAAGCTTTGAACATTCAACTACTTTATCATGGAGCTTTGTATTCATGAAATCAATTAGAGATCACATCTTCTACCTCCTTGAGTTGAATCTCACTTCCTTTACCTCCTTCTATTTGAGCTTGAAGTTTGCCAATTTCTTCTTTTGATTCTCTAGCTTATACCTTCAATTTGATAATTGTATCCTTTGTTTTTTCAAGCATGCACTCTCATTTCAGATTTATTGTTCTTACTTAATCTAGATCTTCAAGAGAAGACCGGATTTCTCCTTCAAAATATACTTCACAATTGTATGGATTGATGTCCCAACCTTCAGGTTTCAATGACTCTAGATCTAATTCTAGAGAAAACATATTGTTGATCATTTCTATAGATCCCATGTGTTCAAGTGCAAGATCTACTTTAAATGTTAGGATTCTCAAAGGCAAGTGGATTTGATATTGATATTTGAACACACTTAAATGCTGAGAGGCGAGGAATCAACATATACTAAAAATTAAACAACTTCAGTTGTAGATTAAACATCAAATCACATTAATTGAAAGAAGAGAAAAAATGAAAGCATGCACCACACAAGGAAACCAAGGATTTTATGTGGAAAAACCAATTAGGGAAAAAAAATGGCAAGAATTAACTCATAATATATGAAGCTCACTACTTATAACAATTACAATATTGGTTAAGGCTCATTACCTAAGGAATTGTAGGCTAAGGCGCACAAGCTTATGGAAAGATACAAGGACGTGCAGAAGAGGATCACTTCTTGATAGTAGAATACATGAAATTTATAATGAAAATATGAACACGAACTTCTATAAAAGAATCATCTATCATAGGCTCATGTTTTAGTCCCTTTTTTGTACAATTAGTCCATCATACTGAATTTGCACACTTCATATTCAACATACTGCTTAATCTTTATTCTCTTATGAATTCACAAATTATTTCAATCTTTTATACATACCCTTTGCAACAACTCAAAACACAAAATAGGTCAGCTCCAAAAAGACCTATAAAATGAAACAATTGATACTACATAGGTTGGCTTCAAACATATACACCATAAAGAAAATTGAGTTGCATATCAACTCTAGGAATAACTGGACCCAAAACATCAAAATACATTCCCCAAAGAAAAATTAATTAACCAGGTTGAATCAGAAATGAAGGAAACCAAACTCTCAAACCAAACAACATTAACAACACCAAAACTACCAACTGTTCATTTTTACACAATCGAGGAGAGACCAAAAATATCATGTGAAAAAATATGTGAACAATGTAGGTGTACTGTAGAAAATTGTACTCCTTTCTTGGAGATAGTACAATTTAACACTTAGTTTGGACTTCTTTTAGTACCCTTCCATTCATGACCCTTTAAATCATCAATAATATTCCTCTAAGACCCTTTATTTTGGATCCCAAGGCTTATTTCGACTGATATCCTGACAAAATCAACAAATGCATTATATTTTATAACACCTCGACATTTTGTCACCTCGAAAAGCTAGGGTGGGACTTATACACCACCTTGGGCATATGAGTCCCCCTAGGTGGGACCCATAGGCCACTTTGGGCGTATGAGTCATGCTTGGCTCCTTTTTAGGGATTGATCAAGAAATTCAAGTTTTCAATTCAAATATTTGGAAAATGTAGGCATTTGGGATCTAATAAATGGTAAATTAGATGAGATTCCTATAAAAATAAGGTTTCAAATCATTATTTCACCTATAAATTTTTACCTAAGAAACCTAGAGTTTTCAAGAAAGACAGAGTTTCAAGTATTCAAGAGCAAGAAGCAAGCAAAGTTGAAATATTGGAGCAACATTATAGTGTTTTTGAAGGTCTTCAAGCTCACTTTCATTTCAAGATCTAACATTGAAAAATATTTATGATGGTTTCCTATGGAGGATCATGATGGATTCTAGGTTGGGGAGATGCAACTAGCCATTAAGCCAAATCTAATAACTTGTTTCCTAAGTGATTCCATCTTCCATTATCATTCTAATTTTTTCCTAAAGGAAGATACATGAATTGTTATGGATTATTAGGGTGATTAGAAATGTCCCAATGTGAGTCATCATATTTACATTTCATTCATGCATCCTATTCTAGCACATTAGAGTAGGGTTTATTGCATTCTAGATTTCTTAATCATAGATGCACTTAAGATTAGGAATTTCACACACATTCCCTATCAATATCTATTCTTTCTATCAAGCTCTAATTACCAAACTAGGAGTTTTTATGAGGAAAAACCCCCATAAGGAAACCAACACAATATTTTGTTTTGTGGATTTTTAGTAGGTTTGGATATGGAAGTGAAGTTTGGAAAATATACAAAGTGTAGAGATAGGAGAACAGATTTAGATCCTAATTTTTTGGAAAAGAAAAATAGGACTAAATCGCCATCTTGGGTGTATAAGTCCTGGTACAAGCATTTTACTAGTTTTCAGTGGATTTTGATTTGTCACTATGAAATTCTAGTTTCTGCCTAGAAACCCTAGATGGGACTAAATCACCCAATTTGGCATATGAGTCCCTGTACACATCAACAACACAAAATTTTAGGTTTTTTAGGTCTTGTTTAGTCATGTCTAATCTTCCAGGTACTTTTTTGTATCTTGTTGTTTAATAATCTAATTTTAAGTTTCATTTTCTAGGTCATATAGTTATATTTACATAATACCTTCATCCCTTTCTTTCTAAGAATTTTCTTAGTGGTGAACCCCCTCTCTAATCTCACCTAAGGAGACCCTTGTAGTCCTTCCCTCAATTGAGTCACTTGGTTGAGGGATCTCTAGGTTTTTTTTTAATGAAATCAAGTGAAATAGGAAGGAGGACCTACCCCCTTATGCATGTTCTATATAGAAATACATAAAACGTAACATAAATGCATAAAAACGAAGCTAAGGTCGAGAAGAATCTAGTCACTATATGATGCATATCGCCTCATTCCACCTCCTCATTTAGGCTCTCACTTCTCGAAGGAACGTAAGGTTGTATGCTTGGAATTTTCTCTCACTCTCCACCAAAGTCAAGCTACAAAAAGGTAAAAGACAAAATGATTACAAATTACTTAACTTTTTACTCATATACTTTTAAATTAGGTTATTTACATGTTAGGGTAAACAGCGTATTTTTCATTCAAATTAACATATTGGGGGCTAGAGAACTCTATTTTCAACATCACCTATTGTGTTGGATTCGTAATTCCACTCCCAATCTCATCAAATGTCTATCATTGTGTGGTATGGTATTTGGATATACCTTATGATACGTCTTATGCAATTCGATCTGGTTAGACTGATACCTTGATTTAATCTCCATAAACAAAGTGGAATCAAGGGGGGAATACATCTACCCTAGAATTTTATTTCTTGAAGAAGTTAGATAATAGTATTTTTCAAGGACTAATGAAGTGGTTTTGCTGGATGCATTTCCTAACATTGTGGTTATGTAGATAGCTACAATGAGGCCTTCATTCTCCCATGTTTTTGAATGAATCCATATGAGTATCCTTTTATGAGATGAATTTTACTCTTTGAATTCCTTTAGCTTGCATATGCACATAGTTTCATATGGGTGCTAAAGTGGGGGCTAAATGTAGTGTACACAATTGTACTCCCTTCTTAGAGATAGTATATGTGAATTTCAAATTCGTCGAGCTCCCTCCGGGTGGTCTTTATTTTTTGAGTACCGACCTGTGCCTAATTATTTGAACATCATCGAGCCCCTTTTTGAAGAGATCCATCAATTGTTGCCACGTGTCCTTCGAGCATTCTTAGCAGTGATTTCTTTCTTTGCTCTCCTACCGGCTCTTGCCATGCTTCCATGTGTCGATGCCACAGACTCTTCGTGGCTGCTTCCCTTCACTTTTTAGTCAGGCCTTGACCATGTGCAAAGTAGCTTTCATCCACATACATTTTTTGCAAACCCCAAAGTCAGCACCGATAGTAAAGAATGCCTCCATGTGTCTTCACTGCGCCATCTTTTAACGCAAGGAGGAGGAATCATTGAGCGGGCTTTGACCTGCTTCCATGTGTCTATTTCATAGGGACTTCATTGAAAGGGAGGCGAGAGAAGGTTGCGTGCCCTGCCAAGCTACCATGTGTCTTAACTACCTTTGTAGGTGAATGACACTTGTCTGCATGGGATTTTTTAGGGACCACTTCTATCATTCACAAGGGATGCATCTGTCTGAGAATCGACTATGTTCATGGCTCGAATCTTTTCTGTTGGAATGAGCAAATGGAATCATTTTTGCAAGCATCATTGCTCTTGATACGAGATATTTTATGTTACTAGCTCACCAGGTAGTGGGATTTTTAGCTATATATATTGCTTCTTCCTTTAGAAAATGAGTTTTGAAGATATAGAAAAATTAGGGAAAAGACACTAGGCCTTTAATATTTCTTTTAGATTATTGTATAAGACTCTCAGACTATGCCATTGTTCGGCCTTTCTATTTTCCTAGCCTATTTGATAAAACATTATACTATGCTATTGTTATCTTGGATTGTTTTTTTGCAGAACTTCTATGATTTAAATACAAGTTTCTTGGTTGAGATCATGCCTTTTGACTCTTCGTTTCAGTAAATGTGTGTGAGAGTTATTCTATGTCATTGGATGAATTATTCAGGTTTCTATCTTTGATTTTTGTTATTCTAGGACATAGAAAATTGTTGATAGGGCCCTCAAATTGAATCCTAATTAAAGATATATTTATTGTTCCTATATCTATTCCTTGGTGCATCGCCTTAGTTAGACCTTTATTTTCTATATTTGATTCTTTTTCGTATTCACAAACCCCAATTACAGAAGAAGTCGTCTTCTTTAAAAACATTAAGGTCACTCAATTTAGCGCAATTGGTCCCCCCAAAAGGTTGTTACCTTGCCAATTTTTGGCATCAACAGTTTATTTTTTCTAGCACACTCAGTGGGACTGCTTAAATGAATCTAAATTTAAAAAGGATGTATGAGCCATCGGCCTATTACTATATCAAAAACAAAAAATAATCCTAGTTTGTTAGTGTCACCACTAGGAATAGTACAAGTTGCGACCTACATAGTGAGCTGATTACTTCCTCTGCCCCTTCCACTAGCCATGTTTCTAGCCATTAACAAAAATTATGCGGCATGGGATGTCGGAAGCCCTCTTGTAGCACTAGTAGCACCCGTCGTTTGGGCCCTTATCCTAGTGTTTTCTTTAAAATCCATACCTAAGTTTACTAGAGATGGCTCAAGGACATCCTCCGAACATTTGCAAGATCTGGAAAATGTATGTTTGGTGCATGGAATCACCACCAAAAATGTAGTGCTAAGGCTACCTGTAGCCTCTTTCACGGGCAAAGTGCTAGATTGGTACTACACTCTGGAGGCTAATACTATCGGTGCCTAGGACTAGCTCAGAGACCCTTTCTATGAAAGATTATCTAATGAAGCAAACAGGTCTTCACAATATCATCATTGGAAATCATAAAGTGGGCCCCATACGAAGCCATGAGTGACTTCAACACTTGATTCCACATAGCTTGGCAGAGAATCCGGGTTGCTATCCACCTGCCGGCCGAGCTGGCATTTATGTTCCACTTGAAATCTATCAATGCTAACATCTCAATGATGATCCAGTCCCTTGTTGGAACCACTCTATCAAATGCATACAACATCACAGTCAAGGTGGAGAACAATCTAATAGATGCTGGAAAGTTGTCACCTCAGCCCATCATGCCTATATTTCCCAAGAGATTAATTCCCACTCAAGAAGTAGCATCTACCAGTGCATCGACCCCTCCTAAATCTATGTACACATATTTGAGTACCCCACAAAATGTCGCTTCTACATCTAGATCTTCAAAGGATAATATAAGTTACGTCAAGGAGATTTTGTGGGCTATGACCAATGAAATAACTGTCATCAAGTGAAATTAGTTCATGCCTCTAAAGCCAACCTATCAGAATTATCAAGGCAGAAGGTCTTCTTACCACCAAAACCAGTTCTAGGGAGGTGCTTGCGCAAATCCATGTAGGCACAAAAAAATATCAAATAGTACCCCTGCCTTCTCTGTTGTAGAGTGCTAAGCCAAGCTCAAGCAAAGAGCTGACAATGGGGTAAAAAAATCTAGTTGATGACATCAACCCCTGGTGCTTCCCTTGCAACAATGCACATAGGCCCTGAAACTACCCGAGTGACAATCTACAACAAAAGGTGGAAGACCAGCATAGCCAAGGCAGGGCATCAAACCATGGAGGTTATGTATATGCCCCTTCACAAATGGAAAATGCAGTGCTCACCATGCAAATGCAAGGGATCTCCTTGGAGCAAGAAACAAATATTGCTCCTGATCATGCGCTCTTCTCATGGATGGAAGAAGAAGAGGCGATATTTTCCAATGATGCATGCGCATCGAAAAACCCACAAGTGCAGTCCGATTACAACACTCGCTCAAAGAGGAGATTCATGTGTGAACCATTCATCCCGTAAATAGTCATTTTGCAGCTGAAAAATGCTCCCAACCAGACATCCAGTACCTTCGTAGTAACATAGCATTGTTCACTGTGAAGGGAAATTTTTGTAACCAAAGCTAAGGAGCTGAAGCCTCCAAATTAGTCACCATTCAATGTGGTAGAACAATTGAAAAAATATTTAACTAATGTGTCTCTTTGGGATAAATTAGCCATTCTCGAGAAGAAAATATTGCTACAGAAGGCTCTATGGGAGGATCCAATTATTGAGTTAATAGAGAAATCACTCAAGGGAAAGGCCATTGATCCATCACCTCCTACCAAAGTTCTCACAAATAGCATAGAGGAAGTCTCTATGGAGGTAAGAGATAAGTTGAAACTGAAACCCTTCTTCCTAACTCTTATTGTAGGAGAGAAATTACTGCACAATGCCATGATTGAATCTAGCACTAGCACTACAGTCATGCCCAAGCAGTTAGCTGAAACCCCAGAACTTAGCTTTGAACCTTTAAAGAGGGTGGATATGCAGCTTGATGGGAACAAAGTCAAAACTGTACGTGTCATCAAAGACCTCCCCTTGACTCTATTCTCCTGCCCTAGCATCACAAGTCTACAAGATACCGTGATCATAGATGTTCCTGCCATGTTCAGTCTATGCCTATCCCAAGAATTCACTTCAAAGATAGGTAGATATCTTTCTCTAGACTGGTCACACTTAGCCCTAAGCACCAAGCATGGAGCTAAAATGAAAATAGTGTTTAAAGCCCTGCATTCAAAACATGTGGCCGATGAAGCTATGATCAACTGTGATGTTGCTCATACCTCTTTCACTAAGGAGGAAACATGTTGCACTAAGTTGCTAGAAGATGAAAAAGTGACCAAAGATCAGACTGATCAAGAAGAAGTTCTCTTGAGAAAATATATAGACGTTGACCCTTTCGACAATTATCATGCTACTGGGTTAGGCACTTATGTCATCTATGATGAAGATCAAGAGCTTTTGAAGGTCGTGAAGGAACCTGAAATCAATCAAGTTTCAGAGCTATGGACATTGTACTTCGATGGAGCGAGATGCGAAGTGGGCATAGGGGCCAGGATATGTTTGATATCACTATACAATGAAAAGACACTGAGGTCCCTATGCTTCTAGTTTGCTTGTTCGACCAATGAAGATGAATATGAAGGACTAGTGCAAGGTCTAAGCCTGGCAGAGTGAATGGGTATCAAACAATTAATGGTGTTTGGTGATTTTGAACTTGTGGTTAATGAAATCCAAGGGATTTATGTAGCCAAGAATGTCCACATGAGATCCTATAGAAAAAGATTCTAGGACTTGATAGAGGGTTGCAAAGCCTTCAACATCCTGAGAATAAAATTTTGATGTGGATTGCATGGCCGCAATTGGATATTAGTTTGACCCTACCTCCAACCTAATTCATAAAAAACACTATGTACGAGTGATAATCTGACTGATGATTCCAGATAATGATCAGAGTTGGTAGGTATTTGACAGCGATGAACACATTGCCTCATTTATCCAACAGTTAGGAGAGTTTGCTAACCAACTCCAACGAAAGATTTCCAAGGTGTACGATGGACAAATCATTCAGCTAAGGTCTAATAACCTCCTGAAGGGAATAATCAGTCTCAAAAACTTGTTCGATTGTGACAATGCAAGAAATGATAAAAGGAAGTTTGTAGCAGACAAAAGCGACTATGCAGACCTTCAAGTTAGAGATGGAAGAAATCTAAAAGTCAGGAAGGACGTTCTGCATCATGATAAAGAAAGGCTCATCAACTTTGGTTAGAAGTATCAAGGAGTAGTCACCTGGTCATATGATGACCTTAAATATATGATCCTAACATCATCCACCATACGATAGAGCTAACAGAAGGTGCAAAACCAGTCCTCCAAAAACAAAGTCTAATGAATCTGAAGATCGAAGCCTGGATGGCACAAGAGCTGGAAAAACTAATTTAGTCTCAGATCATCTTCTCGATCAAGCACAACACATGGGTATCCAACCTGGTTGCATTCTGAAAGAAGAATGGAGATATTTGCTTATGTGTTGACTTTCGGTACCTAAACAGAGCATCTCTAAAGGACCACTACCCATTGCCTTCTATGGAGTCAATCTTACAAATAGTGGTAGGATCAAAAGTATTTTCTTTGCTAGATGGCTTCTCTAGTTACAATTAGATCTGAGTCAAAGAAGAGGACCAACACAAAACAACGTTCACTACCAAGTGGGGAACGTTTGCATATGCTAAAATGCCTTTCAACCTCTCAAATGTGGGAACCACTTTCCAACAAAAAATGGATATTTATTTTAGCAGATTGATTAACAAGATTATCCTAATCTATTTAGATGATCTGATTGTATTCTCCAGACATAAGGATGATCACTTTGATCACCTTGAGATGGTTTTCAAAAATTGCCAAGAGTTCGGTGTATCCCTGAACTTGAAAAAATGTGTTTTCAGAGTACCACAAGGAAATCTATTGGGACACGTAGTGTCCAAAGAAGTAATTGCAATTGATCCTAAGCGGGTGAAAGCAATCAAAGAACTTCCCCTACCAATCAACAAGAAAGGAGTCCAATCTTTCCTAGGGAAGGTAAATTTTATGAGCAAATTCATTTCAGATTTTGCAAGAATAATCAAATCAATCACCCTTATGCTAAAAAAGGATCAATTATTCAAATGGAATAAATAAGCTAGAGAAGCCTTCAAGAAGGTTAAGGATTCTATTTCCTCAGCTCATGTATTGGTCAATCCAGACCTGCCAAAGAACTTCATAATGTATGTATTAAGAAGCAAGTCAAGCATTGCTACTGTCTTAACTTAAAAGGATGATGAAGGAAAGGGAGAACATCCGATAGCATTTCACTGAGCCTGGAAATTAAAGGAATATGAGACAAACTACAACTTCATCGAGAGGCAAGCCTTCACAATAGTTAAGGGACTCAAGAAGTTCTGACACCTAATATCTTGCAATAAGGTGATTGTTTATATCACGCATTCTAGTGTGCGTGAATACATCATGGAAGGAAAAATCACCGAAAAGGGGGCTAATTGGATCACTAAGATCCTTGAATATGACATTGAGGTCAAGCCTACAAATATTGTCCAAGGAAGAGGACTATGTGAGTATCTGGTGCACAACGAAGAAATGACATATGAAGAAGAGTAACTAGAGCTGGTTCTAACCAATGAGTCTAAATCCGGAGGCTACTTGCTGACGGATAGGGTGAGGTTAATATACATAGGAAAATACATATTGGGATTTCCTTCTCAAAAGAGAAGATTCTACCAACTAAAAAATAATGCTTATGCACTCATCAAAGAGGTCGTTTTCAAAAGGAACTTAAATGACGTTCTATTGTAGTGTATCACCACGGAACAAGTGAAGAGGATTGTTCACACTTTCTAGGACAGTCCTGCAGGTGGTCACTTCTCCACAAAGACCACCACCATCAAAATCATGTCACCTGGGTGCTTCTAGCCTACGCTATTCAACGACTCACACTCCTTGGTAAAAGCTTGCAAGGAATGCCAATTCTTCGTAGGAAGAAGAAAAAATTCTACAATGCCTCTCAATCCGATAGTAGTTGATGAGCCTTTTGCACAATGGGGCCTTGATTTCATCTAGATGATCAATCCTGCCTCTAACCCCAGACACAAATGGATTCTAATGGTGACAAAATACTTTACCAGGTTGACTGAAGCCATGCCCCTGAAGAATACGATAGAGGCAAAGATAGTGGACTTCCTTGAAGAACTGGTGACAAGATTCGGCCCACCCAAAACCATCATCTCTGACAACACCAAGGCTTTCCTAGGCACTAAAATATGTCAATTCACACTCACACATGGCATATTCTTGAAAACATCTTCAAATTACTACCCGCAGGGGAATGGCTTGGCTGAGTCGACTAACAAAAATCTAGTCCAACTCATCAAAATAATCAAGTCAGAACACCAGCGAGAATGGCGTAAAAACCTTTGGTCAGTGCTGTGGGAAGATCACATAACTCCCAATAAAGTCCTCAAGACTTCGCCATATGAGCTAGTATATGGGAAAGAAGTGCTATTGCCTATCTCCATGGAGATTCCAACACTGCAATTGCTCAAATTTCTCAAGGTAGAACAAAATGGTGCCATGGCGGTTCGACTGGTCAAGTTGTTGGAAGTGCGAGAAAAAAGGGGAAAGGCCCTGATAGCCATGTCCAATCACCAATAGGTGGTTAAGAGATGGTTCGACAAGAAAGGCTTGGACCAAGGTCTAGAGTGCGGGGACCTAGTATTAAAATTCAATGAAAGGGCTGCAAATCCAGGCCAACATGGAAAGTTCGACAACCTTTGGGAAGGCCCTTTCAAAATAATTCAATGCAAGTAGCACAATGCATTCGAATTAGAAAATATGGAATATGAGGCATTGGGGATTCTGATTAATGAAATTCATTTAGAGTTGTTCAAATAAACTTCAATATTATCCTACTAGTGTAAATATGTGAGTAGTGTAATTACTTTTCTTTCATATTTTTGTCGGTCGGTCTTTCAATAGTTTTTATCCATAGTGTGAGGAAGTAGAAACAAATGGAACCTATTATTGCAAATGGCAGAGGGAAATAAATGAACGCATGAAGCAGAGAAAAAAATTCATATGTAGAGTTGAAGTGAACATATATATTCAGGAAGATAAAAAGAAAACCCATATTTTAAATTCAAAAGAAAAAGGAGACAGAATGATAATACAAGTAGTATATTCGTATATTTATTTACTTCGATAAGTACATTGTCAAAATGGCTTTGAGGCCACACTTTTAGAGTATATTTATATATTTTGTATCTTCTTGATATCTATCTATAGTAAGGCCTTTTTCTAGGCATATATACAAAACATATTACCAAAACGAATATTTCTTAAAGCATAAAAGTTTTCTAGTCATAGGAAGGAGCAAGAGAGGCATCAACAATAGCGTCTAGATTTTCTTCATTAGCAGGACCAACAGCAGCATCCACAGGAGCAATGGAAAGCAGTAGAGTGAACACCATGTTCCTAAAGTCGGTGTACGAGTCGATGTCATAGAAAGGCACCATGTTGTACAAGCGAACCAAGAAATGGAATGCACGGGTTACACTTTGATGATGTTCTTCTTATGACTGGATGTGGAAACTGCTTAGGAACGACACTCATGGTACTAATTATGTGTCTTCTTCAATGTACTTTTGGAGGTCACTTGCCATTGGCAGACCTATACCAAACACAACATTTTCCACCACCTCTCTGAGGCCACCTAGTTATTTCTTCAGAAATATTTAAAGCACTAGGCAGAGAACCAATGGCTTGGGAACCTAGATGTCAAACATAAACACAAAAAAGTGAGTGCATACATCAGTATTAACTATGTACTTATCTTCATATTCAGTACAGTCCCTTCCTAGAACCAACTTCATTGCTACAATGGCCAAGGAATTCTTATTCTTGGTCATTCTTTTAAGACGCCTAGTTGAGATTTTTCCAAGGAAGGTTGTTTGGGATTTATTGCATACTAGCTTGATTGGGGTATTCATGGTGGCAAGCTCTATGCAACTATCTGACACTAGCTCTACACAAACTGCCTAGGCCTAACTCTATGTAATTCTACTTAGCTGCCTAATGCTAAATTCTAAGTCAATTGCTTATGACCAATTCTGCTCAAATTGTTAAAGTGTGTTTTTGCTATTTCCTAAAATTCCTATTTATAGAAATAGCCAGGATATGCGTGTTAATTTACATACCATAAGCATGATGCTAATCAAGTACCAACTTGGAAAATCACACCAGGGCTTGCTCAAATTTCCCACCTAGTTGTGTTTGCTAGGTACGATTTATTGCGTGCAAGATAAATAAGGGCTAATTAATTAGCAGAAGTTGGTGGCAGTCTTCGATGGTAGTCTATACGGCCGGATGTTGATGTGTCATTCTATAGGTGCTTCTCAAACTCCAAAAAGGAACACAAATCTTTCCAAGTAATTATTACATCTTTTCCCTAATTATTCTTTGTGAGATATTAATTGCCAAAGCATGTGAAGCCTAAGCTACCTTCAAATCACCAACTCAAGTTCCAAGGAAATCGTGTTGTATGATATGATTCACAAAGCTAAGAGAAATTCGTTTTCTTAAGAGAAATTCATATTTTTCAAGCAAAATTCGTTTTTCTTCAAGGCAAAGGCGTATTTTCAAGCAAAATTCGTTTTTCTTCATTCACAAGGCGTATTTTCAAGGGAGATTCGTATTTTTCAAGGCAATTCATATCTTCAAAGTCAAAATTCGTTTTTCTTCAACCAAAAGGCGAATTTTAGCAAACCAAAGGCAAATTCTTCATCAACAATCATTGGCGAAGACATCAAAACATTTTATTTGCAGGTACAAGTCAAAATTATCAGCAGACTTCAGACAAGATGGCGATTTTAGCAGAGCACTAAAACTTCTTTACGTCTTAAATTCTTCTATTTCTCTCTTAAATTCTTTCGCATGTTTGAAGAATTGGAAACTTTTGTAAAACAAATCATCTGGGTTGATTTAGAATAGCTTCCTCAAGAAAACCCATGTGCTAGAATTTTTCAGGAAAATTTACTCCAGAGCATCAGTTCTCGAGGCTCTAATTTTCTCAACTGAAAATTCCTTGCATGGTTGAGTAGAAGTCAAATTTTTACATCGACATTCTGGGTTGTCTTAGAATCTTCTTCGGACAAAACCCATATCTGATTTTAGAAAATAACTCTTCGAGGCTATTTTAGCCGAAGGGCTATTTTAGTTTTTCGAGGAAAGTTGTCACAATATAGCGTGTTCACAATAGGCGAGTTTTTAGAGTACAAGTACACACAGTTGAATTCAAGACCAAATCGGTCTTAATTCATGATTTAGTTAGAAAAGCTGAGACCGATTTGTATCAAGCTGCAGAAGAGATAATGGCCATCACTTCAGTTACGGAGCCGCCAAAGTTACCAGTCAGTGAAATGCTGGTTGAGTGTGCAAAGATTGCAAAGATTGCTCAAGTTGCTGACATTCAGATGCTGATGCAGTTGACAGCCTCGTTAAGGGATTGATTTTCGAGATCACGACCAGTAAGACTTCAGTTCCCACCTCTCAGGATAGACATTACACACACGAGTTGAACTTGGTGTTACCCTTTCAAGTTAACTCAATGTTGTCATTACATGCATATCTATTATGAGATCAGCTTTACACACTTGGAGTTTCATTTAGGGTTTTACGTTAACTGATGGTAGTCTTCCACTTAACATGCTTTCAATAAGGACGTGCATGCTCGCACAATTGTCTATTTTTAGATTAGATGTTTTGGTTAACGATGGTAGCTTTCCAGTTAACTGTATAGTTTACTTCATTAGGGTTTGGCAACAAATCTTGCATGCATTGCAAGAACTGTAGATGACTCAAGGTGATTTTAGGGTTCCCTACACCTTGATGTATATAAATAAGAGCTTTTGCTCATTTGTAAATAACTTTTGCTTGAGAGAGAAATATATGCTGCGCCTACCTTGCCCTCAATATTGCTCTTTTGGTATTTGTTCATGTGTCTTCACTATTACAATTAATTGTTATGCCACATAGGGTTTCATGCAATTGTAATGGTGAATTCTTTCTTTCTGTTTTGACATCTTTACCATTATGATCAATTGTTATGCCACATAGGGTTTCATGAGATTGTGATGATAAATCTGTTTTGTGAGTCTTTACTATTATGATCAATTGTTATGCCACATAGGGTTTCATGAGATTGTCATGGTAAATTCTTAAATCTTTTGTGCCCAATAAACTTGTCTAAATTAGTGATAGATGCCACCTTGCCTTCAAGTAGAGAATCTAAACTCATTTATCGTCGATAGTCAAAACCCTGCTCCATTTCCTCATGCTCTATTTTCTTGAGAGTGGATAGATTTAAAGTAGATAGCTTAGTTGTAGTTAATGATCTTGCGAAACCAAAAATGCTTAGCTGCAACATTCTTGGTTTTCTTAAACCTTGTGCCTCTTCGGTGAGATAAAAGATAGGACTTAGATTACGTTTCTTTTTCCATGCATTCCACAATTAATAATAGTCATTTCAAAATGGCAAGTAATTCATTTTGCACAAGCCAATGAGTTGATGATTACATCTGAGTTTAATGCTAAAAGGCGAGCATTGTTGGCCACCCCAAGAAAGAAATATGCCAAGTATTTCATGCAAGAAACTAGCATTGTGAGATTTTTTTGAGCACTCTACCTAGGGCGTAGGTTTTTGAGCATAAATAGAGCCGAGGTGAATTACAAAGAATTTTAATGTAGCTGAAGTTATAATATCCTGGAATGGCCAAAAGTGCTTAGATGGAGGCACAGGCTGAGACCACCCAGAACTTGTATGACAACATGATAGCAGCAACAATCATCAATATTTTGGTAACACCTATTACGCATCACCTGGGATGCTGGAAAAATTAGAAAGGGTTCACACACATGCCCTGGACAAGCCCAAAACTGCTAGAGACCAAACCTAGATAAAGGAGAAATGGGATAATATCCATGACACCATCCTCGCGAAGAACCCTAAGACTCCTAGGGAAGGAGTGTGTGAAATAATGAAAAGGACAGAGGAAAATGAAAAGAAAATGGCATATAAGCTATGGTTTAGTGGTCTTCCACAATATATGGTCCCCTCTGTGCATTACTTCCCAGAGCTCATCCACGAGGCCATTGGACACTTTAACCAAGATAACAACACCATCGAAGGCCGAACGAAGAGGGTAAACATCAGTGAAGATGCTATTTGGAGCATTTTGTGTATCCTAGTGAACCACTCTAAAGTGAGCTTAATGTAGACATTTATTCTAGAAGATGAGTGTATCTTTTGGAAGGGCAGAGAAAAAGCTTTGGACTTCTATAACATGGAAACACAAAGGCCTGAGGAACTTTGGAAAAAACTGCCAGTAATTCTAGTTGCGCACAATGCCTTCAAGAAAGATTTCTAGGATGCACTCTCTGTGATGGGATGTTTTTGTGGCTTGGACGAAGACAAATGGGTGTAAGAATTTCAGCTAGGTTTGGGTTTTTAGCTGTGAAGGAAAAAGTCCTTGTTCTGGTATGACTTTGTAGTAGTCATTTGCCAAGAAATGCTAAGCCAAATACAGGAGTACAAGATGTAGCGCAAGTTCAAGTTTCCCTCCTTGCTTCATCACATGTTCCTGTACCAGAACCTTGACTTCTTTAGTAAAATGATACCATTATCTATTTTTACTGATGAAGAAGCCAAAAAGCCAGTTTTTGTATGGACTCTCCTCCTTTTCATAATGCATGACTATTATGCATTTTCAGATTTTTTCTTAACTCCAATTCTAAAATACTTTGATAAGAATGGTTGTATCTATCGACTTTCTATTGACCAGACAAAGTGGATGTAGAGCTTCAGTCCTAAATGTGACTGGTTCCTTAGGAGGGATTTACATTCATTTGTATGTGTGGCTTTACCGAGGAGCCATTCTGGCTCCCAGAGTATGTCAAACATAGGGTATTAGCCCTTGAAATGTTCAAGCAGATGTTCATTATCAATTATAAATTTTGTGGAGGAAGGGGCAAGAGGGGATTCTTCAAATGTCTGCTAACCTTCAAATGGGTGGTTATGATAAATAAGTAGTCGTACAAGCTGCTAGAAGAAGAGCTGGCTCATTTGGGGCTAGTGATGATCTGTGAAAAATGTAATTACAACCCCTTCGATGACTTGGGTAATGAATTCATCAAGGTAACCCACAGTCCCCCGCCCTATTGGGAAAAGCAGCAGAGTCCGATGGAGGAGCATGCCGATGTGTTTGTGGACCTAGCATATATTCCTACCGATGATAGCAGGCCACCATGGCTTCAATTCTACCTATGGTCAGAAAAATATAATGAGAAGCATAAAATGGGGACCACCCTCCACAGTTAGTTGTCAAAGAAAGAGAGTTGCAGCAAGGAAAGAATTAATGATTTCTAGCTCTACCAACAAGAAATCCAACGCCTTGATGATCCTTACTAGAGCATAAAGATGGATGAAAGATTTGATAAATTGTGGGACGATGCGCGTATAGATTTTGATATGAATGTTGATGAAGATGTTTACCCAGAGGAGTCTGAAACACATATAGATAAAGGAAAGGAGAAGGAAAGTGAAACATAGACATCCCCAGCTTAGCGAAAAGAGAAAGCCAAGAAGTAGCCAGTCGGGCTCTCTTCAAATGTGTGGTTCAATGTATCATGGTTGGGAGCCTCACGTACACACACCTAGATCAGAAAAATTTCAAGAACAACCTAGTGGCAATAGTCAAAGACAATTGAGGTGGAGGACTCGCCACCCAAAAAGAGGTAGCGAAAAGATACGGCTGAAGAAGAGGGTTCGCAGGAGCCCGTAACAAGCCTAGGTCCTGCAATGAGCAACGAGCCAGTGATGAGCCAAAAAATGCAATCATCCGAACAATGGGTAATTTTTTCTTCCTCTTCTCTTACTTCACAAACTTTGGTCACTCTTGCTCTGTCCATGATACCCCTCACTGCAATTGTCAGCCCTTCCTTTTCCACTTCTTTCACAATGGTTGCAGGAGGTTTCTCTCATTTCTCCCCAATGAGACCATTTGTCTTGACTCCTCCATGGACCCTTTCACCTTTTTCCTCTACCTATTCCATTCCCACTATCTCTTCACCTTTTGCATCCATGGTCGCCACTGACACCCCTCCTGCTACTACTATATCGAGCCCAACTCAGTTTGCTTAGCAGATGGAGTCCACAATGACTCCACTACTGCCGCAACACCTAATGAGTCCTCCTATTGGTTCACAAAATGAGCTTTGGTATATCCCTCCTTTCTCCCCAGAGACAATCACTCTTCCAAAGAAGAAAACATCTGAGACCACTACCCTCACGTTCTTTTTTTCCCTGCCTCCCAGTGTGTCTTTCGTAGGCGAGCTAGTTTAGTTGCTAGCCCAATTTATGGTGCAGGGTGATAATACAAAGGAAGTGTAGACTATTAGAATCCAAAAGAGAAAGGCCAAGGATTCCAAGAAGCTGGCAGAGCCAAAGGTGTACACTATTTTTAATGAAGCTAAAAAATCAATTCATTTCGTGACTATGTACCCGAGCATCATCAAACCACAGGGGGAAATACAGCTTGATGATTACAACATGTTTGCCATGGGACTCAATCTGAGCATAGCCCGGTCGAAGGAAAAAGCTAAGCTCATGGAAGAGACACAATGATTGGTGACCACCGACTTCCTTAAGTTTAGTCATCAGCGAAAGAAGAAGGGGGAGGAGCCAAAACTTGTAAAAGAAAGAGTTGATTTCCTATTGGCAAGGGAAATAGTGATGGAAGAAAAAATTGTGTGCTTATTAGAGAAAGTGCAGGCAATGTAGACAGAGCAGAACAAACTCCAAGAGGAACATGGAAAATTCCAATCCATTGACCCTAGCCTGGTTAATGAACTACGGTGGAGGAACTATAAATATTAGAACCAGTTAGCTCTGGCAGAGCAGGTGATGCAAGAAAAGAGTGAGGATTTTGAACAATAGTGTGCTCAGTTCGAGAAATAAATGCAATAGAAGGACATAGACCTTAAGAACCAAAAGGACCAATTCGAGAAACAGGTCTAGGAGACAAAGTCTTCCCTTGAAACCGAATCAGCAAATAAAAACTTGGCCGAAGAAAAATGGCTCGCCGAATGGAGGACTTTGTCGGAACAACTTGCGTCAACAAACAAAAGGATCGTGGAATTGACACAGGATGTTGGATCAAGGGATACAAATATTTCCCTTCTGAGGAATGGTCCCGAACCCCATGCTACCTAGCCAGACCCCATTCTAGTGGCTCAACAATAATACATTTTGTACTGGGAAAAGGTCAAGGCCTTTTTCCTTACACTTCAACCTTGAACACTCCAATTTATGCTGGAGGTGGCAAGCTTAGGTAGGGAAGTTTGTTGAGTGATTGAGAAATTCCCATAGATCATCACAGGGAGGGTTCCTGAGGTCGAAAATCTACTGGATAATCTATACATGGTATTAGATGAGGACTTAACAGAGGTAGGGATTAGGGATCGGAAGGCTACTGCCAAAACAATGAACAGGTTCATCCACTACCACTTAGCTATCCTCCATGCTAGCAATTGTGTTGCCATACTCGATGAAACTATGAATAAAATATAGGCTAGGTTCTCCTAGCTAACCCAGATGGGATTACCCTCCCTGTTTCTTTTTGATGACTTGGTAGCTACTACGGAGTAGATTGTGGCAAAGATATAAGAGAAGCAACATGACACATCCACTCTCCAAAACTTTAGCCAACCCCCTACTATAGTGAATATTGAAGGTGTCACTCATCAGATTGTGTGGCTACTCTTCCAACTTGAGTTTGGGGCCATTATATTCATGATGTTGCCTTACAAGGAAATGCTCAATCTGAGTGTAGTGCAAGAGAATTTGCGTGACATATCAATACCATCTGAACCCAACTGGATGCTACTACAGGCCTCTCTTTGTAAGTTATAACCCCATCACCCATGGATGCGACTCTCGTCTGTAAGCGAGAGAAAGTTTTGGGTTCCTCATTCTGTAGGCGAAACACCCCTGGTAGTCGCCAAAAGTTGTGAATGTCAAATTCCTGAAGCTTCCTCTGGGTGGTCTTTATTTTTTGAGTAGCGGCCCACACCTCAGTTATTTGATCATCGGGTCCCTTTTTGAAGAGATCCATCTGCTGCTGCCACATGTCTGTCGAGCACTCTTCACATTGATTGCTTCCTTTGCTCTCCTACTGGCTCCTACCATGCTTCCACATGTCAACATCACGAGCTCTTCATGGTGCTTCCCTTAACTTTTTATTCGAGCCTCGATCACATGCCACGTAGCTTTCATTCACTAACATTTTTGGCGAACCCCACAGTCAGCACCAATAGTAAGGAATACCTCCACATGTCTTCATTGTGTCATATTTTAATGCAAGGAGGAGGAATCAACGAGTGGGCACTGACCTACTACCACGTGTCTCTTTTGTGGGGACTTCATTGAAGGGGAGGTGAGAGCAAGCTACATGCCCCGACAAGTTGTCGTGTGTCTTAAATGCCTTCGTAGGTGAATGAAACTTGTCTGCATGGGATTTTTCTGTGACCGCTACCATCATTCGTACGGGATGCATATATCCAAGAATCGACTATGTTCATGGCTTGAATCTTTTTTGTTGCAATGATCAAAGGGAATGATTGCTACAGGCGTCATTGCTCTCGATACAAGATCTTTTATGTTACTAGCCCACTAGGTGGTGGGATATTTAGAACTATATATACTGCATCTTCCTTCCGAAAATGAGTCCAGAAGAGACAAAAAAATTAGGGAAAAGACACCAGGCCTTTAATATTTCTTTTAGATTATTGTATAAGACTCTCAAGCTATGCCATTGTTCAAACTTTCTATTTTCTTAGCCTATTTGATAAAGCATTATATTGTGCTATTGTTATCATGGATTATTTATTTGTAGAACTTCTATGACTTAAATACAAGTTTGCTGGTTCAGATGAAGAATTTTGACTCTTCTTTTCAGTAAATGTGTATGAGAATTATTTTATGTCATTGGATGAATTATTCAAGTTTCTATCTTTGATTTGTATTATTCTAGGACATAGTAGATTGTTGATTAGGCCCTCAAATCAAATCCCAAAAGAGATATTTATTATGCCTATATCTATTCCTTGGTGCATCGCCTTAGTTAGACCTTTATGTTTTATATCTTCTTCCTTTTCCCATTCTAAAACCGCAATTATAGAAGAATCCAACTTATGTAAAAACCCAGAGGTCACTTAGTTTAGCACAATTGGTCCCCCCATTAACTGAGTTTCCCATAAAGGTTGTTACCTTGTCAATTTTTGGCATCAACAGTATAATTTCACACTTAGTTTGGACCTATTTTAGTACCCTTTCATTGATAACCCTTTAAATAATCATTAATAGGACTCTAAGACCCTTTATTTCGGATGCCAAGGCTTATTTCGATTGAAATCCCAACAAAATCAACAAATGCATTCAATTTTCTAACACCTCATATGTTTTCTCACCTCAAAAAGCTAGTGTGGGACTCATACACCACCTTAGGCATATGAGTCCCCCTAGGTGGGACCCATATTCCACCTTGGGCGTATGAGTCCTGTATGGCCCCTTTTTACAGTCTAAGTAGGAAATTCAAGTTTTCAATTTAAATTTTTGGAAAATGATAGAATTTGGGATCTAATAAATAGTAAATTAGATGAGATGCCTATAAAACTAAGGTTTCAAATCATTATTTCACCTAGCAATTTTTACCTAAGCAACCTAGAGTTTTCAAGCAAAAGAGAGTTTCAAGTATTCAAGAGCAAGAAGCTAGAAAATTTGAAGTATTGAAGGAACATTATAGTGTTTATGCAGGTCTTCAAGCTCACTTTCATTTCAACATCTAACATTGCCAAAGATTGATGACGGTTGCCTATGGAGGATCATGATGGATTCTAGGTTGGGGAGATACAACTAGCCATTGAGACAAGACTAATGACTTGTTTCCTAAGTGATTCCATCTTCTATTATCATTGTGCTTCCTCACTAAAGGAAGGTACATGCATTGTTAGAGATCTCCCAAAGTGATTCATCATCTTTACATTTCATTCATGCATCCTATTATAGCACATAAGAGTAGGGTTTATTGCATTCTAGGTCTCTTAATCTTAGATGCACTTAAGATTAGGACTTTTACACACATTTTCTTTCAAGATCTATTCTTTCTATCAAGGTAAACCTCCCATAATAAAATCAACACAATATTTTGTTTTTTAGATTTTTAGCAAGTTCAGATCTAGAAGAAAAGTTTGGAAAATATAGGATAGGAGAATAGATTCAGATCCTGATTTTTTTGAAAAAGATGAATGAGACTAAATTGCCACCTTAGGCGTATGAGTCCTGGTAAAAGCCTTTTACCAGTTTTTAGTGGATTCTGATATCTCATTATGAGATTCCAGTTTCTTCCTAGAAACCATAGACTGGGACTAAATCGCCTAGTTTGGCATATGATTCCCTATACACATTAGGAACATCAAATTTTAGGCTTTTCAAGTCTAGTTTAGTGGTCTCCAATTGTCTAGGTACATTTCTATATCTTTTTTGTTTAATGATCTAATTTCAAGTTTAATTTTAGAGGTCATATAGTTAGATTTGCATAATACCTTCATCCCTTTCATTCAAAGCATTTTCTTAGTGGTGAAACCCCTCTTTAATCACACCTAAGGAGCTCCTTGTAGTCCTTCCCTGAATTGAGTCACTTGGTTGAGGGATATCTAAGGTTTCCTTTAATGAACTAGAGTGAAATAGGAAGGAGAACCTACCTCTTTGTGCATGTTTCATATCCTAAATGGTGGATCATGCTATTTCCACATGTGTTCAATAGGTTATCAAAAACATCCTTACAACCTTCTCCTAATGTATCAGAATATCATATACTGATGGAAATGAAGAAACCCACTGAAAAGAGCATCTTAGACTAATTGTTACATATCAACACCTAGGATATTGCACTATGGTTCACCAAAATATATGAAACATATATGGATGAATCCACAAACCTCTCTTAATATATCCCCAAGTTCGTGTAACCATATTTATCACTCTAGAGGAATACAAAGCAATCTAGTGAACATCTGAGAAACACAACTCTTTTATTATGAAATCTGGAGAATTGTTACATCTAACTCTTGTTGCAAAATGTTTACGATGTGAAATTTTGGGAATAACCTCTTTCCTAACTTCCAAACATAAGATCAAAACCCCACAACTAGATCATGCAATACGAAGGAATGCAAACCAATATATAGATACCTAGACATAAGAATACATACTGTTTAATCCTTAAATAAATTATGTCAATCACACAAGTATGTACAAAACCTAAATCTCTCAATCATAATGCTTTTGTCATCTTATGTTTCTGATAGGTATTTTGGACTAACTTGTTCCAAATAGGTAGATCTCAAAACCATTTCTCTCGAATCTACCAATCTATCTCTAATCATTTCTTAGCTTCTTCAACATCTATACAAAAAAATCTATGACCTCAAGTTAACATCAATGACAACACATATTCCAAATAGGGTTTCTAATATGACTTATAAAGTAGGAGGGAATAAAACAACCTTGAATGTGGTTAAATTAATTATCTCTGATTGTTAGTCTATTACATTATTTCAGTCCAACACCTTTGATGTGACCTATTAGATGATCATTTTGTGACCAACTCTCTCCTAAAAAATATGACTAAGACTAATTGAAAGGCCCTTGAGGATGAGGTTACCTTCCACAATTATTTTAATGATTATTATGATAATGTTCCTACTGACCCTCTATTATGATGCAATAATTTGAGGATGACATTGATGCTTCCAAATATGGTACAATTTGTACCAACTATACTATAAAATAGAATTAAATCCAACATAATTTAGTTGGTATTTTAAAAAATATAAATATATTGAGTAAAGTTAACATAAAAATGATATAATTCAGCATTTTACTCTAGTATGGTAACTTTATAGGCCAATTTAAAAATTAAAAAAAAGCACACAAGGACACTTAATGAGTAAGATTAAAAGGAAATAACAACAAGATGGTATGAGGGCGAAGCATGTTGGCATTGATCCATAAGAGGAAAAAATGAAGAACTTATGTAAGGACTAAAATAATCCTACAACTCACTATGGGGTGTAAATAATACTACTCTATTGTCGTCCTCTAACTTTCACTAGGCTATTATTTTTTGTTTTACCATTTTTTAATTTTTTTGTAGTATTATAATTTATCTAATGACTCTTAAGAGTTTTAAATTATTAAAAGGATTTGATACTATTTCGCGAGGGTTTTACTATGATTCTTGCTTTAGTGAATTTCTTCCTTAGTTGTTGTTCTCTCTTGACTACTTCATCTTTGTAAGGGATTGGGGCCCTTGATTTCCATGTTTATAATAAAAAAAAATCCTTGATGCAAAATTTATTGAGATATGACCTTTTCATCATTTATAGTTGTTCATCATTTACACCCTTCTATTTTATTCTTCCCTATTGGTTTTTCCTCTTTCACCTTTTTCCCCTTATCATTTGCATTTTCACTTCTTTTATTATATTCACCATTGGAATTTGTCTTAGATTTTTTTAGCCACATTTAACTATTAAAAGTTAGAGACTACTAACCTACTATTTAGCCACAATTAGGATTGACTGAAACATACATTACAAGATGTCATTCATTTTATTATTATTTTCTCTAAATCTTCCCTTTTTTTAAACCCTCTTGAGCTCTTATACATCCCAATATCTTTTGTGAGATTTTCCATTATTCTTATGGAACATATATTGGAACTTATTTTTCAAATCACTTGCTCCCTACTAGTTTTTTTCCCTATATTACCTATTGAAATAACTTTGTTGACAATAATTTATTCATCCCAAAGACATCAATGGTTTTTTTTTTATCACTTAGTGGTTCATCTTTAGACCACCCATTGGGGGTATCATATAAAATCCCCTTGATGGTTTATTATTTTTCATTTAATAACTATACTAGTCTTTCCTCGTCTCTATCTTCTACTATAAAATTAAATAGTAAAAATCAAATTCAATTCGATGCTATCCTTTTATCTTTGGAGAAAGCTTGTGAGTTAGGTCAAAAAAAAGTTATTTGTGAGGTTGATTCCTTATTTTAGGTTCTCTTTTGGACAAAGGGAATATTGATGAAACTTATTGGTGGTTGGCATTCTTTTTATTATAAATTCTCTTCCTTTCTCAAAACATTGATTCCATGTCCTTTATCGATATTCCTTTTGGATTTAATTCTATTGTAAATTATTTTATGAAATAAGATTTTGAGGCTAATTGTAGATGGACTATTCAAGATTGTGAATCCCTATCTCTTGATTAATCCTTCCTTTAGCTTCTTGAAGGTGATATTGGTTGATAAATATTATAATTTCTATAATATTGTCTATTGTTTTAATTTTCTATTTTGAATGGTTCTTGATGGTGGGGGTTTAGTGGCAAACCTGAAATTTTCTTCTAATTTATTTTAGTTACAATTGTCATTTTCTCCCTTGCCACACCAAAACAAAGTATAAATGTGTGAATGTTTAGGATGTATATTATCAAATATCAATTAGTCAATATGAAGGCACACACTCATTGGATCGTACTGGTCAATCATAAGTTGTACCTTATAAAAAATCTCAACCATTTGAAAAAAAAATAAGAACTTTATAAAGATAAATAATCCTCAATCATCTAATAACATCCAAAAAATATTTACCATTGCATATACAATCGCTTATCAATTTATGCCAAGAGATAGACAATTTTCAAATTTTTTTGATTCTATCCACACTAGTATGTTACAATTTTTAAACAAAAATATGATTCAAATTCCCCCTATTAGGTCTATTGAAACAACCAAACCATTACCACCAAAATTTAATGTAAAATCCTTCTATTAATATCATTGTATACCTAGGTATGATAAGGAAATATTTATGAGTCTTAAGAACCAAGTGAAAGACCTCATCAATTCTAATATCATCTAGTTGGTTGGTGTAAATGGGAAAGGAAATAAATCAATTTTGCTACCCAATAAAAAAATATGAATATTTATAAACCTATTACCAATTCATTCAACTAATTTTTATCCAACAAAATAATACTAAAGAATAAGTTGAGGATCTATTGAATGAGATCAACATGATTGATTCTCAGCCTCATAAGGGTCAAAACAATCATTTACCCAATATTTCTTTCTTACATATTGATTCTTCTACAGCCACACCTAATGGTCATCTTTATATCACTGGTAAAATAATGATAAACCCAGAAGGGGAATACTCATTGATCATGTGTGTGTAGTGAATATGATCACTGAAAATTTATTATATGTGTGGGAACTTTATAAATATGATTATGAAAAATCATAACCATTATTAAAGGGTCGTGATGGTTCTATCTTCCCTATGATTGGTTTCATAACTCTACCAATAAAAGTTGGACATAAACAATTGGATTTTTCATTTACCATAATCTCGACGTCAAACCAATTTCATGTGAAGTTAGGTCATCCATAGCTAAGCTCCATGAATGTGGTCCCATAAGTTATTCATAAATGTCTTAAATTTTTGTTTGAAGAAAATATACATACCATTTACCATAGTGGATTTAAGCCTTTGGCCTCTCATGAAAAATCTCCACTAGATTGCTTTTAGCCTTAACCAATATAACTTGTTAAACCTCATGAGGACTATTTATTTTTTATATCAAAATTTTAAAGATAAGCGTATAGCCAAATTATCCCTTAGTAATATTATACCTAAGGCTTCTCAATATCTAGAGCCTATGATGGTTGTTCCTTCCACATCAGAAGTAGTGAATGAACATTAACATGAACTAGGTATTTTTTGGCAAATGGATTAGAGAGATCATTTTTTGCTACTTGTGTTTTCATTGATGGCAACTAGAGTCAGCAGTATGATCTGCAGTATTGGCATTACTTCTACCAGCAGTAAGTTTGGAGAACAAGACATTCGGTTGTGCAAGTGAAATTGCACATGATATCGCTCACTATACCGGATCATTATTTCATGGTGTGGAGCTCCAGGAAATATTTATTAACAATTACGCTATCCTCTGATGAGTTTTGTGGTATTGTATTAAGTCAGAGTTGGACTTAAAAGATTCGGTAGCATGATTCATGGCTTATTTTATATTGTGGTTGACATACTTCGTATGATGTTTTGTGGATCTATGTGGAATATGTGTTTTGATATTACTTATGTTTGGGTCCCTACTAAATTCTACCTGACTTGTGTAGGTACGCTTATCTTCCACTGAGGTGATGTGAGCTGACATAAAAGAAAAACATTATATCCTATTGTCAGATTGACATACTTTTAAATTTCATGTTAGCGGGTATATAAAGGAGATCCATAATTCATTTTGATATACATATGAAGGTGTGTGTGCGAATTTACGGAAAAGGAGTATGCATACATCTGGGGAAGATTGAAAAAGAGCAGATCATTTTTGTTAAGTAGTGCAGTGCAGAAGTAGAGTAGAGTAGAAGTGCAATCCAGTCAGGAGATCCAGAATTTGGTCTTGAGCTTTAGTGGAACTAAATCCTAGCATTTGTTGATGTTGTATTCTTAGTTCAAGTCTTGTTGTAAAATTTATTATATCTATAAGGAAATGAGCCTCTTTTTCTTTGAGCAGTGAGCTCTAGGCAGTGCGCCTGAATGCAAGTGCATTCCCATCTTTTATTTAATTTTAACAGAGTAAACATCATGGATTGATCTCCACCGTGGTTTTTCCCCTAACAGGGTTTCCACGTAAAAATATCTAGTGTTATGGTGTTCACTAATATGATTGTATGTTTTGAATATTTTCATCTGTTATGTGCTAGAAATGATAAATGAAGTTCTATTATTTTAGATCTATTTTGAAAGTAGAAATCATTGAACACTAATTTATCCCCCCCTCTCAATGTTCCCATTGTCCAACAATCGGTATCAGAGCTCTGGTTCCTCTTCATAATTTTAATAGCTTGAGGTTATTTTTGAATCTCAATGGACACTAGTGGTATTCAAAAATAGCTTATGGTGGCACTTGATGATCTTGATCAATCTAAAGCATAGGTCATGGAGCTAAAAGAAAATATTCTAGATGATGAAAAATTCATTCAATCACTAAAGGATAAGATAAATGGGTCAAGGGAGAAGAGGAAATATTTGTGTGATCAGTTGAAGCAAAAAGAAAGCGAAGGTCCGGATGATGTCCATCTGAATCAAGCCCTAAAATAAATAACAAAAGAATGTAAAAAGCTAGCCAAGGACAATGCAGCCCTGAAAGTTGAGATGGAATCTGTGACAATGAAGTTTATTAAAGAGATTAAACAAAGAAAGAAGAATGAGGAGAATTTTTCCCAGTCTCTGAAAGAAAAATTTGAAGAATGCTGCAAAATTAACTGTAGAACCATTGAATTGGAGGTTGAACTACAACATGTGAGAAACTATCAACATGAAATTGAAGGACAAATAGTTACTCTTGGAAATGAGCTTGCTACTGCAAATGAATTGAAGGAGAAATTCAGGATAAGTTCAGCTAAGCTTTATGAGATAACCAAAAGTCGAAAGAATACTAATGAAAAGAGAGGTCTTGGCTATGAGAAGGGTGAAAGATCTGGATCCAAACAAAAGAACTCAAAAAAGAAGAACAAAGGGAGAAGGCATCCGGTAAGGCAACCCAATGCTCAAAGATTTAATGGATATTGCTTTGCTTGTAATAAATTTGGTCATATGGCTTCTTAGTGTAGAAGTAGGATAAATACTTGTACTCCATAATTCTCTGGTCAATGTTTTAAATGGAAGAATTTTTTTCATGAGGCACTAGAATGTAGAAGCATGCCTGTCAATATAAGTAACATTAAATGCTATACTTGTGGAAGATTTGGACATATCACTAATCAATGCAAGTCAGGAGGAAATCAATGGAATGGATGGAAAAGCCATAAAGGTCCAGTATGTTTCAATTGTAACAATCTTGGACACCTTGCAAAATTCTGTAGGAAATTAAACTTGAATAAAAGAGGTCTTGTTTATCAAGGAATAAATTCACAAAAAGACAATAAAGGAAAAGAAAATGAAAATGTGGAGGAAATAAGAGATCAGATGAAGAGAACATAGGTGAAGAAAAGTGAATCTGATGAAGGAAGTAAGGCTGTATTGGAAGTTCCCTCTGGTAGCTTTTCTGGAAACTAATATCAGGCTAGTGGCCTAGGGGGAGTTTTTCATGAAGATCTCCTGTCCCCCTATATATAAGAGGCTCTAAATTATTGGATGTCGTCAGTCATTGTGTTAATTCATGAATGAAAATCTTAGCTTGATCATATATTGAATTGGGTGGAATGGTATAGTTCCAAAGTCAATTTTTTTTCTTATTGTCTAAAGTGGCCTCATGTGGTAGGCAAGTAAAAAGACAAGTTGTAGGAAATTGAGGATGAGATTGTCAAAATCGATCAAGATTATTGTATGTCTTTGGATATGGATGGAGATGTGAAGAAGAAGGGTCATGCTCTGTAGGGTGAGCATAAAAAGGTCCACTATGCTATAAATACTCTTATTGACACCTTCTTGAAAGTAAAAGACCTAACTGAAGGTAGACTAGAGCAGATGGTTGAGGTGCTCAAGTCAGGAGAAAAGCTGGAAGCAACAATCATCATTCATGAGTCGCTTATTCAGATCATCAACAGAACCTCATAAAATAATAGCTAGATCATTACCATTGGAATTGTGGTAGATTCATGGAAAACTTCCAGAAATGAAAGCTATGTATAAAATAATTTTCTGAACTCTTGCTGCAGTTGTCAATTTTTGATCAAATTTTTGCATCATTAGTTGGGGATAGAATGGAGTAAAAGTAAGTGCAATGTAGAGTGGATATAATAGATCTTTGTAATTGATGTCAAAGGGGGAGATAATGAGTGAAAAATCTCCAGGATATCTATAGGGGGAGCAGTAATTTTGTTTTTGGTTTTGACACTTAGTCAATTTTTCATTGAGTGTTGGCATCAATGCCAAAGGGGGAGATTGTTGGCATATGGATTTGAGAGATCATTTTCAGATACTTGTATTTTCATTGATGACAACTAGAGTTAGCAGTATGATCTATAGTATTGGAATTACTTCTACCGACAGTAAGTTTGGAGAACAGGACATCCGGTTGTGCAAGTGAAACTACGCATGATATCGCTCATTGTACCAGATATTATTTCTTGGTGTGGACCTCGAAGAAATATTTATTAAAAATTACACTATGCTCTAATGAGTTTTCTAGTATTGTATTAAGTCAGAGTTGGAGTTAAGAGATTCAGTAGCATGATTCATGGCTTATTTTCCATTGTGGCCGACATACTTCATATGATGTTTTGTGGATCTATGTGGAATATGTGTTTTTATATTACTTATGTTTCGGTCCCTAGTAAAGTCTAGATGACTTGTGTAGGTATGCTTATCTTCCACTTAGGTGATGCGAGCCGACATAAAAGAAAAATATTATATCCTATTGTGATGTTGACATACTTTTGAATTTCTTATTAGCGGGTATATAAAGGAGATTTGTAATTCATTTTGATATACATATGAGGGTGTGTGTGAGAATGTGCAAAAAAGGAGTACGTATGCATTTGGGGAAGAGTGAAAAAGAGCAAATCATTTTTGTTAAGCAGTGCACTACAGAAGCAGAGAAAAGCAGAAGTACGATCTGGTCAAGAGATCCAGAATTTGGTCTTGACCTTCAGTGGAACTGAATCCTAGCATTTGTTGATGTTGTATTCTCAGTTCAAGTCTTGTTGTAAAATTTATTATATCTGTAAGGCAGTGAGCCTCATTTTCTTTGAGCAATGAGCTATAGGCAGTGCGCCTAAATGCAAGTGCATTCCCCTCTTTTATTTACTTTTAACAGAGTAAACATTATGGATTGATCTCCACCGTGGTTTTTCCCCTAACAAGGTTTCCACGTAAAAATATTTGGTGTTATGGTGTTCACTAATATGATTGCATGTTTTGAATATTTTCATCTGTTATGTGTTGGAAATGATAAATGAAGTTCTATTATTTTAGATCTATTTTGAAAGTATAAATAATTGAACACTAATTCACCCCCCCTCTCAGTGTTCCCAGTGTGCAACAATATTATTCACCAACCTTATGGAATGTATGTCATGGTTCCCCTAGTCATCCTATAAAGGACCATAAGACAACCGTTCAACAAAGTCTTTGGGGATAAAATTTGTTCCTCCTAAGGAAAAACATGTTTTTTTTGTAAAACCTAGTAAGAATCCTATGGCTTCCCAATCTTCAATTGTCCTCTCTATTCCTCCTACAAAGGAAGAAAAGGGAATAATTTTGGTAAATTCCTTAGTCCGTCCAAGTAACAAGTGAAGCTCATACAAGAAGAAATAAAAGTGCAAAATAATGTAAATGAAGACATCAAGCTATGGCTTGTTAGCTTGCCGAAGAGCATAAAATGTTACCTAATGATCATCTATCCATCTAGCCAAATTTCAATGAAATACCTCCGTCCGATCAATCCTCCTCAAATCATGAAGCTGAACCTTATTTATCTCAAAAAAAAAAAGAATAAAAGGCTCACTACATACAATTATGAATGTTAGTTCTCATAATCATGCTATTAGTACTAATATGCAAGCTATTGTGATACATTCTGACATTAGTTTGAAGATAAAACAAAAGAAAATAATGAATTATCTCCTATGTTTTCCAAATAAATTAATTTAGATGGGGATAGCCATGATGATCCTACTAATTAGAGTGACTCACCATTCACTGAACTTGATAATTCTCCTTATACCACACTTGCTATAGTTCCCTTATAATATTATCCACCTTTCACTTATGATGAAAAAAATTGAGATTTATATGATTTCCTATATGAATTGCATGTTTAGTAATCTTTGTGTGAATTTATCTATTTTCTTCAGTGTGATCTTTCATATTACACTTGTTGGCATGCATTTGTATTTGTAAGTTTTCTTTGATTGACCCTTGTTGGCACAAAAATACAAAGAAATTGAATCTATTGTGACTTTCATCTATTTGTATCTCTATTCATCTTTATGTTGTGAATGTATTGTCTTTGTACCTTTTGGGAACAATGCAAAGTGTTGAGAGATTTAGGTCTCTTCCATGCTAACTGAAAGGTTTTGTTGTCTTCATGTTTTGTTCCTCCCGTGTGTTATACATTATCTCTCATCTATATTGACCACATATTTGTGGATCCATCATGTGCTATCTTTGTCTTGTTAATTATACATACCTTTATTTTTGAGGCAACCCTTGTCATGAGTCAACTAGTTTCAAAACTTATCATTTGGCATATAGTTTTCTAAAGAGCTCTAATGTCTTATCACATATCGTTTTATTCAACCTAAAAGGAAATTTCTCAAGATTTGTCTTCACAATTAATTTAAGGTGGAGGCATATATTCTATTATGTGCTTTACTTTTCTTAAATGCATTGAACTTTATCATGTGTTTTTTGGCATATTGATCATTTTTTGGGTACCTTATTAGGATGATTGGGACTATAATTCTTGATATGATTGATATGGAAAATCACGTAGTGAATATAAAACTTCATTAGCCCTTATTTTTTCACTACCATTAGAGAAACTCACCCAGTGAATATCAAAATTCACTAGCTTGTGTTCTTTCTTATCAATCTTACCTAGTGAATATCAGACTTTAGTAGCCTATGATGCTTGGGTTTATGGATCACCTAGAAGATTTCAGACTTTGTTAACCCATGACTCATAAATACCTTGGGTATGGATCCTAGTAAGAATATTGTGGAGCTTTCTATTCCATGATTTTCATACCCCTTGCATGTTTAGATCATCTAAATTGTGTTTGAACATATGATTTCTGAGCACATTATGTAGTGTTTACATTATGTCTTATTTTAGTATTATGTTAGTTTTATGTGTTCATTGTATATGCTTTGTATTTGTCATTAAACCTCCATTATGTGTGCTCCTTTGTCTTTACATTGATCTATCCCATAAGATCTTAAGGTTGGGGGCTAGCGCATCTCTTACATTTAATGGCATCTTATCTATTCAATATTTAGATAAAATAACACTAGCTTTAGTTGCCCCTATGTGTCTAGACCTAATTATGATATTAAATTATTCATTTTATCCTCATTCTAAAAAAAATAGAATTAAATTAAGAATTATAATTTAATATTTATTTAACAACATTTGAAGACCCAAAATAGGTTTGGACTAGGGCACTAGCGCCCATGTCTAGCCTATTTCGGCCAAATTTAAAATATATCATTGTCATCACTTTATCATTTATAAATTTAAATTCATCTATTGGCTTTTGAAAATTATTTTTTTGGGAAAACAAACTAATGCATATAAATACAAGTCTTTTTCACCATTTAAAATAACTAGCAATTTGGAATCATAATTAAGGATGCTATAAAGGCTCAGTCAAGAGCACAACTAACAGATTTTATAACACTTATTATTAATCAAGAATATTGTTAGAAATGTATCAAATTTATATGTGAGTTTTTTCATGTTTTATGTTAATTTGTAATATGAATACAAAGACACATAGAGCCTCCAATCAAGCATTTTATTATCCTTGAAGGTGATGAGTACAATGAATTTAGTCCATAAAGGAAGGAAGATCTCATAAGTAAGTTGTAGTACTTGTAAATTTAAAATTTTTAAATCTATTTTTCTTTTCCTTGACAAAGGATAAGCACTCTTTATATCATCATAGTTTTTGTGGAGGTGGAAACAAAAAAATGGGGTTTGACTTTAGCAAACCCCAAAATGTCACAACCCTTTCTCTCATCTCTTGTGTATAGGTGATAGATCTAAAGTAGATTTTTGAAAGGATTGAAGACATATTTGTAGGATCAAGTATTCAAGTCTCACATGTCAACAAATTAGGGAAAGTGGAATCTATCATTGACAAACAAAGTTCCAAAGCTAAGTCCAAAAGGGAGGAACCTACAAATAGTGACCATTTGAGATTTGATTTCTAATTATTAAGATCTATATTTCTAGGTCCAGGGAACAAATGATGTTGTTTAGCCAATTTTAGCTCAGATTTATATGCTAGGCTCCTTTGTCTTTACACTCAACTATTCTATGATCCTTTTCAATGCTATAGTTGATCCAGGGGATATTTTTCATTAAAAATTGAAGTGTCCCCAATGATCAAGAATTCAACACCATCAGAAAGAGCTCAGAACACTGAATCCAATGCAAATTGAATGAAGTCGCAAGGAGATCATATGCTCATGTTATGGCCGATCAAAGTAAAACTAGCACCTAAGGCCGTTAGAAAAGAAAAAAGAATGATCGTCTTAGAATTTTTCAAAAATAGTGTGAAATCGAAGAGCTCGATGACATGAAGCCAACGATGTTCATTTCATCAAAATCTGAGGCCATACGTAGAAGATATTAGAAGTCAAAGTTGGCAGTAAATAGGTTGACCTGAGCATACAACTAATGACATCAGCATGATGTTAGCATCCTCCTATGGCAGTTCGTACGGTACAAACATTGAGGTGGACCAATCAATGAGTGGCACGTGGCAGTCCATACAATGATGTGGAAAATTGTGTGGCAAGTGACGTGGCAGACCATACATGCTTGAGTGGCAAGTGACGTGTCATCAACAGCAAATAGTGAAGTGACACGTGGCCCAATTAGATCCCGCCACGCAACCCTAGGGGAAGTTGCAATTTACTACTCAAACGTACTATTTTTTTTTTGTTTAAGTACAATTAACATGAAATTTTACTACCCATTGCAACAACCTCTAAGGTTACGAGATTGGGGTTACTTTAAAACCCAAACAAGAAACATGAATTGAAACCAAAGCATTTAATTACTTAATGAATTGAGAAACACATACATTCCATACATGATAAATTACAACAAAGAATAAGAAATACCGCATGAATTCAAATAACATAATTGATCAATAAGATTACAACTCTCATTCCTTGAATGAGGTAAATCCAATAAGCATAATTACATATTACATAATTCCACCTTAATATAGATGAGGGGTAATAAATTACAATAACAACCGAAATGAATGAAGCATGAAAAGAAACTGGATCCCACAACCTCTCCAACTAGAAATCTCGACCACACAAACAAGAAGAAGACCCAACGAATTTAGGTGAACATTCCACCCGACTGTGTGATACCTGAAGGCTCACCCCCCGTGCTAGGAGATAGTAACTAGGAATTCCTATACAAGACCATCTACCTCAAGACACAAGCAACAACATAATTGAACTAAATCAAATACAAATACAATATCACTTAACACAATGGTTACAATGCTTCCAGAGAACAATGATCATCTATGCATTACAACAAACTAACTTTTGGTTGACATAGAGAGAGTGTCACACATCATTTGTTATGAGTTACCCTGGCTCAACCTTCCTAGTCTACCAGACCCCCATCTTGGGTTACCTTGGCTTGCCTCTACCAGCCCCTGGACCCTCATACAAGCTGTGCTTCTCATCTCATCTCAATCCTTGATAAGTGCATGAGTCATGAGAGAGGCATTCATTATCTTATTTGGTATGAAAGTTTTTCATTAATTCTTTTTAAGTTCACTTACTCAAACCCTAAGTGAGTTACCCTGGTGCCCCTCTATGTGCTAGACCCCCACATAGAGCCACTCTCCTATCGACAACATACCAAACAAAACCAATCACCAAGGGTGCCAAAGTGCATACAAACAAGAGACACAATCACTCCAACTGTAGGAGGAACATATAATGAAAACCCACTCCAAACACAGGAGGAAACAAAAGTCAAAACCCTCTCCAAACATTGGAGGCAACAAAATTCAAAACCCTCTCCAAATCCAAAGGATACATAAACCACATAATACACTCCTAACCCAAAGGAGGCACAAACCATACCCGTTCATAAAAACTGGGTAAAACAACAAGATACAACTATACACACTACCCAAAGCAATACAACAAATGACTAACATAATACAACAACCCCAAAAGTTAAACCCCTTTTGGAAGACTTAACAACCCTTCTAATCAACTTCCCCAAAGTGAAAACAGAAGAAGAGTACATTCAAGAAGGGCAATCAAACAGGAATTAAATCTATATTTGGATTTCCTAAATCCACTTCCTTCATTAACATTCAGTAATTTATTGCCTTAATAAAACTGATCTAAGAATGTCTCTTTCAGACAAAAGATGAAATTTAAACCAAACATTTAATTCCCTAATTTCTTTTAAATAATAATAAAATAAACATTTACTTCTTCGATTTAAAAAAAAAATAGCATTTTAAAATAACTATTTCTCCTTTGCAAAATAAATCATTTTGAAATCAATTAATCTCGCTATTAAACGCCTTATATTTAAATCTAATATTTGTCCTTTTAAATATACTATTTTAATATAAAATCAATAGTTTAACTATGAACACAATATTTTAAATTCCCCAATTACACACTTCATGAAAATAACTAATCTTATCGTACATTCGTTTACAACCAAAATAATATTTAAACTATCATAACATCGTTTTCTTACAAATTTTCATTTCATTTAAAACGGATAATTATTGCCCTTAAAATCACTCCCTTATTAACGAATTGCTTGATCATTTGATAAGCAATTAAAAAAGATTAAATCTAATGGTCTGCTTTAGTTTCCAAAAAATATTTAAATATGAAAAAAAAACCCATTTCCCCATTTAAATCATTTCATTAAAAAAAAAATGTTTTCTTCCATTACAATAAAAACAAATCTTAAGCTCATTACATTTAAACATAAATATATATTAAACATCTATATAATTATATACCTAATGTATATAATTAAATATAAAACATATATTTATAAAAAAATCCATCTAAAAATCCAAATCATTTAAAAACCATATAATAATAACCAAATCATATTCCTCATGAATGGAATGGTGTTGCTGATTGCTTGGCTAAATGGGCTTTTGATTATATTCATAATTGGAATTTGGTGGATTGGGGTCAACTACCCCCGGATTTGTCTCATCAATTGGATCAATTGGTTGATATTGATAGGGCAATTTAATGCCCTTGCTTTGTAGCATTTCCTTGATTTATTAAATTTTTTACCCCCTTGATGTTAATAATAACCAAACTAATTTTTTTCCTTAACATATAAAATAAATAAAAAATAGAATGTAATATAATATAGAATATATTATATTATATAAATATATTAAAGAAAACTAAAAAAAAAAAAAAACATTTATAAAAAAAATTAAAAGCCCCTCCCTTAGGGCACTCAGGTCCCTCCCCACTAGGCGGCGGTTGTGTGCTACACACAGGCCACCTCCCATATGGGTGGCGGCCTGTGTGTGGCACACAGTCTGCCTCCCTTAGGGCGGCGACCTGTGTGAGGTGCACAACCCGCCTCCCTTAGGGTGGCAGCCTGTGTGAGGCACACAGTCCGCCTCCCTTAGGGTGGCGCTATGTGTGCTTGACAGACAGTCCGCCTCCCTTAGGGGTGATGGTTTGTGTGCTTGACACACAGTCTGCCTCCTCTGAGGCTGGGCGATGGTGGGGTTAGCTCCCCCTGCCTTCCCCACATGCCAAAAAAAAAAAAAAATTGTACTTTTTTCAATTAAACCTAAAAAAATGAAATTTCCCCTGTTTCTGGTAATTTCCAGAAACCATACAATTTTGACAGAAAAAATTTATTCAACAAGGAACAATTTTTCAAACAAAACATATATCAAATAATATATGTATATATATATATATATATATATATTCATTTTATAGCCAGACAGGGAAAATTTTCTACAAGAAAAGTCTAAGAAGAAGAATTTTAAACACAATTTCATGATGCAAATTTCTATAAATTTCCCAAATCCAACAAAGAGGTTTTAAACTTTTCTTTTGTTTCCTTTCCATCTTCTGTGGATAAACTTGGAAATTTCTGTTGTAAGTTTTTTTTTTGTTTTTTAACAAACAATCTAAATTTCTTCAAGAATTAAACAAGGTTTTCAAAAATATTTCCAAGAAAGTTTTCAAATTGAAAATGCAAAATTTTAAAACAATAAACAAGGAGAACCTGTAATCTGAAGCTTGAAGGAGAGTTTGAAGAAGAAAGTTGAGCTTCCATGTAAGAATATTTTTCCAAAGCTCTTCAAAACTCCTCACCCAAAATCCAAAAATGCATAAAACAAACCTCCTCTCCCAAAACCTCTATTCTTTTTGCAGCCATATCTTCTTCTTAAAAATGAAAATCCTCCCCAAATTAAGTCAATGCCCTCTAAAATAATATCCTAGATATTTTCTTTTTCCAATTATAAATATCTTTCAACAATATATATATTTTCATGCATTACAAAATATTTGCATTTAATACTTTAAAGCACAATTTAAATTTCAAATAGATTTAAATAATTTACTTTATTATAAATTTTCTATTTCAAAATGAATTTAAAGCTTTTAATAATTTCTTTTCAAAAAGAATTTAAACTTTTAAAATCTTCTTTTCAAAGAATTTAACACTTTCAAAATTCCAAAAAGAATAATTTGATTCAATTCCACACAATTAATTTAATTAATCAATAAAATAAATCTAATCCAAGATTAAATTATTTTATTAATTGAATTAAATTAATTAGTAAATTCAATAATATTCTAACCTCATAACCAGATAAATTTAATAAGCAACTTAAATACATAAAGCCATGTATTTACCTTTACGACTTACAATTAAATAAAATCAAGGAGAGATGCACAACAAAGAAGCAACTTAACCCGACTAAAACCCGACGACACACTATGGCTAGGGTGATGACTTGGTACAAAAAACCTAGCTACTATCTCAAAATTGAATACCGTTGGCCAACGGACACACTCAACCCAGTGAAACTAGGTGGAGTCGATGTCCTGTACCTGTCAACCCGCGAACAAAGAGTATATCGAACATGCATATATATATAACATATTAAAACACACTATGAAGAGGAAATCAAAGAATCGTAGGGAACTCACAAGAGAGTGATGCAATCTCGTCCCCTTCACCAATACACTCATCATAGACTGATAGTTCCATCATAAACAATTATCTCATGCAATAACATGTTACAATAACTAATCATCATTACACCAATTAAAACATGTCAAATAAAGCATCAGATAAGATACATCGCATCACACAAATAGGCTATCACTCTATAAATAGTGATCAAATCACACACGCATGATAACGTATCTCAATAACCAAAAAGAACATCAAAGCAAACAAGGACACACTGTCCAACCATAAGGAAAAATAGAGGGGTATTACAATGCCACATGGCACCCCATCGGCATGCTCCTCTAGGAAAGTTGTTGAATTTGTTAATAAAAGGTTGGTGGGGGTCGAACCCCCACCCTACAAATCATAAACCGCTAACCAAACCAATACACCATAGGCACGTGCCTACTGCATATGTGGTTGCAGTTTTCTTTTGATATATAACTCTTGCCAGTTCATTAAAAAAACGTGGCTAGTGGGGGTTGAACAACTGACTACCGACCACCCAAAATACATTATTACCATCACACCAATAAGCCTTTCATGAACCTACATGGCATTTGTTTGTTTTGTTCTTTGATTTCAGTCGAGGCCTTAACAAATAAGCCTCTATAGTTGAAAAACTAGCCCCTTAATCAAATAAAAACCAAACAACAAATGACAAGAGAGACTGAGAATGAGGGTAGAGAGGTTTTAGGAGGTTTTTTTGTTTGTTTTGATGGTTAACCCTTAATAAGGCATATTTTTTGTATAAAAGGGGGTATAGGCCTTCTGATTTTCTTAAGTAGGTGATGAGTGAGGAGACTATACTGAAGACATTATTCCATTTCTGTGCAACAGAGAAATGTCCTGCTGCTGTGCTAGAAGGAGATGGAGTTGTAATACAATTGTAATTCTGATTTTGGAGTTTAATCGGATCGGTCACTCTATTGGAGAGGGGGCCAGAGTCGTAGCCTTTTGGCAAACTCCATTATCAACTAGCTTATCTTCTTACTTCTGTCTCTCTTTGATTTCTCTAATCACATTATTTTAATTTTGTTCATTTAAGCATTTTGTTTATGTTTTTATGAGTAAAGTTCTTTAAATTCAAGATTTGTAACATTAAGGATTCTTTAAAGAAATTGTCATAGATCCTAAATCAGATCAAGTCTGGTATCAGAGCTTTGTGTGACTAGTATTGCAGAAGTGAATGCTAACAAGATCCAAGAGCTAATGAGGTGAAGGCACCCTTGCAAAGTATAATCCTGAGATCGGGAAGAGAAGAACCTTTCCACCAAAAATGTCAGAGAGTGAAACTAAACATGGAAAACTAGAGCTTGATGAAGAAGGTTTTTGGAAATCCTTTTTGGACATGAAGGCTATGGTGGAAGAGCTTTATGTAGAAAAGAAGAAGAGCAAAAAAGGAGATTCTTCGAAGCAGGAAGATTCTAGATATCATAAAGACAAGAAGAAGCAATCTAGAGATGGTGAAGAACCTCCATAATCTCCTCCATCTTCTCCTTCTCCTTATTCTTTCCATTCTTCTCCTTCTTCTTCTTCTTCTACTCCTGTTAATCCATTTAAGAGCAAGTCTATGCATGTTATTAAACTGGATGTAAAGTTTGAATTACCCAAGTACTGTGGGGAGTTAAATGTCGAAAAGTTAGATGATTGGGTCCAACAGGTAGAAGTGTATTGTATGATTCAAGGCCTAGTAGAAGATTCTTCTAAGATCCAGTTAGCCACTCTCTAGTTGGGAGGTGTAGTTCTCACTTGGTGGGAGAGTAAGACTTGGGAGGAAATTGATTGCCATGTTAATGTGAGTATAACTTGGATGGATTTTTTTGCTGTCCTTTAAAAACAATTTTACCCTTTAAGTTATATATAGCAATTAACCATGAATTGGCAGACCTTTAGGCAAGGTAAGGGGAAGTTTGTCCAAGAATACACCCATGAATTTAGAAAGCAGGCTATTGCTTTAAATGTTCCCTTGTACACTCAGGATACACTGCTTAAGTACATAGGTGGTTTGCATTCTTACCTAAGACATTCTATTATAATGTTGAGTCCTAATAATCTGGATGAAGTATTTGTCCAAGCTACTCATTTATAGTCAAGGGGTAAGAACACTTTCAGTGATAACTTCTCCTAGAAACCATCTAATTCTGAGGGTAAGCCTAAGGGTAAAGACAAAGACAAAGGAAAAGGGAAGAAGACATCTACAGTTAAGAAATATGGTGATAAGCCCACATGCTCCTATTGTAAGAAAGAGGGGCGTGATGATTCAAAGTGTTGGAAACTACACCCAGAGTTAAGGCTAGAAATATATGGAGGAAATAAAGGAAAGAAAAATCTTGATTGTTGCAGTAATTTAACAAGATCTTGGATCTGGGTATGTGTAGGATCATGATGGGCCAAAAAGTGGCGATATGATGGTTATTTTTAGGGTATGTGGCTGAAAACTTCTTTTTAACCCAAAATTGATAAAATGAAAAGGGTTTTTAAAGGAGATTCTCAGATTTCCATCAATATAAATTATGCTTTACTTTGAATTTAATAAATAATTATTATTCATTTTCTATTTGAATTACAACTAAAGTCCTAAACGATAGGCCGATTGAAAAACATCTATAGCTTTCAAACAATATCACATTTTTGGAATCCAAAACATACATCACATTCTATGCTTTGTATACTATAGGATTAGAAAAAGAAAAATTGAATTTCATAAAGTTTTGACCAAGTTAAGGTGGTCAGATATACAAGTTTTTATATTTTATAAAAGTTGTAATAAAAAATTCAGAATTAATTATTTACTTAGAAACAAATTACAAAAAAATATGCATCACATCCAAACATGAGTCCTCTACTGATTTCTAAAATATTATAAAAAAATATTATCATTTTATTGTGGTTAGGGTGATCAGACAGACACCTACTTCTTATTTTTCTCTAAAATTTAAGTACTATTGCATTGAAATTTCAAATTTTCACCAAATAGATTTATTTAAAAAAAAAAAAAAACCTAGTAGTTTAGAAACTAAATTCAATTTTCTACAAATTCTATTCTTACATATTTTTGAAATAATATAGATAACTTATTTAAATTTTTACATCAAGTTGCCTAACTCTAATTTTTTCTAAATTTTTTGCCATTTAAGGGCATGTTTTTAACATGATGATCCTGCACATACCCATGATCTGACTTTGGGGATGACACAAATATTGTTGCTGCTAGGATCCAAGGTAAAGGGAAAGGTATATCTCTTTCTTCTAATACAAGTTTTTCCTATGCAAGTGCAAGTACAAGTAAAGAATCTTTGCCTGAGGTTGATAAGCAAATAAATGAATTGTTTCACATTCGGGTTGTAACAAAGCATACCAAGGTTGATAAACTATTTGATACGGGTTCTCAAGTCAACTAAATATCTGAAGAGGTGGTAAAGAAACTGAATCTCGCTACAAAACCTCATCCAAAGCAATATCCACTTGTACGCATTTGCAATGATGCTCAACTGTAGGTAACGAAACAATGTAAATTGGGATTTTCTATCACTGCAAAATTTGTTAATGAAGTAGAGGTAGACGTAGTTCCTTTGGATATTTGTGGGCTTGTGTTAGGGAATCCTTATCTATATGAAAAAAAAAAAATCTTTTATAGAGGGGAGAACAAGTATGATCTTTTTAAGGATGGGGTAGAATACATTGTACGTGCACATAAGGTGAAGACTAATCTTACACTAGTCAATGCTAGTCAAATGAAAAGGTTGGTCAACTCTAGTAAGAACTTTGTATTAATGCTTGAAAAATCTAAAGAAGAAGATAAATCTTAGGAATTCAAGAGGTGTGACCCAAAACATAAAGCTGAAGTGATCAAAATTGTGTCCGCTTACGATGAGGGTATGTGTAGGATCATGATGGGCCAAAAAGTGGTGATATGATGGGTATGTGTAGGGTATGTGGCTGACTACCTTTTTTTTACCCAAAATTGATGAAATGAAAAGGGTTTTTAAAGTAGATTCTCAGCTTTCCACCAATATAAATTATGCTTTACTTTGAATTTAATAAATAATTATTATTCATTTTCTATTTGAATTATGACTAAAGTCCTAATTGATAGGCTGATTGAAAAAAATTTATATCTTTCAAACAGTATCACATTTTTTGAATCCAAAACATGTGTCACATTCTATGCTTTGCATACTATAGGATTACAAAAAAAAATTGAATTTCATGAGGTTTTGACAAAGTTAAGGTGGCCAGACATATGAGTTTTTATATTTTTTAAATGTTGTAATAAAAAAATTCATAATTAATTATTATTTAGAAAAAAATTACAAAAAAAGATGCATCACATCTGAACATGAGTCCTCTAATTATATGTAAAATCTTATAAAACAATATTAATCATTTTATTGTGGTTAGGGTGGTCATACAGACGCCTACTTCTTATTTTTCCCCTAAAATTTAAGTACTACTACATTGAAATTTCAAATTTTCACAAAATAGATTTTTTTTTTTTTAAATAAACCTATTAGTTTATAAACTACATTCAATTTTTTACAGATTCTATTCCTACATATTTTTGAAATAATATAGATAACTTATTCAAATTTTTACATCAAGTTTTCTAACTCTAATTTTTCTGATTTTTTTTCCACTTAAGGGCCTTTTTTCCATGATGATCCTGCACATACCCATGACTTGTTTTAGGAACCAAATGGGTTGCCACCCAAGTGAGATATACAACATGAAATCCAATTACAGTAGGATGTGCCACTTCACAATATCAGCATGTAGCATTTATCTATTATGTAGAATGAGGAAATCAAAAGTAGGTTTAGGGGTTGGTTGAGAAAGGAGTCATCCATCCTAGTACATCTCCTTGTGGTTCTCCAATTGTGTTAGTTCAAAAAAAAGATGGGAGTTGGAGAATATGCATCGATTACAGAGCCCTGAACAAGGTAATGGTAAAGAATAGGTATCCTCTTCCTTGAATTGATGATTTACTTGATTAATTGAAGAATGTTGTTTATTTCACTAAGTTAGACTTGCGTAGTGGCTAACATCAAATAAGAATTGCTACAATTGAAATTTGTAAAACTAAATTTAAGACAAAAAAAAGGATTGTTTGAGTGGTTGGTTATTCCCTTTGGGATTTGTAATGCACTAGCTACCTTCATGTGTGTCATGAATGATGTCTTTCGTCCTTTCATTGATGATTTTTCATAGTCTATCTAGATGATATTCTTATATTTAGTTGAACTTGGGAAGATCATGTAAGTCATGTAAAGAAAGTTTTTGATGTATTGAGAAAAGAAAAACTTTATGTAAAGATTTATAAATGGAAATTCACTAAGACATCCTTAGTGTACTTAGGCTATGCCGTAGGGGATGGTCAATTGAAAGTAAACCCTGTGAAGGTTGAATCTATTGTAAAATAGCCTAAGCTAATTGCAGTCACAAAATTCAGAAGTTTCCTAGGTGTAGTTCAGTACTGGAGAAGGTTCATTGCAAAATTCTCTTATATTGCATATTCATTGCATGCATTAACTAGTACAAAGGAAACTTTCTAGTAGAGAGGTCCACAACAGAAGGTTTTCAACACTTTGAAAGAAAAGTTGAGCACCGCACTAATTCTGGCTTTACCAGATCTACATCAACCATTTGAGATCGAAATAGATGTGAGTGGGTTTTCCATGGGAGCCATTCTCATGCAAGGAGGTAAACTAGTCTGCTACCACTCTGAAACCTTTTCAGGAGCAGTAAGTAACTATCCCACTTATGATAAGGAACTTTATGCATTAGTTCATAGTGTTAAAAAATGGAAACATTACATAATGGGGAAAGAAACCGTAGTCCACACTTATCACCAGCCACTTCAGTATTTGCACTCACAATCTAAACTACAACAAAGTAGGAACTCTCAGTGGATGGGTTTTCTACAACAATTTCATTTGGTAATTAAGTATAAGAAGGGTACCCATAAGAAAGTGGCAGACATGCTGTCTAGACCTCCTATTATGAATGCTTTGATAATCCTTCAAAATAGTTCTATGGTTCATGAAAATTTTCAGGAACAATATACTAATGATGTGAACTTTAAGGATATCTATGCAGCTTTAATTCAAGGTAAAAATGTAGAAGAGAAATATTACTATGTGTAGCATAAATATTGTATCACTTGGGAAAATTATGCATTCCAAAGGATGAGCAAGCATAGGTAATCAGAGAAGCTCATACCTCATTGATTGTAGGACACTTTAGGGTAAGCAACACAATCACTTGGCTATAGAAGTGTTGTTACTAGCCTCATATGCAAGAAACCGTATCCAAGTATATTAGCGGTTGTGTCATGTGTGCAACTAGTAAACCTAGTAATAGGAAATTGGGGTTGTACACACCTCTACCTATACCATCCTATCCATGGGAAAGTGTGTCAATGGATTTTGTCGGGGCATTACCTATGTCTAGGAAGGGACTTGATTATCTATATGTAGTAGTTTATTGGTTCAACAAAATGTGTATCCTAATGCCTTGTAAGAAATAGGTCACCGCTGAACTGATGGTTCATATGTACTTTCAATTTGTATGGGTTCATTTTGGGTTACCTACTTCCATTGTATCGGATAGAGATTCTCAGTTCTTAGGGGAATTTTGGTTAGCTTTTTGGGGACTCATGGACACCAAACTAAAGAAGAGTACAATCTTCCATCCGCAGATTGACAAATAGATAGAGATAGTAAAGAAGATAGTTGTGCATTTGCTCAGAGGTTATTGCAACAAGCATCCTAAGCTGTGGGATGAGAGTCTTCATTATGTGCATCACGCTTACAACCATGCAACACACTCTTCTACAAAGAAGTCTCCTTTTGAGACTTGTTTTAGTTATCTTCCTAAAATACAGATGGATTTTTATTTTGGGAAAGATGATGTTGAAGATGGACACCATGATGCAGAGAAGGCTTTGAAGTTCATCCAAAAAGTCCAAGCAATTCATCAAGTAGTGGAAGAACAATTGGAACTGGTAGAGCCAAGCAAAATACAAGGCTGACCATGATAAGTATCACAATGATCACCATTTTTAGGTTGGAGACTAAGTTTTGTTACATATTAGCAAGGAAAGGATGCAAGGTGAAGGAAGAAAGCTCAAGGCGATCAGATATGGCCCTTTTGAGATTATGGAAAAGATCGGTATCAATGCCTTCTGCCTTAATCTTCCTCCATACATGCATATCTATTCGGTTGTCAATGTTGAGAATATTAATTTGTATGAGCCTCCAATGATATTGAATGAAGACATGAACATTCAAATTCCATCAGTTGATGATCTTTCACCAAAGTACATGTTAGATTTTCTAGAGGATGTCATTCTCGATAGGAATGTCAGGACTTCACGAAGAGGAGAAATTGAATACCTCAGAGTGGGACTGAAGGAGATGCATCCAAGCAAGGAAAAATGGATGGATATTTTTAAAGTGAGGGAGCTTTAGCCTCACTTTCTGAGTAATCAAGATGTCAGAGGTCCAAAAGCTATCCAGTGGGGAGGCCTAATCCGGGGGGATTTTTTCATTAAAAATTGAAGTGTCCCTGATGCTCTAGAATTTAGCACCATCATAAATAGTTCAAAACACTAAATCCAACAAAACTTGAATGGAGTCAAAAGGAGCTCATATGCTCAAGTTATCACTGGTCAAAGTCAAATTGGTTCCCGAGGCTATCAAAAAAGTGAAGAAAATGATCATCTTAGAATCCATCAAAAAACAACATCAAATTGAAGAGTTCAACAACACGAACTCAATGATGTTCATTTCGTCAAAATCTTAGCCCATACAAAGAGGATATCACAAGTTGACGTTGGCAGTAAATAGGTTGACTTGAGCATATGGCTAATGACATCAGCATCCTAACGTGAGAGGCCGTACAGTATAGACGTTGAGGTGGAACAATTAGCAAGTGACACATGGAAATATATACAATGACATGGTAGATTACGTGGCAAGTAATGTAGCAAACCATACATGCTTGGGTGGCAAGTGATGTCTCATCAGCAACAAATAGAGAGGTGACACGTGGCCCAATCAGATGGTGCCACGTGGCACCCCGTTAGCATGCTCCTCCAGGCTAGTTGTTGAATTTGTTCATAAAAGGTTGTTGGGGGTCAAATCCCCACCCTACAACTCATAAACCACTGACCAAACTATTACATCATAGGTGTGTACCTACTGTATATGTGGTTGCAGTTTTCTTTTGATATGTAGGTCTTGTCGGTTCATTCAAAAAATGTGGTTGGTGGGGGTTGAACTACCGACAACTAGCTACCCAAAATGCATTGTTACCATCACTCCACCAAGCCTTTCATGAACCTACATGGTGGTGGTTTGTTTTGTTATGTGATTTGAGTCGAGGCCTTAACAAATAACCCTCTATAGTTAAATATCCAATCCCTTAATCAAATAAAAACCAAACACAAAATGACAAGAGGGGTTGAGAATGAGGGTAGAGAGGTTTTAGGAGATTATTTATTTGTTTTGATGGTTAAGCCTAAATAAGGCATATTTTATGAATAAAAGGGGGGTATAGGCCTTGTGATTTTCTTAAGCAGGTGATGAGTGAGGAGACTATACTAAAGACATTATTCCATTTTTGTGCAATGGAGAAACATCCTACTAGTATGTTGGAAGGAGATGGAGTTGTAAGACAATTATAATTCTAATTTTGAGTTTATCGGATTGGTCACTCTGTTAGAGAGGGGCTTGAAGACGTAGCCTTTTGGTGAACTTTGTTATCAACTGGTTTGTCTTCTTACTTTTGTCTCTCTTCTGTTTCTCTCATCATGTTCTTTCAATTATATTCATTTAAGCATTTCATTTATGTTGTTATGAGTAAAGTTCTTTAAATTCAAGCTTTGTAATGTTAAGCATTGTTTAAAGAAATTGACATAGATCCTAAATCAGATCAACAGTTTCATACTTTTTTTGAAATCATAACAATTTGTTGCAATTCAATATTTGACCTAGGTACTCACTTGCATCATCAAATAAAGTCAATCCTTAATTAATAATCTCACCCCAAAGTAACCAAAACCCTAACCCAACATTCAGGCTCTTCCATAGTGATTAGTATCTAAGTGATTGTTTGTGATCATTTTGGGTTCCTTTTATTGTGATGTAGGAGAAAGTTTAATTTAGACCCTAGATACCTTTTTCCAACACATCAATTAGTAAATGGTCTTCTCCCCCTTTGGATGTTTTGAAAATAAATAATGATGGTTCTTCTGGGTGTAATCATTGTGATTATGGTGTTGGTTGTGATGGTAATGGTTTGGCTGTTTTTTTTTCTCTTCTAATATACAATTCAATAGTAATAATCAAATGCAAACGAATGTTATCCTTTTAGCTTTATAGAAAGCTTCTCAGTTAGGTCAAAACTAAGTTATTTCTGAGGTGGATTTCATTATTTTAGGTTCTCTTTTGAACAAAGAAAATTTTGATGACTCTTCTTTGTAGTTGGCATCTTTTGTGGTACAAATTCTTTGACTTTCTCAAAACATTAATTCCATCTCCTTTGTGCATATTCCTTTTTTATTTAATTCTATTGCAAATTGTCTTGTCAAACAAGTTTTTGAGGCTAATTGTAGATGGAATATTCTAGATTGGTAATCCCTATCTCCTAATCAATACTTCCTCTTGCTTCTTGAAAGTGATATTGGGTGATACTATTAGAATTTCTATAGTCTATTGTCTTATTTTTTAAATTTTTTAATGGTTCTTGATGATGGGCGTTTAGTTGTAAACCTCAAATTTTCTCCGATTGCTTTTAATTACAATTTTTGATGTTTGAAAATCCTTATGTAATCTTTTCTAACTTCTTTATAATTATACATTTATCTTTTTTCTCAAAAATAATCATTATCAACAAATTAAAAAAAATTGAATTAGTATACACTATATTAAGTAATAACAAAATTGTGATTGTTATGTGAATGTTTGGAATGTATGTTTTATTGAGCAGGTCATTTACATCTTCATAAAGCCTCTTCTTAAACAATGTGAATTGGAACATTAAAATCTACCTTTCACTAAGATGATGCATGCCAAGCTGATAGTATCAGCCCAACAATCAACCTTAAAGAGTAATGTTTGAGTACATAAAGTTGATGTAAATCATGCAACTTTGAATAGCTTATACATTATGCAATTTATATTAAACATTTACTCATTTATTCAAATAACATAAATTGTCCATGGGATTGAGCTTAATTGGTTAAAGCATTGAATTCTTACTTTGGAGACCCAAGTTCAAATCCCAAAGGGACATCCAAGATGGAATTCTAATTTGTGACTCTTGGTCTTTCATAGTTGTATTCAAATGTGGAAGTGGTTTCTAAATAACTGGATTTTTAAGTTGTGACTCTTGGTCTTCAATTGGTTATTTCTAGTGTGGTTGTTTGAAAGGAGGTAGTATTAGTTTCATGATTGTACTCACAATAAACTTGTGTTGATCTCATATTAATGTTATAATGAACAAAAAATAATTATAAACAATTATCAATATATATATATATAAATAACATAAATTAAGATGCATGCACCTGCTAAAATCAATGCTTATATTTCATTCTAGTCGACTATATTAAAAACAATTCTTTGGTCTTTCTCTCTGTATTTTCACAGGTACTTTTCTAGCCTGCAAAAGATAATGTTTTCTATTACTGGGAGACAATCATTCTCGATGTGGATTTAAGATAAAGATAAAATTGGCAGAAAAGGATACGTTGTCCAGTCGCCTAATAATAACCAACTATGTCGGTATTGCTTTGCTTATGTGGTTGTTGGAGTGAATTTGCACGTTACAGATAGCGACCGAAAAAAACAATGGTTTGGAATCAGATCTTGTTCTACCATATTATATTGGGAAGGTGTGTAAATTGTCTCTCTCACTGCCCAAACATGTGGTCGATAAATCAAGAGGTTAATGCCATCATAATATTATCATTCATTATTATAAATCTGGTTAGCTTCTCTGCATTGTATTATATCATTTTCATTTGTCCACAGAAATTGTAATTAAATCAATCTAACATTGTTCGTGTGTTGTTTGTCTATTTCTACAGAATATATTAACACCCACTATGGAAGGATGACAAAACTCATGCAAGCTGTCGACCTAGACGCATGTTTACTGTAACCTTTTTTATTAAAATAAAACTGAACTTGGAGTATGAAGAATCAAGTTTAGGGACCACGTTGTTTGTTTTGTTTTGAAAGTGGACGGGCCTCTTCATTTTCTGCAACTTCCACCATATGGTCTTCTGCATTTTTGCCCATATTCAGTCCGTGCATGAAATCTTTCGAGTTGAATGGCTACGTTGTGAACAGTGAGAATCACGTTGCATGCAACATGCATTATATATTTAATTTAAGGCAAGGTGCAGCGCATACTGAATAAAATTGTAAATTTGTAATACATATTTGTAAATTATATTATAAGGTACTTGTTAATCTTGAAAGCTAAAAATTCACTGATATAACCCATTTTCAAACCTTTTATTTATTTTGTTTTATTTATTCTAATATTATATATTCATTTTAAAATTATTGTGATCTCTTGCTTATTACCAACCATAGAGAATTATGTGAGATGTAAGTAACTTTCATGAGATATATCTTTGGTTACATCATTAACTTAGTTAAATAAAGAAAAGTTCCATAAATTGAATGTAATTATTCATTATAAAGAATAACAATTAAAACTAAAGTATAAAGTCATAATTTGTGAGATTAATTTCAAGATTTATTTATTTTATTCTAAAAAAGTTCTCTAGGATGACACTCCTAAGTTTAGTAGAGCTAAAAATGTAGAAGAGCTTCAAATCCTCTTGTCTTCTAGACTTTTCTATTCCCTCAATTAAGGATAGTTATTTTTCTTATGTAAAGGTCTTGTCACATTATTCACATCTTGGTAAGAGCCTTATATTTAGGGTTTAACGCTAAAAATATTATTGATAGTCTAATTTAGTATTGATGGTTAACTATACTTGAACATGACATTGACAATGTTCTTTGCATCTTCCACCTTGATTATCTTTGACATGGAAGTCGTAATTGTAATCTTGTGGGATAGCAAAGGAATTTATAATGGAATTGAAAGTATGTGAGATGACAGAAATTGAGTAGAGCCTAGATCTATAAGAATTTGAATAAAAACCACAGATTCTAGAAGATTCCAATATTGAAATTGAGAAACACACAAAAATTAGGATCAAACACCAAATAAGGAAACCTTCCACAAATGGAAACTACAAACAAATATTATACATTATTTTAAAAAAAACTTATAGAATTGAGGAATACAATGAAGGAGAATGATTATAAGATTAAACCCTAGGTGACAAAGGGATTAGATAATAAAAAGTGTCATCATCGCAAGAAAAATTCACCGCCAACAATTCACCTCTAAAAAATTCACCACCAACAATTCATGAAAAGAAAATTCACCGCAAGGAAAATTCACCACCAACAATTCACCGCTGAAAAATTCATTACCAACAATTCATCGCAAGAAAATTCATCGCCATGACAAATTCATCGCCAACGAGATGGCTTTAGGAAAATTCACCACCAACAATTCACCGCTGAAAAATTCACCACCCACAATTCATCAGAAGAAAATTCACTACCATGAAAAATTCACTGCAAGGAAAATTCGCCATCAATAATTCGCTGCTAAAAAATTCATCGCCAACAATTGATCAGAAGAAAATTCACTGCCATGACAAATTCACCGCAAGGAAAATTCACCACCAGCAATTCACCATTGTGGAAACTTCATCGCATTAACATTTTTAATATATATTTCCAAGCCTTTGATTTTCTTTTCAAAAGAATAATTTTCACCAATTAATAAAGAACTCCATTATTTTTTTGCAAAAAAATGTTCAAAGTCTTGGAAATATGTATAAAAAATGTTAATGCGATGAATTTTCCTTGTGATGAATTTTCCTTGTGGTGAATTTTTCATTGCAGTGAATTTTCTTGTGGTGAATTGTTAACGGTAAATTTTCCTAATGTCAAGCAATGTTGATAAATTCATCAAATTATTCACCAAAATAGCATAATTGAACTTATCATGGGGTCATAAAAGTTATAGGCAGGGTTGAGCCTCAAAAAACTGGAGCATTTTTTTGACCTACATTAAATGTTTGTTCAAGAGGATATAGAAGCTATCAATATGTTGTACAGTACTCGTCTTTATGATTTTACACTTTGTTTAGTGTTTTTTCTATCTTTGTTTTCATTTTGTTATTATTTTTATTTTCTTGACATCTTGTTGGTTGAAATAGGGTTTCAAGGTATATTCAAAATCTATTTTCCAATTTTAATAAAAATTAAAAAAAACCTAGATGGTCCTACAATATTAGCCACTTAGCCATCTAGCATATAATTGTTCGTCAACATAATTAGGAATCCTTTGAGTTTTTCTCAAAATCAATCCTATACCAATGAGAAACTTCTTCATACTCCAATGCATATGATAATTAACACTTTTTCATTACAGTACAACAAAACACTATGCATATTATTAAAAATTAAATGGTTATCATTCACAAATAACAATATCTAAAACACATGTACCTCTATAGTTCAATGAAACCTTTTTCCAATAAAAATTTAATAGGGGAATTATACTAACAACCAACCAAATTATGTTGTGTCACCCTTATTCCATAACTAAAAAATATTATTAACATAGTATTGTAGTCCACCAACATCCCAACATATATATCTGTAACTAGTTATATGTCTACCATGTCATCACACCATAGAACTCAAATAGTTATCAATTTTTTCAACATAGAATGAAAATAATGTATATCATTTATTTGGTATGATGAGTTAGAAATAAATATCTAATTCTTTATCTCATTAAAAATTATAAATATACTCATAAAATTAGTAATAGGTAGCTAATAAAAAATAATAATATCTCTTATGTCACAATTGATTGATCATAGTAAAACTAATTTTAAATATAACATAATTCATATGGATAATTAAGAAAGGCTTAAGTACCATTAAAATTAGTTCGAAAGATTTAAACAAATGTCAATGGATTAGTATGCAAGCCAACATAAACATGGATACACATGTGCAATTAGAACAAACACAGAGTCATAATTTGAAACAAAGGTGAGACACAAATAAGTACACATAAGGCTAGGACATATAAAAATTATTTAACTCTTAAACAACACATTTACAAATTCACCGACCTATCCAAACACAAACCTATATCCCTTATTTCATATCTCTTAGATTATTTTTTATTCAAAGAGATATAACATTAAAACAAAAATCTAAAAATATTATTTCACTTTTATTTCACTTTTCTCTCTTCTGATGTATAAATTATGATGAAGATTGTTAGGAATATGAGATTAAGTATTATTTTTGATTTTGTATGCCCCTTATTTATTGAAAATTAATTAATATTATCTACCAATTATCAATTTCATTATGATGTGTGTAAGAGAATAAATGTCATCTATGACATTATAGTATGTCTAAAAAAATATATGACACATAAGAACATGTAAGAGGAATTTACATAGTAGATTAAGAAAGTCATTGATGACATTGGACTAGTTTAAGATGTGTTAATGAATGGTGTATATAAGCTCCTTATTGGAAGTCTAAATGGAGAACAATTAAGAGCCCAATTTTGGTGAATGGAAATACAAACTTGTAAATTACATAATATTTTTAGTATTTGGACTTATGGAATAAGGAACTAGAATATTAGATTAAATTACAATCTCAAATTGGGCTCATAGTTTTGAAATCTACAATTGAACAATATTAGTTATCTGGTTCTACATATTGAATTCTCCTCCAAATCTTAATTTCTAACATTGCATTAAAACTATATTTTTAATAATAACAAATTTTGGTGCTTTAGAGGCTAGGTATTTCCCTTATGATGAATCTTAAAAAAGGATTGAGTTAGTCTAATTTATAATTTATTTTATTAGTTTTATAATTTTCTTCCATTATTATTCTTATTATAATTCTTATTTAATGTTGTGGATTTTTTAATTTTTATTATATTATACAAGTTATAACATCTGTCCTCTTTAAAAAAAGAAAGAAGATTTTTCATATTTTCCTTCAAGTATAATAACCCATTATTATAGATTTTATCATTCATATTCCAAGTTGAATACTTAGAAGTTGCACTGCTTAATTGAAGGATTTTGATTCCTTTCTTAATATCTTACAACAAATATTATTTTGAAGAGATAAATCCCTCACACCTCACTGTTTTTATTCATATGACCTATTATTTATCTTTTAGACATGCCTATTGGAAAGATATGATGGAGTAAGAGTATGATTCTATTAAGTAAAATAATACTTATTATTCTGTGAGACCCAAAGAAAAATTAAATCCAACAATTAGCATGCACAAATCACACCTTCACAATAAGTGCTTCTCTTGAAAAGAATACATCTTGTTGAGATGAGGACAACTAATTTTCCCCCTTGCTAGGAAATCCCTTAATTAGCATGTCCAATAGTTGAATATGAAGAGCTATTTTCTTCATGAGGATTTATAAGAGGATATTTTCGTGGAGAAAGGCTATGATATTTTGAGTAGGATAAACATGATTCACTTATTTTTAAACTCAATAAGTCTTTATTAGAAGATCTTTTAGAGGAAGATTCTAGATCGTGTTATTAGAAGATTTATTAATTTTTAATCTCTATGGTTTTTCTAAAATAAAGATGGCTATGATCTTTACATTTACCATCATAATGGTTATATTATAATATTTTGGACATATCTTAATGGCATGATAATAAAAAAGTTATTTTCTTTCTCTCATTAAAGAGCATCAAGGGATAAAAAATAATTTAAATGGTTCCTATGGGATTTATGCATTTATTCCTTAGAATAAAATTCAGTAAGAATAAGCCTTAAATTTCCATCTCATAATTGAAATATATGCATTGAACTTGTTCTAGAGCTTTTCTCTTGAGAATCACGTCTTATTTAATCCATGAAATAACTCCTATTTATGAAGGATATGATTCCATTAATAAATTTTTATTTAGTAATAAATAATTATCTTCTTTTATTATTTTCAATGTTAGCCATATAGAGTATCATGAAAACTAAAAGAACACCCAAGGTTATATTTTTTACTCTTCAGTGTAGCCTTTACTTTCATATGATAAAAAATAAATATTCAATCTTTTCAACTACTTTCTGAAGTTGGATACTATAATGTAAATGTTTAATAGTTTGCATATTGTTTTTAATAGGTTGGTTTTTATCAAATAGTCACCACAATCAATTACTATGATAACATGAGTCATAGATAATCTTCATGTCTTACTTGAAACAATATCATAAATAGAAAATCTTCCAAGGCCTTCATAATGTGTTCTTATAGGTGTAGGAGATGTCACCTCCTTTCCAGGATCCTCAACCTACAAACAACCACACTCACAGATACATGAGAGAAGCAAAACACTATTCTGCCAAATATCAAGTTGATATTTGAGATGATAAATTACATAATGTACATGCTTTTTAAAGGCATGAAAAATAAGATGGGTGAAAAACTACCCCATATGGAAAAAACTAATTATCCCTAATTATCCTATGTTAAACTTAACCATAACAATAGGTTCAATGGGGAAAGTGTGTCTCAAGTTTTCTTCCAATGCCCCTTTTCTAAGGATTTTTTGAGACAATGATGGCATATTCGGAACCAAACCTTTATTTTACAACATTATTTGAGTTTTGGTTTAGTTTGGGGTGTCCTCCTCCTTTTGACTCTTTCCTATTGGTTGCCAAGGATATTTATCATATTTTTGTCCTTTTGTGACTTTGGATAGAGAAGAATCATTAAATATTCTTGGGATATCAGAGTTTCACTAGGTATGTTTGGTAGAATAATTTAGATTCATTAAAAGAATGTTTAGCAACAAGGTTGTCTTTTGATCAAGCCATTATTCTCCCTAATATTTTAATTTTGAAGAATTTGGATTTGGATCATCTAGCTAGATATGTTCCTTCTAGGTTTCAAATCATATCTTCTCGTAAATGGTCTTCTCCCCCTCAATGTGTTTTCAAAATAAATACAAATGTTTCTTCTAGGTGTAATCTTTATGACTATGGTGTTGGATTTGGTAGTAATGGTTTGGCTCATTTTTTTTTTTGTTCTACTATATGATTCAATAGTAATAATCAAATGCAAGCCAATGTTATCCATTTAGCTTTGTATAAAGCTTATGAGTTAGGTCAAAAATAAGTTATTTTCAAGGTTGATCCCATTATTTTAGGATATCTTTTGAACAAAGGGAATTTTGATGAATCTTTTTGGTGGTTGGCATATTTTGTGGTACAATTTTTTTTCCTTTCTCAAAAAAAGATTCCATCTCCTTTGTCCATAATTCTTTTGGATTTAATTCTATTGCAAACTGTCTTGTCAAACAGACTTTTGAGGCAAATTATAGATGGAATATTCTAGATTGGGAATCCCTATCTCTTGATCATTCCTTCCTCTAGCTTCTTGAAAGTGATATTTGTTGATAACTATTAGAATTTCTATAGTATTGTCCATTGTTTTAGTTTTTTATTTTCCGATGGTTCTTGATGATGAAGGTTTAGTGGTAAACCTCAAATTTTCCTCCTTTTAATTACAATTGTTGCCATTTAAAAATCCTTATATAATCATTTTTAACTTCTTTATAATTATGTATTTACCACAACAACAGAAAAATCATTATCAACAAATTAAAAAAATAATCAAATTCATATACACCATATCAAGTAATAAAGGAATTGTTATTGATATGTGAATGTTGAGGTTGCATGATTTATTGAGAAGGTCGTTGACATGTTCGTAAAGCCTCTTCTTAAAGATTGTGTGTTGGAACGTTAAAAGGCATCCTTTCTAAAGACGATGGAGGCTAAGGTGATAGTATCAGTTCAACAATCAACCTTAAACATTAATGTTCAAGTACGTAAAGTTGATCTAAATCATGCAACTTTGAATACGTTACATTATGCAATTTATATTAAATATTTTACCCACATTTTTTCAAGTAACATAAATTAAGAAACATGCACCTGGTAAAATCAATGCTTATACTTAATTCTAGTCGAATATATCCAAAACAATTCTTTTGTCTGTCTCTGATTTTTCAGAGGTACTTTTCTTGCCTGCAAAGGATAATGTTTTCTATTACTGGGAGACAATCATTGTCGACGTGGATTTAAGATAAAGATAAAATTGGGACAAAAGGATAAATTGTCCAGTTGCCTAATAATAACCAACTATGTCGTTATTGCTTTCCTTATGTGGTTGTTGGAGTTAATTTACACGTTACAGAGAGCGACCGAAAAAAACAATGGCTCGGAATCAGATCTTGTTCTACCATATTTTAATTGTGAAGTTGTGTAAATATTTTCTTTCAGTATATTATCATTCATTCGTATAAATCGGTTAGCTTCTCTGCATTGTATTGTATAATTTTCATTTGTATACAGAAATTGTAATTAAATCCATCTAATATTGTTCTTATGCCGTTCGTCTATTTCTACAGAATATATCAACGCTCACTACGCTAGGATGGCAAAACTCATGCAAGCTGCCGGCCTAGACGCATGTTTACTGTAACCTTTTTTGTTAAAAAACAAACTGAACTTGGAGTATGAAGAATCAAGCAGAATCAAGTTTAGGGACCACGTTGTTTGTTTGGTTTCGAAAGTGGGTGGCCCTCTTTATTTTCTACAACCTCCAACATGTGGTCTTCTGGAGTTTTGTCCATATTCAGTCCGTGCATGAAATCATTTGAGTCGAATGGCTACGTTGTGAACAGTGAGAATCACATGCAACATGCATTATATGCTTAATTTGGAAGCCAAGGTGCAGCGCATAATGAATAAAATTTCAAATTTGTAATTTGGAAGCCAAGGTGCAGCGCATAATCAATAAAATTTCAAATTTGCAATACATATTTAAAAATTATATTAATTACTTACACATATCGAGTTAAGTCAAGCATTATATCGACTGGAGGGAAGAAACAGAAGAGACAGAGAAAGTTATGGGTGAGAATATTGAAGTATAGGATATGATAGATTATCATAGTATAGAGTATAAAATATATATTTTCAGAAGAATCCTTTTAATTTAGTTTATCAAAGAGAAAAAAAAATTATGAGATCCATTTTCCCTTTGTCTTAAATAATTGTTCACAATGTTTACAAACTAATTGTAATTAGTGTACACTAGCAACTTTGCATGTAGTGACATGCAATGATGAGCCGATAGGCATACAGGAAGTCCAAATGGCAGGGATGTGTACACACATAGAAGGAATTAAGAATAAGATACATACACATCTGAATGGAGGGAATGATAAGTTGTATTTTAAGTGTTATATGGAACAATGATGTCACCATTGATCGCAGTGACTAACAATGTTGTCTACAGATTTGGATGTATGTCATAGCAGATGCAAACAACATTGATACATACTGACACATTCTTGGAATGATAAGTTGTATTTTGAGTGTTATATGGAACATTGATGCCACCATTGTTCGCAATGATGGACAATGTATTTCCCCTATGTATGCAACCATTGATCCAGATCGAAAAATCCACAAAATACAAAAATTCATAGTAACAAACCAATGCAAAACCATTGCCACAAAACACGAACCATAAATGTAGTAATATTGGTTTTAACAAACAATATAGTCTCTTCTGAACAACACCTTATCAAAGATTGAAAGAATATAGCCTTTTCAACAATACCTTATCGAAAATGAAACAATATAGCCTAAGCTAGAGAACAACAATCAACAATGTCTTATGGAAATCAACATAAACTGTATAACATTAACTATTTTATTGTGTTGCAAGAATAGCCATAAAACGAAAGGCAAAAATAAAACAATATTGGTTTCAACAGTGATCCAGATGGAAAAACCCACAAAACACAAAAATTGATAGTAGCAAACCTATGCAAAAATAGTCTTTTCTCAATAGTACATTAACGAAAATTGAAACAATATGGCCTTTTCAATAGTACTGGCCATTGTGATTCCTCCTGAATCTCTTGGGTGGAAGGATATTCTAACCAATAGTAAATAGAGCTCTCTCCCTCCTCCTCATGGGGAAGAGGTTATTGTGTCTGGAATGGACTTTGCTATTTTTGATTCGGTCAGCGATATGATTCTCTCATCTATGGAGAATGCAATAGTGGGTCAGTTTCTCTCTTTCCACCCTACTGTTGATATGGTTAGGAGATGGGTTGCTACTAAATGGGAACTCAAGGGAAGTGTGGATAGCTGCGCTATGTCTGGTGGGATTTTCCTTTTCAAGATCACAACACTAGATGATCTGATATATGTCTCGTCTTCTAGACCATGGGTTTATGGTAAACACAGTTTAGCAAGTTATGCAGTTGGAAGCCGAGGTTTGACCCTGATGTGGACCTCAATAAGTCGGCTCCGGTTTGGATTCGCCTTCCCAGATTGCCACTGGAATATAGGGATGAATCTATATTTAAGAGCATTGGAGATTCCTTGGGACACTTCATTACTTCCGACTCCATCACCAGATCAAAGTCTAGGTTAGTGTTTTCCTGCTTCTGTGTGAACATTTGTGTGAATAAGTCTCTCCCTAACTCTATTAAACTTTGCACTAAATTTGGGACCTGGGTCCAACCTGTGTGCTATGAAAATGCTATGGTATACTATCAAAAGTGTGGCAAACTTGGGCACCTTATTTCCAATTATAAGTCCTCCTTTAATAAGGATCTTAACAAAAGAGACCCTACTGCTTCTTCTGGTTCTCCTCCTGGAATCGAAGATCTAACCAAAGATGGTACTACATCTTTGACAACTTTATCTGATATTCCAAGCTCTATGGCTCCTTCACCTGAGTTAGTGACAAGTGAATATTTTCCTAATCACGATGTACCTATCCCTGAGTCAGTGACCAAGATTGATCCGGTAGTGGGTCTTGCTAATTTGTCTCTAGCTGAGAATATGGCTTGTGTTAATGTGTTGTAAATAGATAATCCTTCTTCTAGCATGGCTTTTGGGGGTGAGTATCCTAAACTAGAGTCTGTTTCTGAAGAAGAGAACTAGATAACACTGAAGAAAAAAGGGAGGAAGAAAAATGCGAATGTGGGTGGCGACTCCAAGCTAGGTAGGCCAAGCCATAGATCCTCAAGATTAAGAGAAACCACAAATGAGATACCATGGGAAAACATAGGACATTGGAAGTGTCCTCCAAGAAAGTTCAAAAATGAGGGTCATGTCTTGGAATGTGCATGGGATGAATAGCTCCCATAAGTAACTTGCTTTAAAGAACTATGTTATAGAACATAAGATAGATGTGTTACTTTTACAAGAAATCAAGATGAAGAAAGCTAATTTTGATAATGTTGCTAAGTACTTATGGCCAGGGGCCACTTACTCTTATAGTGATGCGGAAGGGGCCTCGGGAGGACTAGCAGTGCTTTGGAACCCTTCTAGATTAAATGGCACTGAATTATTCTGCTACTAGAGTAGTGTTGGTGTTTCTTTTACCTTCCTGACTGGCTCTTGGTCGCTTATCAATGTTTATGTGCCCAACCAAAGGAATGCTATAAATGCTCTATGGATGACTCTTACTGACTGGATAAAAAACAATAGTGGTTATCATAGGCTAGTGGTTGGGGACTTCAACTCCCCCTATTTCCCTTGGAGAAAAGTGGTGGTTTGGTTGATTACTTTGACAACATGGAAGATCTAGCTAACTTTATGAGTTCTACTGGCTTGATTGGCATATACTTGTTGGGCCAAGCTTTTACCTAGACCAATAGACGTATGGGGGAAGACTTGATTCAAGTTAGACTGAATCATTTCCTTTATTCTAGTAACTGGTTAGGCCTACTTAGTGCCACTGTGAGGGCTCTGCCTATGACTATTTCTAATCACAATCCTTTGTTGCTAACTTTGTGTGATCAGTCTATTGTCAGACCTTACCCCTTCCATTTTGAAATCATGTCGAATTCCCACCTTGATTTCAAAATGAAAATTTATGAATGGTGGAATATTCCCGTGCGTGGTTCCCCCATGTTGAATTTTTTTTTTAAGCTAAAACACATTAAATGTATGGTGAAGGGCTGGAACAAAAGGGTCTTTGGGGATCTTTTCGAAGAGAATAATATCATTAGGGATAAATTGAGAATGGTTCAGAAGAAAATGGAGGAGGATGATATTAGTCTTTCCACTTGCAACCAAGAGAACGAGAAACAAAAAGAGTAGGAACAAATTCTTAAGAAAGAGGAGATTCTTTGGAAACAGAAATCCAGGGTTCAATGGCTAAAAGAAGGAGATAGGAACACCTTCTTTCATATTTATATTGTCAGACATAAGAGGAGGAATCGGATAAACAAGTTACACAATGGTCAGGGTGAGGTTGTCAGTTCACTCTCCCTAATTAGTTTAGTGGCGGTAGACTACTTCTAGAAGGCTTATGCAGCTCCTGTTGAAGCTCCTAACCCGACTCTTGATAGTCTGCTACTAGACTCGCTTCCAAATTGAATACCTCAGGATGAAAATCTGGGGATCCTTGGTTGTATCTCACCTGAGGAGGTCAAGTTGGCCACTTTCAGCATGGGGGCCTTCAAAGCTCCTGGCCCTGATGGTTTCCCTCTGGCTTTCTTTCAGACCTTTTGAGAGATTATTGGTGAGGACCTTATTTTAGCTACTTGTTATTTCTTTGAATCTAGTAAGATTCTTAAGCAACTAAATCACACATTCATTGCTCTTATTCCCAAGGTGGCTGATCCTCAACATATGGTTAACTTTTTCCCTATTAGCCTATGCAATACTTTTTTAATAAAATCCTCCCTAAAATTTTGGTCAACCGTATCAAACCACTCCTCGATAAAATTATCAGCCCAACTCAAAAATATTTTGTGCCTGATAGGCATATCCTTGATGCTACCATTACCACAAATGAATTACTCCACTCCATGGATAGATGCAACTATGTTGGTATGGCCCTCAAGCTTGACATATCTAAAGCCTATGACAAGCTGATTTGGAATTTTGTCCCTAAAGTTCTTTCTATGTTTGGATTCAATCAATTAGTGATCAATTTAATAATGGAATGTGTTACCTCGGTTAAGTAATTTGTTTTGGTTAATGGTTCTCCTTTCAATTTTTTTCATGCTGGTAATGTTATCAGACAGGGAGACCCCCTTTCACCCTATTTTTGTATAATGGTGGAAGATGTCCTAAGCAAGAACTTCTCTAATATGCTAACAAAGTGGTCCATCAAAGGAATTAAGGCAACTTCTTCCCTAGGACCGACTGTGATCCAACAATTTGTGGATGATACATTTCTATTTGGGAAAGCCTCATTGTTGGAAGCCAGGAAATGGAAAAATTATCTCAACAACTATACTGCTTGTTCTGGACAATGCATTAACTACAATAAAAGCATGATTTACTTCTTTAACAACACTCTTAACCTGCAAACTCTAGTGACTATTGTTCTGGGTTGTCTGAGTGGTTCTCTTTGGTTTATCTTGGGTTACCCCTAACTTCCAAGGAAGTTACTCCTGAGTTTTGGAATTCCATACTTGAAAGGATTCAAAGGAAGCTTGCTAGGTGGAAAGGCTCCTTACTCAGCCATGTTGGTAAACTACAACTTCTTTATGTTGTTCTTCAAGGTATCCCTGTCTATTTCCTATCCATTTTTAGGATACCTAAATATATTTCATAGAAATTTGAAAAAATCCAAAGGTCTTTCCTCTGGTCAGGCACTGAGGAAAAAAGAAGCTAGATTTGGTTAAATGGGATAAGATTTGTCAACCGAAAATTTGTGCTGGGCTTGGGATAAGGACCATTTCTAATTCTAATAAAGTTCTTATGGCCAAAGTGGGTTGGGATCATCTAAGGGATAGGAAGGATTGGTGTGAGATCGTGAATGCCAAGTACCTTCATAACCGGTCATTGATTGGCTACCTTTCCAAGGCTCACCCTATGGGGTCCCTGGTTTGGAGGGGAATTTGTAGTCAATAGGATCTTATGAGAATTGGGATCAAATGGAAGATAGGTAATGGTAATAAAATTAAATTCTAGGAGGACACTTGGTTACTTGACACTTCACTGGAAATTTTTGAGTTTGGGTTTCTAAAGGGTTTGGCTCAACAAGTGTTTGGCATATATATTAGTGATTACCTCATAGGGCCCCTGGGAGCTAGGAAATGGAATGGCATTGGCCTTTGCTGTCCTTTATCCCCTAATCTGTGTCTTCTTGCTAAAACTCTATAGGAATTGCTCTCCCTCACCAGACTACCCCCTTCTTATAGAGGGGATGAGTTCTTTTGGATCCATGATAACCAAGGTGATCTTATAGTTAAATCAACTTGCAATATGCTAACAGACCAGGGTGCTGTCAATAATCTGTGGAAGAAGGTTTGGAATCAATACATGATACCAAAAGCCAACTTATTTTGGTGGACTATCTGCCATAACATGATTCTTACTCAGGACAATCTAAGGAAAAGGGGATTCCAAATCCCGAACAGATGCCTTAGAGTAAATGCAATGAAGAATTGGTTGATCATCTGTTGTTACACTGCCCTTTTGCTGTGGAGGTGTGGGAGTAGGCTTTAGGAAGATTGGAGATTCAGTGGATTATGTGTAAGGACACCACATATTTTATCTTGAACTGGTCTGGACCCTTTACCCATCCTTTAGCTAGTGAAATATGGAACCGAGTCCCTCCCATTATATGTTGGTGCTTATAGAAAGAGAGGAACAATAGGATCTTCAGGAACATTGAGATGAACCTGAAAGAGGTGTTTGGTATTGGAGATCGAGTCATTGGGGAAAATATTTCACTCTTCAAAGGGAAAATCCCTAAAAAGGACCTACTGAGATGGAAATAAGCATAGCTAAAGCTTGGCACCAAAACCTGGATGCCAAATCTTATGACAACTCTAGGATTCTAGCTTGGAGAGCCACTATTTGGAAACACCTGACAGGGACTGGTTTAAACTAAATTTTGATGGGGCTTATAAGGGCAACTAGGGCAGAGCAAGTATAGGAGGTGTGATTAGGGATCATAGAGGGATGTTAGTGGTTAGTTACGCTGGGGGGATTGGTATTCATTCTTCTATGATAGCGGAAGCTAGAGAGCTATTAAAGGGCTTATAGATAGTTGTATCCTTGGGGATTGAGAACCTTCATATTAAAGGAGACTCTAAGTCCATTATTGATGCTATTAATTTTGATCGACTCCCGGGGTGGAGCACTAAAGACATTCTGCTTGACATTAGATTCCTTGCACCTAAGATAAAATGAAAAGTGGCTGGTCATATTTACAGAGATGGGAACCAAGTTGCTGATGCCTTAGCCAATTATGGCACACACTGGAAATTGTCCAAATGTTGTTGTGATATAAGTAACCTTCCTCCTAGGATTCAAAGTATTATAGTGAAGGAACAAAGCCCTTACTTGACCCATGATGAAAACTCAACATGTGCCTAGCTGGACATTTGGGGGGTCCACATGCTTATCTGTTGGGCTATGTGGTCTAATTGTTTTGATGAGATGAATGACTAATTGTATTGATGGGATGGAGCCCATTTTGAAAAAGGAAATCATGATTTGTTGTGACAAGTACTTGATGATTAATACTAAGCTAGACCATACCTTTTTTAATATCCTTATGGGGGTCTACTTATGCTATCAAATTTTCAAGTTCCTTGTTCTTGATTTTGATGTGACTTGTAATTATAAGATAAATCTCCATTTTGGCTTTTCTTTATCCTCTATTTTGGTTTTGTGCCTTATAGCTTCAATTAGTGGTATAACTAAATTTGGCTCGCCACTGAATGCTATCAATTTAGATGTTTCTAACTCTGGCCCCATAGCTATCTTTCCTAGATTTATGTGTTTCTTCTACGTGGAAAGCAATCCTCCCTTGCTATCATGTCCTATTCGCTTAACCATTTTTGTGAGGAGCTCCTCATTAATGCTTCCACTAAGATTAATTCTGGGAAATTATTTACTCATGCATGTGACCTGTCCTTAGGCTTGATTTGCAAAGACAAACATTTATGGCTTAAATTCCTTGATGTGCTAGTATTTTTCACTTTTCTATTATCTCTAACCTTCTTTTTTAGGGTTCCTGGTTATACTGTGTGCAAAGAGGAATCATGGGAAGTGATAGGGTGTGAACGAAGCTAGATAATTACAATGAATTTTGCAAGGATATGCTTGTCTAGCACATTTGTGTCGAAGGTGGCCTTGCTCCTCTAATGGAGAGACTTGTGGGCCATGACCCTAATTTGTCTTTTCAGTTCATCAACTCTTAGAAAGATCGTCATGTGACTTTGGGTGGCATCTCCTTTACTATGGACGAGGAAGTGATAGTGCAGGTGATGGGTCTCCAGTGTACTATTATGAGGCTTCTGAAACACACAAAGACCCAGGATAATTAAAGTATAAACAATTTTTTTTGTGGGGAATGAGATGTTGGTGCACAACCAGTCTGGGTTTGAATGGGAGGCTCTCCCTTAGTCGTGGAACTAGGTGTGCCTTGATGAAATATGTCATTCTGGAAGGTAGGTAAAAGACCTATTACTTTTTCCATTTCCCTCTGTTGAATCACCTCAGGCATAAAGGTTTATTAAGCTATCTATTTTTCCTACTTATGGACCTTGAAAATTCTATTGAAAAATGTGTTGATTCTGTCGCTCTGAATCCAAATGAACCTACTCCCCTGCCGCTCCACTAGGGTCTTATCCTAAGACTCTACCAATTTCATCTAGATCTATGCCTACCTAAACCCATTTTTGTCATCCGCATTGAAGAAATTGAGCCTCCCACTACGACCAACTTATCTTCGATTGAATCTAAAGGCCTTGTCAGGAAAAATCACCTGGTCGCTGCTGACTCTCAAAAACCCAAACCCACTTCTAAAAAGCTTAAGGGGAATGAGGGAGCTGCCCAAACTAGTGTGATGGATAGCTTGTGTGATCTCAATTCCGCCCCTGATAAGACTTCCAATAAGCTCACCCCAAAAAGGAAAGGCAAGGAGGACAAGGAGCCTCCAAGAAAAGGGAAAAATGTTGGGTGATACGGTGGTTGCAGAGATTATGGTTATTCATTGTGATGCTATCACTCAACACTCTAGTAGGTTGGACAAGAATAGGGAAAAATTGTAGGTTAAAGATTTGGAAACTGAAGAGGAGTTGTCTGACAACAAAGATAACAGGGTTGAAGAGGTGTCAGAGGGTGAGGAGGGAAAGAAGGCAAGAGGTCACTGCTATATTCCTGACAAAGGAAAAGCTCAGAAGGAGGTTTTGTCTTCTCATTCTTTGGAACCATTAGATGTTGAGCAGAATGATCTTGACTACACTATGGGTGGCAGGGAGGAGCTTTGTGTGCTGAAAGAAAGAATGGACAAAATGGACAAAAAATTCTATGGATTGACCTATTTCATGATCAAGTTGGTTCACTGTGTCACTAGTACCCTTTCGGTAGTCATGAAGGATGAGATGGAGATGAAGAGGACTAAAGACCATTAGGAGTGGGTTAGAGATGATGTGGTTCATCTCCTGTCCAAGAACTGGGAGAATTCTAGCTAGTTTGTTGCTGGTATGTTGTTTGTCCATGTGTTATTAGTCTGCATGTCTGCTTTTTGATCTTGGATTTTTTTTGTTCCTTGTGGCTCTATGTGAAGAGTACAACACCCTGAAAATGTTGCTTACTTTATCAAAAAAAATACCATATCGAAAATGAAACAATATAGCCTAAGCTAGAGAACAACAATGAACAATGTCTTATGGAAATCAACTTAAACTATATAACATTAAATATTTCATTGTGTTGCAACCATAGCCACAAACCATAATCCATAAATCAAACAATATTGGTTTCAGTAGCACCCCAAATTGGAAAACCGACAAAACACAAAAATCCATAGTAAAAAACCCATGTAGAAACTATATTTTAAGTGTTATATGGAACAGTGATGCCACCATTCATCGTAACAATAGTCAATGTATGTTTTTTTTTGTTGTTTTGCAAGAAAATACACTATAATCTAATTGAAGTGAGTCTACATCCAACACAAGAAGGAATGTAATAGTTGGGAATAGTAACACCTCAGAGAGATCAAGTGACCACAGGTCAAAATCCTCATGGCATCATTAATAACCCTTAAGCTTAGAATATAATTGATTTGGAATATCACATGCAAATCTCCAATAAGTGTATTTACAGAAGTCATGCACAAACTTAAGAATAAAGAGATAATTGCATTCACAAAATTCTGTTGAAGATTAATACAAAAAATTCAAACTATATTTTTTAATTTTATTTCTAAATCTGCCTTTACTTGTAATCAGAATATATCTTGAGAGATTATTGTTGCATACAATTGTTTATTTCACCATTCTGACCGATTTTGTAGTCACTGATCATTCTCAAAGGTTATTTATAAGAAATTACTTTCTCAAAATCCCCACTATGCAATTTGAAAACTCAACAATTTCAGGATCATAACAGAGAGTCAAACCATTATCAATGTTGGGACTCCTGAAAACCAAAAAAAAGAGTATTTGATAAAAGATCTAATACCATGAAAAGATCCACATAACTCATGAATATAACCTGAGATGAAAGATCATTGACTAAGACATTACTATCTTATGTGAAACAAGATTGTTTGTCTTGAGTATGTTTTGCAAATATCAAAGAAAAATGTGAAGTTTAGTGCAATGAACATATGTAATTGGTAGACAATATCTAAATTAGGAAATATAAAGAGTTATATAATTTATAACAAATAATATGCAATGCATGTGTAATAGAAGGGATGAAATAAAATAAAAGGTAGACATACCTTGTGGGTGCAACGAGATGCAGTATGAATAGAAGAAAACAAGGCATGCTCTTCACCCTACCATATGGGGTCATGCAACCTCATGGGTTGTCACCAAGCACCAGAGCAAGAACATACATTTTCCACCAATATGGTCAATGGTGAAACCAACGTTTCGACACCTGAGAATTTTCTTTAGTTGAAATTAGTGTTATACATTTTTAAAATTTTATATAGTTATATCATTTATGACAAATAATTTGACATGTAGTTGTGAAATAAGAGATGGAATAAAGGACATATAGCCTTACCTTCCATATAAATAGAATGTAGTTGCAGCTCGTACACTAGGCCACACATATGATCAAAAATCTATTTAGTATTGTGGAGATGTGCAGTTATAGTTGAGAACATTTGCAGTCTAAAATGGTTTTAATCCGATATAGTTAGACACATTGAAAATGTGAATTTTAGTGCAGCGATCTATTAGATTCCAGTTGTGTTTATGGTTTTTCCTTGATGACAAAATCCATAATCCTTATGATTTACAATGGCACTTCTTTGATGTCTCTTGGCTTTTATATAAATTATGGTTTTTCCTTGATGAAAAAATCCCTAATCCTTATGATTTACAATGGAACTTCTTTGATGTCTCTTGGATTTTATAGAAAGTTATTTGTTATGTTTCAGTTTCAAGATGGTAATAAGAATTCTGGTTCAAGCTATGAATACTATTTCTGTGTCTGACAAAGCTTGTAAGTTGGTATTCTTTGTCAGGATAGTTCTCTTTGCATTTCACAGGCTTTCAGATATCGGCATGAGTATGGCAGGGTCTCCCCGATCCACTTTGAAATGTCTAAGTTCCCTATTAGCAAGACATTTCTAATGTTATGTTGATTGAATTTAACATTCTGGTAGCTTTCGGCGTAACACTATTTGTTTTCTCAGCGACAGTAGTTATATCGGCATAAGTTAAATTTGTCGGCATGTGGTCTCAACGATATTGGTTTGTCACACCGATCAGCACATGAAAGAATCTCTATCGGCATGAGCTTGGCCATCAGGCTGAGGTCATAGCGAAAAGGTTATGTATCTCCGACTAATGCATGTGGATGTCTTTCGACAGGAGTGTTGTATTATGTCTCTCCGACTAGTGCATGTGGATGTCTTTCGGCAGGAGTGTTGTAACTGGCATATGGTCTCTCCGAAGACATATTGTCTTACAAACCATGTTCAAAAAGGTCTTATTGGAAAAAGTTTTTGTTCGGTATAATGTCGTAACGAACCCTATGGGTCTCGCTGATGGAAAATATTAAGGGCTCTGAGTGAAACATATTGTGTTTGATATAATATCTCTCTGACTGTGGAAAGTCATGGTGAAGGCAAATGAAAGGCTCTCGGTGAAAGGTTGGTAAAGTCTTAGTGACTCAAAGTGAATAAAGTCTTTCGGTGAAACTTAATGTATTCTATGAAACGTCTTCCCAATAACATTAGGTTACATCAACAATGTTAAATCAAGATAGAAGGCTCGTCGATAAGAAAAACCATTTTTCATAGCGACCAATGTGTATCGAACGTCTTTCAGAATGACAAAGTTTGTTCTCCAAGAGGTCTCCCTGAAAGTTGTCTGTTACATCAATTGTGAATGAAACTAAAAGGGCATCTCGGTAAGAAGTTTCCTCATGTCTCAGCGAAAGAATGTTTTACTAAGGAAGACCATCGACGTAGCATGTTGTATTCGATATATCTTCTCTTCGACTTTGGTGGTTCTTGGAGAAAGCGACAACCATAAGGTTGTCTGGCAACGTTAGAGTTGCCTACGGCATAACGTGTCATCGATTGAATTGAAAAGATTAGGGAAAACTTTTTGAGTTTATTCTCTTGAGCTAGGTATCGAACCCTAACCTGACCGCCATCATGAATTTTTACGTTTCTGTTGTTGCTGACTGTAATGGCTTCTACAGAGGTCTATGGAAGGTTTGTTTGATGCACCTCTTTGGTTGGATGCTCGACAGTGATTGATGGAGCCATGGGAATTACAGTTTTGTCTGAGAAACAATCTCACAAGTTTCAGAAGTTGGGTGAAATGGCTCTTGTTTTGGTTGGTTGTTCTGTCGTTACTTCTGAAGTCTGTTACTTTTCTAGAATTTATAAA
>VDFB02086081.1:57009949-57085935 GCA_007258455.2 Sequoia sempervirens | reverse complement strand
AACTAACTCATAACTACCTAGGTTAATGTAAAGTTTAGATAAGACAATTAAGACTTCTAGAAGAAAGCTTATATCTTAAGTAAACTTAACATGTGAACTAAGTCCCCTAAGTCCTTAGTAAAGAATTAACAAAGTACAAGACTTTATTCACACCAACACCCCCTCCCCCCCCTTAAGTGCAACTTAGGGAGGAACAAACCAATGCAAATATGCAAAAGATGGGTCCCAACAACAAGGCCTAATGAGGTACCCATGTACAAAACAACAATCTCTCACAGACGGAGAAAAGGAGAAAAACCCTATGGGAGAAAACTCCTCTCCAAAAGAGAGAAAGCAAAATGAAGGACTAAGAAGCCTCCAAAATAATGTCTCAAACAAAATAGGAACATGAAGAACATCATTGAAGCACAAAAAAGATGCAAACAATTATCGAAAGATGACTGCTATAGTTGTAAGGAAGTTAAGGTAGCGAAACAACTTCCTACACTTATCTTGAGAGGAGAATAATGCAAAACTTTTACAGATCTTTAACAGTTACATAAACTTAAATAGAAATAGACATAAATATCATGCATACCGCAACACAGTGATTTATGTGGGGAAAACCCTTTCAGGAGAAAAACCCTACACTCCAAAAGCCTCCCAATATATTATTAAAAAATCACAAAGATTACAATATACTTGCAGAGCAAGCTTCTCATAGGAGTATCACCAACTAGAGATTCAAAGGTAACATAGCCACTATTAGACTCTAAGAATACATCACAATACACAGTTGTAATACAATTCCCTCATAAAATAGAATTGCCTTCAAGGACAAGTTAGGCCAACAAAATATCAACCGTCAGCTATGAGACATAATGATGAATGGTTCAGATTTACAATAAAAAAGTGTACATAAAATTTGGCTTCCAGGAGTGTTGTCTCGTAGACCCTCAATCGGTGGGATGATCCCTCTGGACCCCTCATGGGGGGGAAGAGGGGGTGGGGGAAGGGGGAGGAACCCCCTGCACGCCCCCATCCTCATCGTATGAATAGTAACTTATGTAATAGCAAGGTTGAGACACATTTTTCCAAAAAATATCCCACTTGTCAAACACCTTGCAAAAACAACGAGAGGGTGTAAACCTCATCTTTTGATTGCTAGGACCTGAAAGGCCCATATTCGCTTAACACCATCTGAAATTCTTTGTACTCACAGGTTTAGTTAAAGAATCAACAACATTCATCAAAGTCTCTACCTTAACTAGCCTTAGCCTGCCATTTTCGACCATATCTCTAACAAAATGACATTGTACATCAATGTGCTTGGTCTTGGCATGAAATGTTGGGTTCTTGGTTAGACATATTACACTCTGACTATCGTAATAAATTGTCACTACACTTTGTTTTATTCCAATATCTAAACACAATCTCTTAAGCCAAATGGCTTCTTTACAAGCATGAATATCTGCCATATACTCTGTTTTAGTAGTGGACAAAGGAACCATAGCTTGTTGCTTACTCATCCAACTAATCGCACCACCAAATAAAGTAAACACATAAGCACTAGTGGATCTTCTACTATCAACATCACCTACCCAGTCTGAATCCACATAACTATGACTATCAAGGGAAATCTCATCTTCAATCATATTATTATAATAACACAAGGAATAATTTGAGGTAACGCACAAATATTTGAAGAATCCTTTAATTACATCATAATGAACTCTACCAAGATTAGACATATATCTGGAAAGAACTCCCACTGCTTGGGAAATTTTTGGTCTAGTACAAATCATAGCATACATCAAACTTCCAACTGCACTCTGGTAAGGCACTCCGCTCATGTCTTCCATCTCTGATGGAGATGTTGGACAATCTGAAATAGAGAATTTCTGTTCCAACCAAAAGGAACACACAATGGCTCACAATCCCATGTTAAACCTCCTTTAAAATGAATTGGACATACTTGTTGGCCAAGTCATAGTTTTGTATTCTGCTATCCCTTCTAATTTCAGCACCCGCAAATAGTACTCTCAAATGGGCCTTCCTTAGCTCTCTTTATATAAATTATTGGAATATATTACTATTAGGATCAAACCGAAATGATCTTTTGTCTAAGACAGCTCATGTACTTACAACTACCCTTCTACCTTAGGACAACAATCCATTCAAAGATGTACCCATACAAAATTTTCATATAGTGTCAAGATTCAAATCTATAACCTTGTCTTTCCATCCATTCAGCAATACTTCTTAAATGTCTTTCCGTTTTCTATGTTTACATTGATTTTATTTTTCTAGTTTTAATAAAACAAAAATGGAAACAATCCCTTTAGAAATTCTCTCAGTAAGAAAGAATGAAGAAAATATAGTTTTTTGTCAAGAAAACAAGCTTAAAGGCTGGAGAGGCCTGGCACACCCATGACTAAATTGCTGGTTTCAAAGTTCAAGTTCCAATGCAGAGTACACATTTGTGGAAGGAAAGTATGATCCTAAAATGAAGTCCTAGTGCACACTGCCAAGAGGCACTGACAAAAGGAAAATGAGCACCTAGTTTATCAGTGATTACTTTAGGGGTAATAGCCTGGCCATGTAGCAGCACCATGTTGCAGTTGAATCACGTAAACAGTACCACCTCAGAAGGAAATGGTTTTCAAAATAGATTCTCAAACCATTTCTTGGTGTCGTTTTATGCACTGGTCTCTATTTAAATTTATGAATACGCAGAGGATTGCTTAATAATTTATCTAGCAATGATCCGTAAATTAGAGAATTTGTTAAGTCGAAGCTGTGAGGTATATGCCTAAAAAGGATAAATATAAAAGTTCAAGGTTCTTTGTCTTGAGGCACACTTAATAAAGGGGTTTCCAAAGTTGAATTCTAAGGTGCTCACAACTAATAAGTGTTGGATTCCAGTTGTGTTTATGGTTTGTCCTTCATGACAAAATCCCTAATCCTTATGATTTTCAATGGCACTTCTTTGATGTCACTTGGCTTTTACAGAAATTTATTTGTTATGTTTCAATTTCAAGATGGTGATAAGAATTCTGGTTCAAGCTATGAATACTATTTATGTGTCTGACAAAGCTTGTAAGTTGGTATTCTTTGTCAGGATGGTTCTCTTTGCATTTCACAGGCTTTCACATATCGGCATGAGTATGGCAGGGTCTCCCCGATCCACTTTGAAATGTTTGAGTTGCCTATCGACAAGACATTTCTAATGTTATGTCGATTGAATTTAACATTCTGGCAGCTTTCGGTGTAACACTGTTCATTGTCTCAGCGACAGTAGTTATATCGGCATAAGTTAAATCTATCGGCATGTGGTCTCAGCGATATTGGTTTGTCATACCGACTGGCATAGGAAAGAATCTCTATCGGCATGAGCTTGGCCGTCGGGCTGAGGTCATAGCAAAAAGGTTATGTCTCTCCGACTAATGCATGTGGATGTCTTTTGGCAGGAGTGTTGTAATCGGCATATGGTCTCTCCGAAGACATATTGTCTTACCGACCGTGTTCAAAAAGGTCTTATCGGCAAAAAATTTTGTTCGGTATAATGTCATAACGAACCCTGTGGGTCTCGTCGATGGAAAATATTAAGGGCTCTCGGTGAAACATATTGTGTTCGATATAATATCTCTCCGACTGTGGAAAGTCATGGCAAAGGCGAATGAAAGGCTTTTGGCGAAAGGTTGGTAAAGTCTTAGCAACTCAAAGTGAATAAAGTCTTTCGGTGAAACTTAATGTATTCTATGAAACGTCTTCCCGACAACATTAGGTTACAGCGATAGTGTTAAATCAAGATAGAAGGCTCGTCGATAAGAAAAACCATTTGTCACAGCACCAATGTGTATCGAATGTCTTTCGGAATGACAAAGTTTGTTCTCCAAGAGGTCTCCTCGAAAGTTGTCTGTTACAGCGATTGTGAATGAAACTAAAAGGGAATCTCGGTAAGAAGTTTCATCATGTCTCAGCGAAAGAATGTTTTACTAAGGAATACCATCGGCATAGCATGTTGTATTTGATATATCTTCTCTCTGACTCTAGTGGTTCTTGGTGAAAGCGACAACCATAAGGTTGTTTGGCAACGTTAGAGTTGCCTACGGCATAACGTGTCATCGATTGAATTAAAAAGATTAGGGCAAAAATTTTGAGTTTATTCTCTTAAGCTAGGTATCAAACCCTAACCTGACCGCCATCATGAATGTTTATGTTTCTATTGTTGCTGACTATAATGGGTTCTACAGAGGTCTATGGAAGGTTTGTTTGATGGGCCTGTCTGGTTGGATGCTCGACAATGATTGATGGAGCCATGGGAATTACAGTTTTGTCTGAGAAACAATCTCACAAGTTTCAGAAGCTGGGTGAAATGGCTCTTGTTTTGGTTGGTTGTTCTGCCGTTACTTCTGAAGTCTGTTAATTTTCTGGCATTTATAAATAGGAGCAAAAAACTAAGTTTTATGTTCGGCTGTTATTGTAATTCTGAGATTATCATTCTTGAGTTGTATGAAAATGTATTATAAAACTCTGCAATAAAAATCTGAATAAAAATGCAAAGATTGTAAATTTCTTTTCTATGAGGTATTTTAGGGATTCAGTTATTGAATCTTTAAGGTATTCTGTAGATGAGAAAATAGAGAGATATGTGTTTGAACCCAAAGTTCTAGGAAACTCTCCTCAAACATTACCATTGGTTCTGTTATAATTTGAGGGGTTGGTACTCCTTGAGATAGATATCTCTAAATGAGGGGTTGATGCTCCTTGAGTGGGTGCTCAAAAATCAACCTATAAGGCATTGTGAACAGTTGATTAAAAGATTAAGCCTGGAAGGCATTTAGGGAGTGGTTTTTATACCTCAGGAGGGTTTTCCACTCGGCAAAATATTGTGCCTCTTTGTTCTTATGTGTTCTCTCTGGTTTACTATGCTGTTGTTGTTTCAGTTCACTGTTGAGTCATTATTTTTCTCAATTCTGTTTATGAATGATTACATTCAACTCATGAATGCTCTAATCAGAATGATATTGAGATCAAATATGAGCTGTGTGCTTAAATATTTTAAAATTTAGTCTAATAGTTAAGAAATTGATTCACTCCCCCTCTCAGTGTCATTTTAACTCCAACAATTGGTATTAGAGCATAGGGTCCTCTGTTTGGTTTAATTACCTTGGATTGATCTTGGTCTTGGAGTTTGTTTTTAATGGCACATTCTCAAGAAGGTGCTTCTGTAATGAGAGCTTTGTTATTTGATGGAATAGATTATGTGTTCTGGAGAATAAGAATGGAAGCTTTTCTTGTTTCTTTTGATGTTGATGATTGGAGCATTGTTTTAGAAGATTACAATGTACCAGCCACTATTCCCCGATCTTTGTTGAGAAAGAAGTATGAAAAAAATGCTAGAGCTAAGCATTCCCTCTTGTGTGGGTTAACTAAAGATGTGTTCATTAAATTCATGCATTGCAAATCTGCTCATGGAATCTAGGAAAAACTTGAAACTATATATCAAGGGAATGAAAAAGTCAAACTATCAAAAATCATTACTCTCAAACATCAGTTTGAGGAGTTGAAAATGAAGGATGATGAAAAAGTAGCTGAATATTTCCTAAGAGTTGATGAAGTTGTCAATGGAATAAAAGATCTAGGTCAAGAGGTTATTGAATTTGATGTGGTCACAAAAGTTGTTAGGTCCTTACCATCTAAATTTGAATCTAAGGTTTCAGCCCTAGAAGAAAAGAAACACTTTGATAAGCTTACCTTAGATAGCTTGCAAGGAATTCTTACTGCCTATGAAATGAGAACTAGCAAAAACAATTCAACAGGAAAAAAAATTGCCTTTAACTCTGAAAAGAAAGAAAAAGTCGATGTCAGTGAATCAGAGTTGTCTGATTCTAAAGAATCTCATTTTGTTAGAAGATTTAAAAAGGGATCAGGAAAATATAAGGGAAAACTTCCCTTTAAATGTTTTAACTATGGAAAAATAGGTCACTTTGCTGCAAAGTGTCCCTATGATTATCAAATCTATGACAATGAGACAACTGAAATACAGCCTAAGAAGAAGGCTTTCAAACCTAAACGAAACTTCAATTTTAAAAAGAAGAAAAGTCTGTTTAGTAAGGATGAATCTGATATTGAGTCTACAGACTCATCAGTTGATGAAGTTGAAACTTTGTTCATGGCTGAATTTACTCTGCAAAATGATTCTAACACCTTTGACACTGAAGAAGGTGAAGTAGATCTTGAAAGTGAGCTGAAATGTGCTCTTCAAGAGGTCAGAAAACTTAAAAAACAAGTTCTTACTCAAGAACATAAACCAAATCAAGAATTGATCTCTCTAAAAACTCAGCTTGAAGAAGCTAAAAGAGTTGAAGTCTGCCTTAGAGAGACTGTAAGCTGCAAAGATCATGAAATTCAAAAACTGGAACAAGAAGTAGTCCTTCTTAGGAAGGAAATTGAAAAATATGAAAGCACTCTAAAACTGAATGAGATGCTCAGCAAACAAAAGGTGTATAAAGATAAATCTGGTGTTGGTTTTGAAAAGGGTGAATGCTCAACTGACAAAGCAAAGCAAAACCCCTCTTCTGAAGTCAAAAATTCAGGTTCAAATCTCTCAGAATCTGGTAAGGATCATGTTAAGTTTTTTAAAGGTAATAGACCTTCATACAATGTCAATTCTTTTTTCTATGGTTATTGCTTTTTCTGCAACAAATTTGGTCATAAGGTGAGCACTTGTAGGCTTATGAATTCTAGAATACCCAGGTTTGGTCTTAGACAACACCATGGTTTTGTTAGACAAATCAGATGTTTTAAATGCAATACTCTAGGACATTCTGTCAAACAGTGCAGAACTGATCTGCATTCTAAACAGGAGAAAATTAAAAAGGTTTGGAAACCTAAGACTATCAACAACATTGAACAAACTATGTTGGTTCAAACTGCTTTTCATTCAAAGAAAAAGGACTTATGGGTCCTAGATAGTGGATGTTCTAACCATATGACTAGCGATAAGGACAAGTTTATAAAACTTGAAGATTATGTAGGTGGATATGTTAAGTTTGGTGATAACTCTGGTATTCAAATTAAAGGTAGAGGTTCACTTCTTTTGAATGAAGACACTCCTATATATAATGTGTACTATGTGGAAGGTCTCAAGCACAATCTTCTAAGTGTTAGTCAAATATGTGATAGTGGTTATCATGTTCTTTTTAATTTGTAGGGATGTGAGATTAAGAACAAGCTTGGAAAGGCTGTTGCAGCTGGAAGGAGGACAAAAGGAAATGTGTACAATCTCCTTGACTCATCTTGCAATGACAATATTCAAGGTATGTGTCTAATGGGCCAAATTGAAGAGAGCTGGTTATGGCATAAAAGATTAGGACACATAAACTTTGAAAATCTGGTTAGAATCAGTAAGAATCAGAATGTTAGAGGTTTACCAATTCTTAACAAGCCAAAAAATTCTGTGTGCAAAGAATGCTTAAGTGGTAAACAAACTAAAATTAGCTTCAAGACAAAAGAACATTCTTCCTCAAAACCTTTACAGCTTGTGCATACTGATTTATGTGGACCAACTAGAACAAGGTCTGTTAATGGTGAAAAATACTTTATGCTTTTTGTAGATGATTATACTAGAATGGTTTGGGTCACATTTCTTAAGCACAAATTAGAAGCCTTTGAAAGGTTCAAAATCTTCCGTAAAATAGTTGAAAAGGAATATGATCTGAAACTCAAATGCCTTCGATCAGACAAAGGAGGTGAATTCACCTCTCAAGAGTTTATTGATTACTATGAACAACACGGTATTAAAAGGCAGTATGCTGCAACTAAAACACCTCAACAAAATGGGGTAGTTGAATGTAAGAATAGAACTATAAAAGAAATGGCTAGAACCATGCTAGATGAAGCTAAATTATCTGATATATATTGGAAAGAAGTTGTTCATACAACTATATACATTTTGAATAGAGTGCAACTTAGGGTAAAATCTAAACACACTCCTTATGAATTGTGGTTTGGAAAAACTGCTTCTGTCAAATACTTTAAAATTTTTGGAAGTAAGTGTTTTATCAAAAAGGATGATGATAATCTTGGAAGTTTTCAATCCAAAAGTGATGAGGCTATCTTTTTGGGATACTCAACTCACAACAAAGCTTATAAATGTCTCAACAAAAGGCTTAATAAGATTGTTGAAGTTGTTAATGTAAAATTTGATGAAAGACCACATTTGAATGCTGAATCTTTACAAAATAATGAGGAAGAAGAACTTGAATTTGAAATAATTTCTGAAGGAGCTGGAACAACAAAGTCTATTGCTGAATCAACAAGCCCTAAAAATGAAAAAGCAAGTCCTGAAAAGGTTGCTTCAAAAGCTCCTTCGAAAACTCTAGCTATATATCACCCCAAAGATCAGATTATTGGGGATAAATATGCAGGAGTTCAAACTAGAAGAAAGGCTGCAGAATCTGATGAAAAGGCACAAATTTATTTTTGTTTAGTTACTCAGTTTGAGCCTAAAATTTTTAGTGAAGCTCTCACATATTCATGTTGGATTAATTCTATGCAGGAAGAAATTGATCAAATTGTGAAAAATCATACTTGGGAGTTAGTCCCAAGACCAGATGACAAGAATGTCATTGGAGGCAAATGGATATATAGGAGCAAGGTTGATGAAAAAGGTAATGTTATTCGCAACAAAGAAAGATTTGTCTGCAAAGGCTATGCTCAACAAGAAGGTATTGATTTTGGTGAAACCTTTGCACTTGTTGCTAGACTAGAATCTATTAGAATATTCTTGACTTATTTTGTTTACAAAAACTTTACTGTTTATCAAATGGATGTCAAAACTGCCTTTTTGAATGGCTATTTAGATGAAGAGGTCTATGTTGAACAGCCTGAAGGGTTTATATGCAAAGATAATCCTAACCATGTTTACAGGTTGAAAAAGGCTCTCTATGGCTTAAAACAAGCACCTAGAGCTTGGTACTCTAGGCTGGACAGTCATTTAATTTCTAATGGCTTTGTCAAAGGAGGTGTAGACAATAATCTTTATGTTAAATTTGAAGGTTCTAATATTTTGGTTGTTGAAATTTATGTTGATGATACTAACTATCTTTGGTTGCAATAATGTCACTATGAGTAAAAATTTATCTCAGTTAATGGAATCTGAGTTTGAAATGTCAATGTTAGGAGAATTAAATTTCTTTTTGGGTCTTCAATTCTCTCAATGTGAGAATGGAATATTTCTTTCTCAATCCAAATATGCTAGAGAGATGCTTAAGAAATTTAAAATGGATGAATGTCATCCTGTTAGCACTCCAATGGCTACTGGATGCAAACTTACTAAAATTGATGATTCTCCTGATTCAAATCAAATGGAATATAGATCAATGTTGTGATCCTCTTATATTTAGCTGCCTCCTAGACATTATCTGAGTTGGTTTGCACTTTTGCATGTTTTGGGCATCCGTAAAGAATCTCATGTTCTTCTGAATCTTTAAGATACATTTGAAGGGCACTCTTGATTATGGTCTTTGGTATCCTAGAAGCAATGATTTCTCTTTGATTGCTTATACTGATGTTGACTAGGCTAGTTGTTTGGATGATAGGAAAAGCACTAGTGGTGCTGCATTCTTTCTTGGTGATCGTTTAGTGGCATGGCACATCAAGAAACAAGAATTTGTTTCACTCTCTACTGCTGAAGAAAAATACATTGCTGCCACTTCATGCTGTACACAAGTATTGTGGATGAGTCGGACTCTTTATGATATGGGTACTAATTTTTTAAACCTATTTCCATTCTTTGTGATAATACTAGTGCTAAATATATCAAAATCCACAATGGTACACTCACAAACTAAACATATTGCTATTAAGTTTCATTTTCTGCAAGAAAAGGTTTTGGCTAATGAAGTCTGCTTATAGTTTTTTGGATCTCAAGATCAGGTGGCTGGCATTTTCACTAAGCCCTTAGCAAAAGAGCTATTTGAAAGGCTGAGACTTCGATTGGGAGTTATCTCTCAATCATTGCTTCATTGAATCTCCAAGCTACTACTTAGGGAAAGCAAGTTAAATCTTTTCATTCTCTTACTGCTCTCCTATAATCTTGGTTGCTGCTCTTCTATTTTTTTTTCTGCAGCTATTTCTCATGATATTTTGGTTGGCTTCTCAGTTGTGTTTCATGGAAATTGCACGATCTTCTCTTCTACTCTTTGTCATTGAGGCAAAAAGGGGGAGAGTCATTTGTGTTTTTCCATCAAGGACAAAGGGGGAGTTTGTTGGATCTCAGTTGTGTTCATGGTTTGTACTTGATGAAAAAATCTCTGATCCTTATGATTTACAATGGCATGGCACAGTGTCTCTTGCCTTTCTGAAATTATGGTTTGTCCTTGATGACAAAATCCTAATCCTTATGATTTACAATGTCACTTCTTTGATGTCTCTTGGCTTTTATAGAAATTATGGTTTGCCCTTGATGAAAAAATCCCTAATCCTTATGATTTACAATGGCACTTCTTTGATGTCTCTTGGATTTTACAGAAAGTTATTTGTTATGTTTCAATTTCAAGATGGTGATAAGAATTTTGGTTCAAGCTATGAATACTATTTCTGTGTCTGACAAAGCTTGTAAGTTGGTATTCTTTGTCAGGATGGTTCTCTTTGCATTTCACAGACTTTCACATATCGACATGAGTATGGCATGGTCTCCCCGATCCACTTTGAAATGTCTGAGTTTCCTATCGGAAAGACATTTCTAATGTTATGTTGATTGAATTTAACATTCTAGAAGCTTTAGTGCTAGCTGCTTATTCATTGTCGGTGACAATAGTTATATATCGGCATAATGTTAAATCTGTGGTATGTGGTCACCAGTGATATTGGTTTATCCTGCCAAGCCCAGAAGCCTGAGGAAAAGAATCTTTATAGGCATAGGCTTGGTTGTGGTGAGTCATGATGAAAAGAGTTATGTCTCTTTGACTAATGCATGTAGATGATAATCTTCGGCGGGGAGTTTTGTAATCGGCATATAGTCTCTTAGAGACATATTGTCTTCTTGTTGTGTTCAAAAAGGTCTTATCAAAAAAGTTTTTGTTTGGTATAATGTCATGACAAACCACATGGAGTCTCCTGATGGAAAATATTAAGGGCTCGGTGAAACATATTGTATTCGATATAATCTCTCCCATTTGTGGAAATTGATGGCGGCCGGAGTAGAATATAGAAAGGTTGGTAAATTCTTAGCGACTCAGAGTGAATAAAGTCTTTCGGTGAAAATTAATGTATTCCATGAAATGTCTTCCCGACAGCATTAGGTTACAGCGACAATTTAAATCAAGATAGAAGGCTCGTCGATAAGAAAAACCATTTGTCACAGTGACCAATGTGTATCAAATGTCTTTTGGAATGACAAAGTTTGTTCTCCAAGAGGTCTCCCCAAAAGTTGTCTGTTACAGCGATTGTGAATGAAACTAAAAGGGCATCTCTGTAAGAAGTTTCCTCATGTCTCAGTGAAAGAATGTTTTACTAAGGAAGACCATCGGCGTAGCATGTTGTATTCGATATATCTTCTCTCCGACTTGGTGGTTCTTGGCAAAAGCGACAACCATAAGGTTGTCTGGCAATGTTAGAGTTTCCTATGGCATAACATGTCATCGATTGAATTGAAAAGATTAGGGAAAACTTTTTGAGTTTATTCTCTTAAGCTAGATATCGAACCCTAACCTGACCACCATCAGGAATGTTTACGTTTTTGTTGTTGTTGACAGTAACAACTTCTACAGAGGTCTATGGAAGGTTTGTTTGATGCGCCTCTTTGGTTGGATGCTCGAAAGTGATTGATGGAGCCATGGGAATTACAGTTTTGTCTGAGAAACAATCTCACAAGTTTCAAAAGTTGGGTGAAACGACACTTGCTTTGGTTGGTTGTTTTGTCGTTACTTCTGAAGTCTGTTACTTTTTTGGAATTTAAAAATAGGAGCAGAAAACTAAGTTTTTTGTTCGGCTGTTATTGTAATTCTGAGATTATCATTCTTGAGCTGTATGAAAATGTATGATAAAACTCTGCAATAAAAATTTGAATAAAAATGAAGAGATTGTAAATTTATTTTCTTTGAGATATTTTAGGGATTCAGTTATTGAATCTTTAAGGTATTATTTAGATGAGAAAATAGAAAGATATGTGCTTAACTGAAAACAGAGAAATCCTCTGAAACATTACTATTGTTCAAAACACAATTTGATGGGTTGTTACTCCTTGAGATAGATATCTCTAAATGAGGGGTTGATGCTCCTTGAGTGGGTGCTCAAAAATCAGCCTATAAGGCATTGTGAACAGTTGATTAAAAGATTAAGCCTAGAAGGCATTTAGGGAGTGGTTTTTATACCCCAGGAGGGTTTTCCACTTGGAAAAATATTGTGCCTCATTGTTCTTCCGTGTTCTCTCTGGTTTACTATGCTGTTGTTGTTACAGTTCATTGTTGAGTCATTATTTTTCTCAATTTTGTTTATGAATGATTACATTCAACCCATGAATGCTCTAATTAGAATGATATTGAGATCAAATCTGAGCTATGTGTTTAAATATTTTAAAATTCAGTCAAATAGTTAAGACACTGATTCACCCCCCCTCTCACTGTCATTTTAACTCCAACACGAACATGTGTCATTGGTAGACAATATCTAAATTAGGAAATATAAATATTTCTATTATTTAAAACGAATAATATGTAATGCATCTGCAATAGAAGAGATCACATAAACAAGATGCAGTCATACCTTGTGGAAAGAGTGGGATACAATATGTTTACAATTATAACTCCCATATAATTTTGTTTTGGCCCCTAAGAATTTTGTTCAGTTGAAATTAGTGTTATTCATTTTTAAAAGTATATATAGTTGTATCATTTGCGACAAAGAATTTGAGATGCATTTGTGAAATAAGGGATGGAATAAAAGAGATATAGCCTTACCTTGTATATAAATGGAATGTTGTTGTAACTTGTCAATATCTGTAGTTACAACTTAGAATGTTCACAATCTAAATTGGTTAGAATATGATATAGTTAGACACAAATGGTTCGAAGGTGAGAGCACTTGCAGTGACATGATTGAACAAAGAAGAGGAAGGAATCCAGGTTTGTCATTGGAGGAGAGGAGAAGAATAATGCAAGAATTGGATAGCAACTTCTCTTAGCAATCACCATAGATGCAAAAATTTGGCTAGCTTGGCAGAAATACTTCGAATTGCACTATGGAGGGAATGACAACCTGAAGCAAAATTAGAAATGGTGGGAATTCTAAATGCATTGGAATGAAGAGGGAAATGAAAAGTGGTATAGTTACCGTAAAGAATAGAAACATTTCATCATGATGGTAATGCACACAATTGTTGGAGGTGATCCCCTTCTTTGATTCAAAGTGCACTGTATTTGTTGGAATGTAATCTAGAGTATTTGTCAAAAGAGAAAGGCGGATCTATACGTATTTATGTTATTGATTTTACGTGAGAAAGAGTTGTGAACATTAGTCCTTGTCTTTCTTTAGTTCCAATATCTATTGGAGCTCTCTCTAGTGTCAACCCTTGAGATTTATGTATTATTATTTCCCAAGCCATTGTCAAGGGGAGTTGTCTTCGGCTGCCCTGTGTGATCGGGGTAATGTGGATGGCTTTTGGGTTGTTTTGATCCCATGCTGGGCCAATGTAGATTGGGAAGTGGACAAAAACATATTTAGGTGGTTGAGGTGGTTTAGCACCCGTAGCATATATGATAGACTTCACAAAACCCAATGATCCATTAACCAAGCCAACTGCCACCCAAACATTTTTTGTTAACATTGTATCAATGGGTTATTTTAAGGTAAGGTTATCAGATTAGATCATAAATATTAAACCCAGAGAACTATCAAGTACAATGAAAGAAAATACAAGAAAGATTATACGAATTACTCCTCGAAGCTTCCATGATACATCTCCATAGTACCTTCTAGCTTGCAGCAATTGTGATTGGTTCCCTCAGATCTGTGTATGTGAGCAAATGCCTATGACTATGTCCTATGCAAGTTTTGAAGGATTTGATGAAAAAATGCCTATGACAAGTAATCAAATTGTAAGGAAAGCTTAGGTGTGGAACAAACTCTCGTAACGTCAAAACCTTAGGGAAGAATGCAGAGGTGACTTTAAATTTTCAATTATAGTTCAATTAGGATACTCATGAAAGAAATAATAGAAACAGAGAAATGTACATTCACAATTTGAACACCAGATTTATGTGGGAAAACCCTTATGGGAGAAAAACCCACGACACCAAGAAAAGCCTCTTTATATTACAGTAAAGAAAACTACATACAGAGTTCAGACTTAAATTTTTGATGTCAATTTAAATAGCAAAATTTCCTTGATCAACCTTGTACAAAAAATCCCAGTTACAATGCTCTCTAAATTGAATTCAGACACATTGATCACACATCAAATTGTTCATAAAATGATGTCATCATCTTCTATTACAAAATATATCCATGTCATTCATGGTTTGTTGATCTTCCTCACAGGAATGGCCACAATAGTCCAACTGCTAGTGGTTCACATTCTACTTCTCTGATTGGTCGAAAACAAACCACGTAGGATTGACATTCGGTCAATGCATTCAAACAGTATCGCATGTCAATGAGACACTAGGTTATGTCTCCGTCTCTAGCATGTTGTAGTTGTCATTGCGATCCACCACCCGCTCGGCAAGGAATCGCATCAGTTCAAACTTGTTGGTAGACTCACCCTATCACTAAGACATCACATCGATATCCACCGCAGAACCATCAGCCAAACCATCGCTATCGGTGAGAGGTCATACCAAACACAAATCCATCTTGTGCAAATCTATCGGCAAGAGTTCCACTATCACCAGGAGTCTTACAAAACCTTATGTTATATTGATGTTCATACCCGTCAATAAGATGATAACCATCGGTAAGAGTTCACACTGATCACACCTATCTATTAGTGAGACCAACAGTCATCGGTAGGAGATCATACCAAAGACATACCCGATAGTTCATATTATACGACTGGTTTGCTCGGCGAAACACCATCAGCAAGAGGTCATATCGAATGCACCAGCCTGCCGGCGAGACCACATCCATCGGCAAGAGTTCTTACCGAATGCAAACCTATTAGCCAAGAGTCTCCCCTATGACATCCTTATGAATAACCCGTCGGTGAGACATGCTGTTAAGGATGAGTTATTCTGAATTTTCATGGCTCTGCCCGATGACTGCAGTCGCCATGAGTCTCCCTGATAACCACTAGGAACCAAACCATCGGCAAGACATAATCAAAGTCTCAGCAACCCAAGCACTTCAAATGATTAGAATCACAGGTTGCTCATCAGTGCAAGACTTCGGAGGTCTCAGCACGACTTTTTAGTTATAGAGGAGGAGTTTTATTAATAGGTAAGCTTTAGGAAAATTTTCCAACATGAATCAAATAGAAGTAAAGAAGATATCACATGAAGTTAGCTGACCCCAAAAACACTTGTTATGTCGAGGCTTATCCTAGGGCCCTCAACATTGAGAGGCCACAATAAAAACAATAGAAGCATTGGTAAAAGAGCATGATTAGGGTACAAACCCTAGGCCTTTGTAGAAACATAAATAATAACTATAGTGGATTAGTGAGGTTGCAATACTAGAAAGATTGAGACATTGTAGGTAATAAAAAAATCTTGCAATCTAAAGATTGTAGCCAATAACAAGCACACTATGTAGCTTAGTGACATTTGTAAAATGCAATCTACGGTAAGAAGAATGACAGTCACTTGACATGTGACAGTCAAAAAGAGGCTAAGCAGTGACAAGATAATAAAGCTCAAACCTTGCATAGTAAAGTGGAGATTTTTAACGGTGAGTTTCCTTACCCCCATGTTGACCTTAAGGGTTTTCAAATGCTTTTGGTAGTGTTAGACAAGGAAAATGCAATCAGGGAATGACTGTCCAAATGAAGTAATAGTGGTAATCATAGGTTCAATGTTTCTTCTTAGCCATTAATGTATAATGGAGGTAGGGGATTGCATGTTTGAGTAGTGTTTTGAGACTCATCAAAGATGGGAGAATAGTGAATAATACCTTGTGGACTATGAAGTAGTGTCAATAAGGTTGAAGGATCTTAAGAACTACAATACCATGATACAATGAGTCCCCTGTAGTAAGTAGGCAGTCTATAGGGCATAGTTTGATTTTATAGAAGGATGCTCATGAAAGGAATCTTCAAGTGATAGTGAGTGAGCTGTTTACGATTGTAGTACGAGGTCGCGATACCCGGAGTCTTAAAGGAAGTTAGCAAAGTAGTAAATGTGCAAGAAAATCCAAAATGCATTACACAACAAATAATTCACAATGTTATCTTCCATAATGCCTTGAGTTTGAAGACAAAAATCTCATTGTATCTTCATGATGAAAGTGGTGACCTTAATGGTTAATCACTGGTAACCATGATTTTAAAACATGCTATTGTGCTTATGGAGGCAACATTTTAAGCAAGGCAGTGAGTGGTGGTTTGGAACAATGGCAGGTATGAAGGACTTGCTTTATATGCATACTATGCAGTCTAGCTTAAGACATCATTCTTAGAAGAGATTGAAGGTGGATTATGGAACTCAAGGGTTACCATGAAAAGGATTAAAGCAAAGACTGAGATCTATTTAAAATCCACGATCATGAAGATATTAAAGATGTCACATGCAAAACCCTAGTAGTTGGAGTAATGAATACAATGCCAAAGAGGATAGTGTGCTGGGGCAGATTTAGGAGATCTCCACATTATCTAATTACAGGGAAATACATCATTTATTTATTTTTTTAATTAAAAGAAATCATTCTAAACCCTATATAGGATACATTAATACTTCAAAAGCCTCTGAAGGAATTTGAGATTATGCAAATATATGTCAAGTAACATTCATAAGGTTTAGAAAATCTTGATCACTCTAGAATAGCCCATTAAACATGGGTTGTGCTTGAATGCACTACATAATTCATATAACACAACCACTCTACATACCAACCAGAGTTATAGGCTCTTTATTATAGCAAGAGGTAATCACTCTTGGATCATGCTATAATTACATCATAACCTGTTAAACTTGAGACAACCTAAATGCACCCAATGATGATTGACACCTACAATATACAACCTAAATTAACTACATTAGATGAGTGCCTCCATTTCTATCACAACATAGCCACATTAAACTTGGGCCACACATGAATACATCTTGTATTTGTTATAGCACAACTGTGCCACATGACCAATAGAGTTATGGATCACATAATTATAGGCACAAGAATTTGTTCCTTGGTTGTGATCTTATAGTGATTCCACACAACAAAATCTAGACATGAAATTCTCAAAACCCTTAACGTCTAAAAATGAAATCTGATGAGATGTTGCTTTAAAATATGATTTTCAAACCTGGAACTACAAATCTGACTTCACAACTGAATTCCGCAAAAAGACAATGAGTACCCTCAACTTGGCAATATCTTCTTGAATTTTTTCTCTAATTTTCCCAGAAAATCATCGTTAGTTTCCTGTTACATCTCAAGTGAGAAAGAACAGCATTGTAATGTCAGACAGACTCACTTTTCTTTATGTTGGCCACAAATTTTTTTTTTTTTCTATTTTTCATGTTTGTCGAAAATTTGATGAAAATGATAGCCGCCATTTCGACGAACATTGGGGATAACATTTCAAAAATTGAAAATTACACATCAAATTTTAAAAGCACCCGACGAACATCAAATTTTACATATTTTGTCGAATAGTTTCATCGGATTTTGTAGTCAAATGTATTAGTGGTGGAAGAGCTTTATGCAGAAAAGAGGAAGTGCAAAAAAGGAGATTCTTTGAAGCAGGAAGATTCTAGAGATTGCAAAGACAAGAAGCAATCTAGAGATGGTGAAGAACCTCTAGAATCTCCTCCATCTTCTCCTTCTTCTTCTTCTACTCATGTTAATCCATTTAAGAGCAAGTCTAAGTCAATTATTAAACTGGATGTAAAATTTGAATTGCCTAAGTACTATGGGGAGTTAAATGTCAAAAAGTTAGATGATTGGGTCTAGCAGATAGAAGTATATTGTATGATTTAAGGCCTAGTAGAAGATGTTTCTAGGATCTAGTTAGCCACTCTCCGGTCTGGAGGTGCAATTCTCACTTGGTGGGAGAGTAAGACTCAAGAATAAATTGCTTGCCATGTTAATGTCAGTATGACTTGGATGAAATTTTTCATTGCCCTTAAAAAACAATTTTACCCTTTAGGTTATATGTAGCGATTAACCATGAATTGGAAGACCTTTAGGAAAGGTAAGGGATAGTTTGTCCAAGATTACACCCATGAATTTAGAAAGTAGGCTATTGCTTTAAATGTTCCCTTGTACACTCAGGCTACATTGCTTAAGTACATAGGTGGTTTTCATTCTTACCTAAGACATTCTATTCTAATGTTGAGTCTTAATAATCCAGATGAAGTATCTGTTCAAGCTACTCATTTAGAGTCAAGGGGTAAGAACACTTTCAGTGACAACTTCTCAAAGAAACCATCTAATTATGAGGGTAAGCCTAAGGGTAAAGACAAAGACAAAGGAAAAGGGAAGAAGAAATATACAGTTAAGAAAGATGGCAATAAGCCCACATGCTCCCATTGTAAGAAAGAGGAGCATGATGATTCAAAGTGTTGGAAACTACACCTAGAGTTAAGGCTGAAAATATATGGAGGCAATAATGGAAAGAAAAAGACTACTCTAGTGATTCAACAAGATCTTAGATCTGACTCTCAGGATGAGACAAATATTACTACTACCAGGATCCAAGCTAAACGGAAAGGTATATCTCTTTCTTCTAATAATTTTTTTTCCAATGCAAGTGCAAGTACAAGTAAAGAATCTTTGCCTAAGGTTGATAAGCAAAGAAATGAATTGTTTCAAATTCGGGTTGTAACAAGGCATACCAAGGTTGGTACACTGTTTGATACAAGTTCTCAAGTCAACTTAATATCTGAAGAGCTGGTAAAGAAACTCAATCTAGATACAACACCTCATCCAAAGCAATATCGACTTGGATGAATTTACAATGTTGCTCAATTGTAGGTAACGAAACAATGTAAATTGTGATTTTCTATCACTGCAAACTTTGTTGATGAAGTATAGGTAGATGTAGTTCCTTTGGATATTTGTGGGCTTGTGTTGGGGAATCCTTATCTATATGACAAAAAGCAATCTTTTATAGAGGGGAGAACAAGTAACATTTTCTTAAAGATGGGGTACAATACATTGTACGTGCACATAAGGTGAATACTAATCTTACACTAGTCAATGTTGGTCAAATGAAAAGGTTGGTCAACACTCGTAAGAACTTTGTATTAATTCTTGTAAAATCCAAAGAAGAAGATAAGTCTAAGGCATTCAAGGGGTGTGACCCAAAACATAAAGCTAAAATGGTCAAAATTGTGTCCGCTTACGATGAGGGTATGTGTAGGGTATGTGTAGAGTATGTGGCTGGCGACTTTTTTTTTACCCAAAATTAATGAAATGAAAAGGTTGTTATACCCCAACCTCTCCACCAATATAAATTATGGTTTACTTTCGTGAATTTAATAAATGAATATTATTCATTTCTATTGAATTACGACTAAAGTCCTCATTATTGAAATGCACAGTGCCATCTGTTTTCTAAACAGATCACATTTTTTGAATCCAAACATATGTCACATCTCCATGCTTCTGATAATTATAGATTAAAAAAAAAAAATTGAAATTTCAAGGAGGATTTTGATGTACAAAGTTAAGGTGGTCATACATACCTAGGCCATTTCTAAAAGTTGTAATAAGTGGAGTCTTTATAATTAATTATTATTCAAAAAACATGGATCACATCTGCATGAGTCCCTCTACTCTTATATGTAAAAATCTTATAAAAAAATATTATCATTTTATTGTGGTTAGGTGGTCGATAGACACTCCATTTCTTATTTTTCTTTGAAATTTAAGTACTACTTTATTTGAAATTCAAATTTTCACCAAATAGATTAATTTTTTTAAAATAAACCTAGTAGTTTAGAAACTACATTCAATTTTCTACAGATTCTATTCTTACATATTTTTGAAATAATATAGATAACTTATTCAAAATTTTACATCAAGTTTCCTAACTCTGATTTTTCTATTTTTTTTTGCCACTTAAGGGCCTATTTTTTCCATGATGATCCTACACATACCCATGAATTGTTTTAGGAACCAAAGGGGTTGCCACCCAAGAGAGAGATACAACATGAAATCCAATTATGGTAGGATGTGCCACTTCCCAATATCAGCATGTACCATTTATCTATTATGTAGAATGAGGAAATCAAAAGCGGGTTTAGGAGTTGGTTGAGAATGAAGTCATCCATCCTAGTACATCTCCTTGTGGTTCTCCAATTGTGTTGGTTCAATAAAAAGATGGGACTTGGATAATATGCATCGACTACAAAGCCTTGAACAAGATAATGGTAAAGAATAGGTATCCTCTTCCTATAATTGATGATTTACTTGATCAGTTGAAGCATGTAGTTTATTACACTAAGTTAGACTTGTGTAGTGGCTATCACCAGATAAGAATTTCTACATATGACATATAGAAAACTACATTTAAGACAAAACAAGGATTTTTTGAGTGGTTGGTTATGCCCTTTGGGATTTTTAATGCATCCGCTACCTTCATGTGTCATGAATGATGTTTTTCATCCTTTCATTGGTGATTTTGTCATAGTCTATCTAGATGATATTCTTATATTTAGTCAAACTTGGGAAGATCATGTAAGTCATGTAATTTTTTTTTTGTTGTATTCAGAAAAGAAAAACTTTATGTAAATATTTCTAAATGCAAATTTTCTAAGACATCCTTAGTGTACTTAGGCTATGTCGTAGTGGGTGGTCAATTGAAAGTATACCTTGCGAAGGTTGAAGCTATTGTAAACTAGCCTAAGCCAAGTGTAGTCACAAAATTCAGAAGTTTCCTAGGTGTAGTTACATACTGGAGAAGTTTCATTGCAAACTTATCTTATATTGCATCTCCATTGCATGCATTAACGAGTACAAAGGAAAATTTCTAGTGGAGAGGTCCACAATAGAAGGCTTTCAACACTTTGAAAGAAAAGTTGAGCACCGCACTAGCCTACGCCACCGCATCCATACCAAACTGGCTTCGAGACTGCGAGAGTGGGACATGCGGATCTGCGATGGGCCGTGCAAAGTGGCTTATATGATTGGTATGTGTAGGGTATGTGGTCGATGACTTTTTACCCAAAATTGATAAACGTACTTTTTAAAAAGCCTACCTTCGTTTCCTACCAACATAAACTATATCACTTTAAATCTAGCAACAGTTATTATTCATTTTCTATTTGAATAGCACAATTAAAGTCCTAATTACTACGTTCGAAAACACGTACAGATCCTAATTCCAGATGACATTTTTTGAATTCTAAAACATGCCACATTCTCAAGTTTTGCATACTATAGGATTAAAAAAAAAAAAAGAATTGAATTTCTCTTTGAAGTTTCTGAATCAAGTTGTGCATCGAATACACAGTTATTATATTTTTTTAAAGTTGTAATAAAAAAAAACGTATAATTAATTATTTTGAAAAAAAATTTCAAAAAATATGCATCAAAAAGATTGAAACATGAGTTCCCTACTCGGTATATAAAATACTATTATGCAATATTTAATTTTGTTCGCTTAGGTGGTCAAACAGTAATCTACTTATTTCTTCCCCAAAATTATTTTGATTGGATTGCCGCATTGAAATTCTTCTTAAATTTTCACCAAATAGATTTTTTTTAAAAAAAAATAAACCTAGTAGTTTAGAAACTAAATTAAAATTTCTATAGATTATATTCTTACATATTTTTAAAATAATATAGATAACTTATTCAAATTTTTACGTCAAGTTGCCTAACTCTGATTTTTCTATTTTTTTGCCACTTAAGGGCTTGTTTTTTCCATGATGATCCTACACATACCCATAGATGAGAGTGGGATTTCCATGGGAGTCGTTCTTATGTGAGGTAAACCAGTCTGCTACCACTCTGACACCTTTTCAGGAGTATTAAGTAACTATCCCACTTATGATAAGGAACTTTATGTATTAGTTTAAAGTGTTAAAAAATGGAAACATTACATAATGGTGAAAGTAATTGTAGTCCACATTGATCGCCATCCACTTTAGTATTTGCACTCACAAAATAAACTGCAACAAAGTAGGAACTTTCGGTGGATGGGTTTTTTGCAACAATTTCATTTGGTAATTAAGTATAAGAAAGGTACCCATAACAAAGTGGCAGACATGCTCTCTAGACCTCCTATTATGAATGCTTTGATAATAATTTAGAATATTTGTATGGTTCATGAAAATTTTCAGGAACAAGATACTAATGATGAGAACTTTAAGGATATCTAGATGCAACTTTAATTCAAGGTAAACATGTAGAAGATAAATATTACTATGTACAACATAAATTATTTTATCACTTGGGAAAATTGTGCATTCCAAAGGATGAGCAAGCATAGGTAATTAGAGAAGAACACACCTCATTGATTGTAGGACATTTTGGGGTAAGAAAAATAATCACTCGGCTACAAAAGTGTTGTTACTGGCCTCATATGCAAGAAACTATATCCAAGTATATTAGAGGTTGTCTCATGTGTGCAACTAGTAAACCTAGTAATAGGAAATTGGGGTTGTACACACCTCTACCTGTACAATCCTATCCATGGGAAGTGTGTCAATGTATTTTGTCAGGGGGTTACCGATGTCTAGAAAGGGAAATGATTGTCTATATGTAGTAGTTGATCGATTCAGAAAAATGTGTATCCTAATGCCTTGTAAGAAATAGGTCAATGTTGAACTGATAGCTCATATGTACTTTAAATTTGTATGGGTTCATTTTGGGTTACCTACTTCCATTGTATCAGATCGATATTCTCGGTTCTTAGGGGAATTTTGGTCAGCTTTGTGGGGACTCATGGACACCAAATTGAAGAAGAGTACAATCTTCCATCTATTGAATGATGGATAGACAGAGGTAGTAAAGAAGATAGTTGTGAATTTGCTCAGAGGTTACTACAACAAGCATCCTAAGCTATGGGATGAGACTCTTCATTATGTGCAACATGCTTACAACCATGTGGCACACTCTTCTACAAAGAGGTCTCCTTTTGAGACTTGTTTTAGTTATCTACCTAAAACACCAATGGTTTTTTCTTTTGGGAAAGATGATGTTGAAGATGGACACCATGATGCAGAGAAGGCTTTGAAGTTCATCCATAAAGTCCAAGGAATTCATCAAGCAGTGGAAGCACAATTGGAGTAGAGCCAAGCAAAATACAAGCCTCACCATGATAAGAATCATAGTGATCACCATTTTTTAGGTTGGAGACTGAGTTTTGTTACATATTAGCAAGGAAAGGATGCAAGGTGAAGGAAGAAAGCTTAAGGAAATCAAATATGGCCCTTTTGAGATTATGGAAAAGATCGGCACCAATTCCTTCTGCTTTAATCTTCCTCCATACATGTATATATATTCAGTTGTCAAAGTTGAAAATTTGAATTTGTATTAGCCTCCAATGATACTGAATGAAGACACAAACATTCAGATTCCATCAGTTGATGATCTTTCACCAAAGTACATGTCAGATTTTCTAGAGGATGTCATTCTTGATAGGAATGTCAGGACTTCACGAAGAGGAGCAGTTGAATACCTCAGAGTGGGACCGAAGGAGATGCATACAAGCAAGAAAAAATTGATGGAGATTGGTAGAGTGAGTGATCTTTACCCTCACTTTCTGAGTAATCAAGCTTTCGGAGGTCCAAAAGCTCTCTAGTGGGGAGGCCTGATCCAGGGGATATTTTTCACTAAAAAATGAAGTGCCCCTATTGCTCCATAATTTAGCACCATCAGAAAGAGCTCAAAAAAATGAATCCAAAAGAACTTGAATGGATTCAAAAGGAGCTCATATGCTCAAGTTATGGTTGGTTAATGTCAAACTGTTTCCTGAGGCTATCAAAAAAGTGAAAAAAATGATCATCTTGGAATCCATCATAAACAACGTCAAATTGAAAAGTTGGATGACATGAAATCAATGATGTTCATTTCGTCAAAATCCGAGCCCATACGCAGAAGATATCACAAGTCAACATTGGCGGTAAATAGGTTGACCTGAGCATACAGCTAATGACATCAACATCGTGACGTGGCAGGCCATACATTATAGACGTTGAGGTGGACCAATCAACAAGTGACACATGACAATCTATATAGTGATGTGGTAGATTGCATGGCAGGTGATGTAGCAGACCATACAGGCTTGGGTGGAAAGTGATGTGCCATCAACAACAAATAGTGATGTGACACGTGGGAAAATTAGATGGTGCCACGTGGCACCCCATCGGTGCGCTCCTTCAAGTTGGTTGTTGAATTGGTTAATAAAAGGTTGGTGGGGGTCAAACCCCCACCCTACAACTCATAAACCGTCGACCAAACCGTTACATCACAGGTGCATGCCTACAGTATATATGGTTGCAATTTTCTTTTGATATGTAACTCTTGTCAGTTCATTCAAAAACATGGTTGGTGGGGGTTGAACCACTAACCACTAGCTACCCAAAATACATTTTTACCATCACACCATCGATCCTTTCATGAACCTACATGGCGGTGGCTTGTTTTGTTCCATGATTTGAGTCAAGGCCTTAACAAATAAGCCTCCATAGTTAAAAAACCAACCCCTTAATCAAATAAAAACCAAACAAAAAATGACAAGAGGGGTTGAGAACGAGGGTAGAAAGGTTTTAGGAGGGTATTTATTTGTTTTTATGTTTAACCCTAAATAAGGCATTTTTTATGTATAAAAGGGGGGTATAGGCCGTTTGATTTTCTTAAGCAGGTGATGAGTGAGGAGACTATACTAAAGACATTATTCCATTTTTGTGCAGCATAGAAATGTCCTACTGGTATACTGGAAGGACATGGAGTTGTAATACAATTGTAATTATGATTTTGGAGTTTAATCGGATCGGTCACTCTGTTAGAGAGGGGCCTGAAAACGTAGCCTTTTGGCGAACTCCATTATCAACTGGCTTGTATTCTTACTTTTGTCTCTCTTTGGTTTCTCTCATCACGTTCTTTCAATTATGTTCATTTAAGCATTTCATTTATGTTGTTATGAGTAAAGTTATTTAAATTCAAGCTTTGTAATGTTAAGCATTGTTTAAAGAAATTGTCATAGATCCTAAATTAGATCAACAGTTTTTTTTTTTTTTTGAAATCATAACAATTTGTTGCAATTCAACATTTGACCTAGGTACTCACTTGCATCATCAAATAAATCCAAACCTTAATTAATAATCTCACCCCAAAGAACCAAAACCCTAACCCAACATTTAGGCTCTTCCATAGTGATTAGTATCTAAGTGATTGTTTGTGATCATTTTGGGTTCCTTTTATTGTGATGAAGGAGAAAGTGTAATTTAGATCCTAGATTCCTTTTTTCCAACATCACAATTAGTAAATGGTCTTCTCCCCCTTTGGGTGTTTTCAAAATAAATAATGATGGTTCTTCTAGGTGTAATCATTCTGATTGTGGTGTTGGATGTGATGGTAATGGTTTGGCTCATTTTTTTTTCTCTTCTAATAAACAGTTCAATAGTAATAATCAAATGCAAGTGAATGTTATCCTTTTAGCTTCAGAGAAAGCTTCCGAGTTAGGTCAAAACTAAGTTATTTGCGAGGTGGATTTCATTATTTTAGGTTCTCTTTTGAACAAAGAAATTTTTGATGACACTTCTTTGTAGTTGGCATCTTTTGTGGTACAAATTATTTGACTTTCTCAAAACATTAATTCCATCTCCTTTGTCCATATTCCTTTTGTATTTAATTCACATGCAAATTGTCTTGTCAAACAAGATTTTGAGGCTAATTGTAGATGGAATATTCTAGATTGGTAATCCCTGTCTCCTAATCAATACTTCCTCTTGCTTCTTGAAAGTGATATTGGTTGATACGATTAGAATTTCTATAGTCTATTGTCTTATTTTTAAAAAAAATTAATGGTTCTTGATGATGGGGATTTAGTGGTAAACCTCAAATTTTCTCCAATTGCTTTTAATTACAATTGTTGATGTTTGAAAATCCTTATGTAATCTTTTCTAACTTCTTTATAATTATACATTTATCTTTTTTCTAAAAAATAATCATTATCAACAAATAAAAAAAAAATGAATTAGTATACACTACATTAAGTAATAACAAAATTGTTATTGTTATGTGAATGCTTAGAATGTATGTTCTATTGAGCAGGTCATTTACATCTTCATAAAGCCTCTTCTTAAACAATGTGCATTGGAACATTAAAATCCACCTTTCACTAAGATGATGCATGTCAAGGTGATAGTATCAGCCCAACAATCAACCTTAAAGAGTAATGTTTGAGTAAATAAAGTTGATGTAAATCATGAAAATTTGAATAGCTTATACATTATGCAATTGATATTAAATATTTTACCCTCATTTTTTCAAATAACATAAATTGTCCATGGGATTGAGCTTAATTGGTCAAAGCATTGAATATCAAAGGGATGTCTAAGATGAAATTCTAGTTGTGACTCTTGGTCTTCCATAGTTGGATTCAAATGTGGAAGTGGTTTCTAAATAAGTGGATTTCTAAGTTTTGACTCTTGGTCTTCAATTGGTTATTTCTAGTGTGATTGCTCGAATGGAACTAGTATTAGTTTCATAATTATGCTCACAATGAACTTGTATTGATCTCATATTAATGCTCAAATGAACAAAAAAATAATTGTAAACAATTATCAATATTAAAAAATATATAACATAAATTAGGATACATGCACCTGATAAAATCAATGCTTATATTTTATTCTAGTCGACTATATTCAAAACAATTCTTTGGTCTTTGTCTCTGTATTTTCACAGGTACTTTTCTAGCCTGCAAAGGATAATGTTTTCTATTACTGGAAGACAATCATTCTCGATGTGGATTTAAGATAAAGATAAAATTGGCAGAAAAGGATACGTTGTCCAGTCGCCTACTAATAACCAATTATGTCGTTATTGCTTTCCTTATCTGGTTGTTGGAGTTAATTTACACGTTACAGAGAGCGACCAGTCGCCTAATAAAAAACAATGGTTTGGAGTCAGATCTGGTTCTACCATATTATATTGGGAAGGTGTGTAAATTATCTCTTTCACTGCCCAAACATGTGGTCCATAAATCAGGAGCTTATTGCCATCATAATATTATCATTCATTATTATAAATCTGGTTAGCTTCTCTGCATTGCATTATATCTTTTTCATTTGTCTACAGAAATTGTAATTAAATCAATCTAAAATTGTTCTTATGTTGTTTGTCTATTTGTACAGAATATATTAACACCCACTACGCAACGATGACAAAACTCATGCAAGCTGTCGACCTAGACGCATGTTTACTATAACCTTTTTTATTAAAAAACAAACTGAACTTGGAGTATGAAGAATCAAGTTTAGGGACCACGTGGTTTGTTTTGTTTTGAAAGTGGACGGGCCTCTTCATTTTCTGCAACTTCCACCATGTGGTCTTCTGCATTTTTGTCCATATTCAGTCCGTGCATGAAATCTTTCGAGTTGAATGGCTACGTTGTGAACAGTGAGAATCACGTTGCATGCAACATGCATTATATATTTAATTTGGAAGGCAAGGTGCAGCGCATACTGAATAAAATTGTAAATTTGTAATACATATTTGTAAATTATATTATAAGGCACTTGTTAATCTTGAAAGCTAAAAATTCACTCAGAACCCATTTTCAAACCTTTTATTTGTTTTTATTTATTTATTATAATATTATATATTATTTTAAAGTTATTGTTATCTCATGATTATTGTCAACCATAGAGAACTTTGTGAGATTTATTTTATTAGACTAATGGTGTTGTAAGAAACTTTGATGAGATATACCTTTGGTTACATCATTAACTTAGTTAAATAAAGAAAAGTTTGTAGTTATCCATCATAAAAAAATAGTAATTAAAACTAAAGTATAAAGTCATAATTTGTGAGATTAATTTCAAGACTTATTTATTTTGTTCTATAAAAAGTCTCTAGTATGACACTTCTAAGTTTTGTAGAACTAAAAGTGTAGAACAGCTTCAAATCCTCTTGTTTTATAGACAATTCTATTCCGTCAATTAAAGATAGTTATTTTCATTATGTAAAGGTCTTGTCACATTATTCACATTTTGGTAAGAGCCTTATATTTAGGGTTTAACACTAAAAATATTATTGATAGGCTAATTTAGTATTGATGGTTAACTATACTTGAACATGACATTGACAACCTTCTTTGCATCTTCCACCTTGATTATCTTTGACGTGGAAATCATAATTGTGATCTTGCGGGATAGCAAAGGAATTTATAATGGAATTGAAAGTAAGGGAGATGATAGAAATTGAGTAGAGCCTAGATCTATAAGAATTCCAATAAAAATTGTAGATTCTAGAGGATTCTAATATTGAAATTGAGAAACACATAAAAATTAGGATCAAATACCAAATAAGAACACCTTCCACAAATGCAAACTACAAACAAATATTATATATTATTTTGAAAAAAAACTTATAGAATTGAGAAATACAAAGAAGGAGAATGCTTATAAGATTAAACCCTAGATGATAAAGGGATTAGATAATGAAAAGTGTCATCATCCTATGTGATGAGACATAATGATCTAGTGATAGATCAATCTAGAAAAGTGAAAAGAAATGCATTAACAAATTACTTGAACTAATGTTATGTCATCCCTTAGCTCATATCAATTTAAATTAATTCTTCATATGATTCTCATGTACAAAATATATATCTCTCATGCTCACATACATTTCTAACTATTTTTCCAATTCACATTTAATTAAACAAATTTACCACCACAATCATTTAAATTGGGTCATAAAATAAACAAAACAATAAGCATGTGTTTGGTTATAATTTCAATGGTCTATAATACCTTTATCTTGAATATGTATGACTTTATTAATTGCACATGCTCATTTTAACATGATCTTCAAAGGGAATAATAAGGTTTAACTAATACTAACTACTGATGATTCTTATGCTATGTTGTACTTAGGCAATGTGACTCTAGGAAAATTCACTTACAACAATTCACTGCCAGAAAATTCACCACTAGCAATTCACCACAAGAAAATTCACCACCATTCCAAATTCACTACAAGGAAAATTCACCACTAGCAATTCACCATTGTGGAAAATTCATCACATTAACATTTTTAATATATATTTCTAAGAATTTAAATGTTTTTTTTTTGCAAAATAATAATTTTCACTGATTAATAAAAAAAACATAGACCTCCATTATTCTTTTGCAAAAAAAATCAATGTCTTTGAAATATATATTAAAAATGTTAATGTGAAGAATTTTCTGTGGTGGTGAATTTGTCACGGAAGTGATATGTTGGTGGTGAATTTTTTCGATGGTGAATTGTTGGCCGTGAATTTTCCTGATGCCAAGTGCACCATAGAAAAAAGGACCCTTGTCATTTTCATGGTCTTTTAGGCCTTGCTTCCTGATGTTTGGTCTATTTTTCTTTGATTGTATGTCGTAACATGGCTTGAACATGCATATTTATGTACTAAAATTCAAATAATGACGTCTTGTGAAGGTGTTGTGAACTGTCGTAAGACATTTCTACACTCTTGTACAAACTCTATTTATTACAATTGACCTAAAAATCACCTTTTCCTTACTAAAAAAATCCTATTTTGCAGTGTTGTAAAGTCTTGTAGCAAGATTTCACACTTTTCTAGGCATAACTTCACTATTTATCCCTTCTTATGCTTTATTTGACCCCTTTATGCCCTTATAAGCTTTAATTAAGTGCATTTTTGAATGTAAACCCGAAAAATAATATTAAATGTGACTTAATTCCCAACACACATTTTTAGGTCCTAGGTGGGACCCATTCGCCATGGGTGGGAAATGAGTCCCCCTTGGCTCCAAATTCAAAATATTTTAAATTTCCTTTCAAGTTTTTATTCAAAATCACTTGATGTCGGCCTATGATGAGATATTAATGGGTTACTAAGGCACAAGAATGTATAAATAAGTGTTTTTACATCCATTTTAATCCCCATTCATTCAAGCATTCAAGAATCTTACAACATCAAATCAAGCAGTATTCAAGCATTTTGAAGCATCTATTGACATAACTTTGGATTTTCAACAACAAAGGTTTTGTAAGTTGATAGAAATTGCATGTTATTTTTTTATCATTCTCTTGCATTTCATTATTTTATTGAGGGTTTGATTACCAAAGTGGCGTTTGACAAAAGAAAACCCCTATTTGCTAACCCTCAACTATTTTTCCCCTCTTGCATGTGTGTTTGTAGACCTATGTATGCAAATTTAACAAGCATTTAGGTGATTGAAGATTGGCCAACAATTCAACTAGGTTCTTCAAGTCAAATAAACCATATTCAAGCTTGGAGAAGGTATTTTGTCTGTTTCCTGTAGAATTGACTTCAACAACCCGACAAGCAGACATTTCCAGATCTACTATTGCAAAGTTGTCTCCTGATTTTTCAAAATTTTGGGAGATGAATGATTCACCACTAGTGACAAATGAGTCCCACCTTAAGACTAAAAATATAGGTTTTGTCAGATTTTGAATCCCAATAGTCAGAAACTTGCTCCCAACAAATTTTCACCAGTAGCATGACTAATTCGCCACCATGGGCGAATGAGTCCCACTGTTGATTTATAGTAATTTTAGATAACATTCAGACCATTCTAGATTCCTCAAATCTTATTCAGGTGCACTTTGATTCTACCTTTCTCTTTTTATTTTGCATTTATTCATCTTTTAGTTCATTGTTTGCATATAAAAATGTGTTTTCCAACATAGCATAAATCTTAGTTTTTCATTCATAATCAATCATATAGACCACTTAATTGCATTTATTTCACTTCATTTAACTTAGATAACATCACACACATAATTTGAATGAACCCTTTAGCATTTTCGGCCCTACCTCTCTCCTTTTAGGTGAAGAACCCTAGAAGAGCTAGAGAAGTGCATTGGTGCCAAAAACCTACGGTTCATTTTGGTGAACTTACATTTTGAGCACTCTACATTCCTGATTTCATTTTCATATTGCATCCTAGATTAAATTTGCACCAACATTCAATTAGTATATTGATTTGTTCTTGCATTCTAGGATTTCTCAAATTGCATTAGTGAAAGATTCATTTAGATTTCATTTTTTCTTTGCATATCATTGAAAAAACTGAAAATATGCATTTGCATCCTTAATTTCATTTTGAAAAGCATTAGAATCATTTTACAATTTAAGTAAAACACAAGAAATATCATACTAGGACTCATTCGCCACCCTGGGCAAATCAGTCCCTCTGCACTTTTTACACAGTATTTTTTGGCATTTTCTGCAATTTTTCTACATTACACTCTTTTGTAGTTACTTTCTGTTTTCATTTCCAGAATCTCTATTTTTAATCATTTATTGCATCTTAGTTTACTTGCATCATGGTATTTTCTTTTAATAAGTTATGGAATTCCTTAAAATCCTTGGTAGACATGTCCAATTGTGCCTTTGGTTGTGACCCTAATGACCTTGAACTTCCCCATACGCCTTCAACTCCTCATGATTTTCCTCCTCATGAAGTAGACATCATTGGAGAAGATGATGATAGCATGAACAAGTTCTCTAATGAATGCCTTGATAACTTAGAAGCCAATGCGGCCTTCTATCCATCCATGAGGACACAAGATCTTCCTACTGTTACACCCCCTGATCACTTTGCATACTTACATGGACTGAAATCAATGAAGGATCTAAGGTCCCTCAATTTAGCGGACCTAGTCCCTCTAAACAAACACACTCACAACCATTTTACATTTACAAAGTCACAAAAACTCCCATAAATCTTGAAGAAACATATGGCAAAGGATTTACTATCCTAAGCAAACAAGGTTGTGACACAAAACATGAACATTACATTCACCAACTTCTTGAACAACAACCAACTAAAGCACACACAACATGATTAGGATATCAAGATCCTTCTCATCTTGATAGACCTCCTTTTCAACCTAGGAGACTTTGGGATGATGGTACATGATCCTTGATGCTCCTCCTAACTTGAACATTCTCCTTCAACGTAAACAACCATTACCCCCTTCTAATGACAAGGATGCTATGATTCCCATGGGTCCTCTTCCTCCTATTCCTGAACAAGGAGAATCTAGCAAACAAAAATGACCTTACAAATTAAAGAAACTCATGTTTCCTAGACATCCTCCACCCGAATGTGAAAGGAGACTTCAATTGCTTTTAAAAAAAGGTCTTATACTTTTACTAGCTATGAATAGGTTGGTTATTCGTCCTAACGATTCTAACATAACATTTTGCAGATATCATCACATTCTTGGTCATCGAACAAAAGAGTGTCGGACATTGAAGGACATACTGGATAAGTGTCACTTCACAGATATCGATTGTTTCCCCATCATGCCTTAAAGCAACCAAATCCCATCATCATGCCATAGTTGTAGAATTCTTTATTCTCACTATGACATGATCCTTTTCCATCACTCACATTGGCTCATTCTTTCCCTACACTTTGTGGGGGCAAGAAATTGTTAGCCTTGTCCTTGTAATTCATTTTCCTTTGTCTCTTAACTATATTATTCCTTTTCCGCTTAACCATTTAAGATTGAGAAAACAATAACTTAGTTAATTTTTGACTAACATTTGCATTACTAGCTCCTTTTCATGCGCGTATCATGTTCCCTTGTATCGTGTGTTCAATGTTTTCTCTGTCGTCATACACTTATTCTATTTGTACCTCTCTTCTTTTATATGTTGTGCATTGTCTTTTTTTCTTTTTCTCTTGTTTTTTCCTTATTGGGGATGACACAAAGTGTAAATATGCCCTATGTCTCTTCCATGTTGACCGAAAAGATCCTTTTTCTTTTTCTCTTTTTTTTGTGTTTTTCTTTTTAGGGATGACACAAGGCATTGACACCGAAAGGTCTCCTTCATGTTGACCCAAAAGATTTTTCCTTTTCTTTCACCTTTTATTTTTCATTTCTCTTGTGTTTTCCTTTTGGGGATGACGCAAAGTGTAGAGACGTCTTATATCTCTTCCATGTTGACCCAAAAAGCCCTTTTTCTTTTTCTCTTTTTGTTTTGTTTTTTTCCTTTTGGGGATGATGCAAGGCATTGAGACCAAAATGTTGCCTTCATGTTGAACCAAAAGATTTTTCCTTTTCTTTCACCCTTTTGTTTTCATTTCGCTTATGTTTTCCTTTTGGGGATGATGCAAGCCATTGAAACTGCAATATCTCTTCCATGTTGACCCAAAATGGACTTTATTTTTCTTTTGTTTTCGCTCTTTGTGTCATTCTTCCAGTTCTATGTGCTTTAGAGAATGATGATAGTTCTAAGTTCTTTAATAAAAACATTGCAGCAATGAACATACTTACTCCAAATCCATAGAGCCCTTATGTGTTTGGTGTGCTCTTTTCTGGGGGGCAACTCCCTTTCTTTGTTTTTAATTTTCATTGACATGACACAGCTTAACTTTGAAACATATGACTTGGCACAGGGCTTTCCAAGTTGGCTCTCATGTCTTGTTTTCCTTTTGCATTTTCTTTCCTTTGCTACTTTAAAGTAATTTCTCAGAGAATGATGTGTAGCAATTCCTTTTAAGTGGGGGGCATACATTACCATAATTCATTTGCATTCTTGGTTCCTAGTGTATCCTTGTCGTTTATATGATGTGTTAGTCACTTTGTGGATTACATTGGGTGTGATGTCCTTCATAAGTGTGATCTATCTTAGCATATTACATGCTTCTTGGTGGCATAATGCGACACACTGCATCCCCTAAGCTGTGAATATATTATTCTTTTATCGGTCCTCTCTTGGTGACATTAGACACAATGTTCCCTAAGTGACTGACCTCGCATGAACTTAACAAGACTCCTTTGAACATCTTTTTCATTTTTAAATTTTACATCTTTTCCACCTTGCATAACACAACTTGCATGCCTAGAGTACCTACCTTTTTGTTCATGAGTTCTAAGCATACAGAGCTTTACTTGTCTCATGAAGCACGCACTGGCATTTTTCCTTTGTGGCACCTTGTTAAAGTTATTTGGAGGTATAACTTTGATATGGTTGAGCAGGAAGCCCATCTAGCGGAATGACTTTCCCCATAGCCACCTTTTTTTTTGTGAGAGCATACCAACTAGCATATGTATCTCCTCTTTTTTGGCTTTCTCACTCCACAGACAACCAGAAGTTTTGTGGCCCCAAAGTGAGTATACTTGGGCCTTCTCACTCAAAGGACAACCATGAGTTCTGTCACCCCAGAGTGAGTATACATTCTCTTTTAGCCTAGATCTAATCCACAACTAGTTGGATAAATGATTGAATCTTCATCTGATTCTCAACATTTGTGTGTTCCTCTACTCTTATGCTTAGTTTGCAATGGGATCTTCATCCTAGGGGTTTGATCATCCCTCTTGATCGTTGTATTCCATCTTGCTAACGTAAGTACATTTGAACCCTCCTCTTGATGTTTGTGGCTACTTTAGTGTGATTTTGAAGCAAGTTCATCCTCTCACTGAAGTGGGGGCTAAATGCATCGTAGAAACATGGACCCTTGTCATTGTCATGGTCTTTTAGCCCTTTCTTCATGATGTTTGGTCTATTTTTCTCTGATTTTATGTCATAACATGGCTTGAACATGCATATTTATGTACTAAAATTCAATTAATTACATCTTGTGAAGGTTTTGTGAAGGGTATGTGCAGGATCATCATGGAAAAAATAGGCCCTTAAGTGGCAAAAAATTCAGAAAAATCAGTGTTAGGCAACTTGACATAAAGATTTGAATAAGTTATCTATATTATTCAAAAATATGTAAGAATAGAATCTATAGAAAATTGAATGTAGTTTCTAAACTACTAGGTTTATTTAAAAATAAATAAAATCTATTTGGTGAAAATTTGAAATTTCAATGCAGTAGTAACTAAATTTCAGAGAAAATTTTGACCACCATAACCATAATAAAATGATAATATTTTTTTATAATATTTTATATATAATTAGAGGACTCATGTACGGATGTGATGCATATTTTTTTGTAATTTTTTTCCAAATAAATAATTAATTATGAATTTTTTATTACAACTTTTAAAAAATATAAAAACTTGTATGTCTGACCACCTTAACTTGGTCAAAACTTCATGAAATTTAATTTTTCTTTTTTTAATCCTATAGTATGTGAAGCATAGAATGTGATGTATGTTTTGGATTCAAAAAATGTGATATCCTTTGAAAGTTATAAATGTTTTTCAATCAGCCTATTGATCAAGACTTTAGTCATAATTCTAATAGAAAATGACTAATAATTATTTATTAAGTTCAAATTAAAGAATAATTTATATTGGTGGAAAGTTGAGAATATCCTCTAAAAACCCTTTTCGTTTCATCAATTTTGGGTTAAAAAAAGTCATCAACCATATACCCTAGAAATACCCATAATATTGCCACTTTTTGGCCCATCATGATCCTGCACATACCCTAAAGTGTTGTAAGAAATTTCTACACTCTTATAGACTCTATTTATTACAATTCACCAAAAATAACCTTTTCATCACTAAACAAGTCCTATTTTGAAGTGTTGTAAAGTCTTGTAACAAGATTTCACACTTTTCTAGGCATAACTTCACTATTTATCCCCTTCTTATGCTTTATTTGACCCCTTTATGCCCTTATAAGCTTTAATTAAGTGTATTTTTTAATGTAAACCCAACAAATAATATTAAAGGTGACTTAATTCCTGACACCCATTTTTAGGTCCTAGGTGGAACCCATTTACCATGGGTGGCGAATGAGTCCCCCTTGGCTCAAAATTCAAAATATTTTAAATTTCCTTTTGGGTTTTTATTCAAAATCACTTGATTTCGGCCTATGATGAGGTATTAAAGCGTTACTAAGGCACAAGAATGTATAAATAAGTGTTTTTACATCCATTTTAACCCACATTCATTCAAGCATTCAATCACACATCACATTCAAGCATTCAAGCATTTTGGTGCATCCATTGACATAACTTCATATTTTCATCAACAAAGGTTTGGGAAGTTGATAGCATTTGCATGTTATTTTTTTATCATTCTCTTCTATTTTATTATTTTATTAGGGGTTTCATTACCAAAGTGGGGTTTGACCAAGGCAAACCCCTTTTTGCTAACCCTCAACCATTTTCCCCTCTTGCATGTGTGTTTATAGACCTATGTATGTAGATTTAACAATCATTTAGGTGATTGAAGATTGGTCAACAAGTCAACTAGGTGCTTCAAGTCAAATCAACCATATTTCAAGCTTGGAGAAGGTATTATGTTCGTTTCTGACATAATTGACTTCAACAACCCAACAAGCAGGCATTTCTAGATTTTGTGTTGCAAAGTTGTCTCATGATTTCTCAGAATTTTGGGAGAGGACTGATTCACCACCAGTGGAAAATGAGTCCCACCTTAAGACTAAAAATATAAGTTTTTTCATATCTTGAATCCTGACAGTTAGAAACTTACTCCCGACAATTTTTTAGTAGTAGCAAGACTAATTCGCCACATCAGGAAAATGAGTTCCATTGTTGATTTACAGTAATTTCAGACAGCATTCAGACCATTCCATGTTCCTCAAGTCTTTCCCAGGTGCATTCTGATTATCTTTTCTTTTTCTATTTTGCATTTATTCATCTTTTAGTTCATTGTTTTCATATCACAGTGTGTTTTCCAACATATCATAAATCTTTGTTTTGCATTCATAATCAATCATATAGACCACTTAATTGCATTTAGTTCACTTCATTTAGCTTAGATAACATCACACATAACATATTTTGAATAAACCCTTTAGCACATTTGGCCCTACCTCTCTCCTTTTAGGTGAAAAACCCTAGAAGAGCTAGAGAAGTGCATTGGTGCCAAAAATCTACGCTTCACCAAAAAATGTTGATAAAGTAATCAAATTATTCACCAAAATAGCATAATTGAACTTATGAAGGGGTCATAAAAGTTATAGGAAGGGTTGGGAATCAAAAATTTGGAGATTTTTTTTTACCTACATTAAATCATTTTTCAAGAGGATATAAAAGCTATCAATATGTTGTTCAATAGTGGTCTTTATGATTTTACACTTTATTTTATGTTTTTTCTGGCTTTCTTTACATATTATTATTATTATTATTTTGATTTCTTGTTGTTTGAAATAGGGTTTCAAGGTCTATTGAAAATCTATTTTTCAATTTTAATAAAAAATTAAAAAGACCTAGATGGTCCCACGATATTAGCCACTTAGCCATCTAGCACATAATTTTTCATCAACATAATTAGAAATTATTTGATTTTTTCTCAAAATCAATCCTATACCACTGAGAAACCTCTTCATATTCTAATGTGTATTATAATTAACATTTTTTCATTACAATACAACAAAACACTATGCATATTATTAAAAATTAAATGGTTATCATTCAAAAATAACAATATCTAAAACCCATGCACCTCTATAGTTCAATAAACCCTTTTTGCGAATACAAATTTTTAAAGAGGGTAATTGTACTAACAACCAACCAAATTATGTTGAGTTTCCCTTTTCCCATAACTATTTTTTTTTTATTAAGATAGTATTGTAGTCCACCCACATCCCAACATATATATCTCTAACTAGTTATATGTCTACCAAGTCATCACACCATAGAACTCAAATAGTTACCAATTTGGTCCATGTAGAATGAAAATAATGTATATCATTTATTTGATATGATGGGTTAGAAATAAATAGTTAATTATTTATCTCATTAAAAATTCTAAATATACTAATAAAATTAGCAATAGGTAGCTAATAAAAAAAATAGTATCTCTTACAATTGATTGATCATAGTAAAACTAATTTTAAATATAACATAATGTATATGGATAATTAAGAAGGGCTTAAGCACCATTAAAATTAGTTTGAAAGATTTAAAAAAATATCAATGCCTTAGTATGCAAGCCAACATAAACATGGATAGAAATGTGCAATTAGAACAAACACAGAGACATAGTTTGAAACTAAGGTGAGACATAAATAAGTACACATAAGGCTATGACATAAAAAATATTTAGCTCTTAAACAACACATTTACAAATTCACCCACCTACCAAGACACAAACATATATCCCTTATTTCATATCTCTTAGAAATATTTTTTATTCAGAAAGATATGACATTAAAACAAAAATCTTAAAATATTAAAATAAGAAATGGTGTTAATAGGGATCACATCCCATATTTGTTAGTTTACCTTTTTTATATTTCACTTTTCTCTCTTGTGACATAAATTATGATGAAGATTGTTAGGAATAGGAGATTAAGTATTATTTTCGATCTTGTATGTCCTTTATCTAGTGAAAATTAATTAATATTCTCTACCAATTATGAATTGCATTATGGTGTGTGTAAGAGAATAAATGTCATCTCTTGACATTATAGTATGTCTAAGAAAATATATGACACATAAGAACATGTAAGAGGAATTTACATAGTAGAGTAAGAAAGTTATTGAAGACGTTGGACTAGATTAAGATGTGTTAATGAATTGTGTATATAATAACCTTGTTGGAAGTCTAAATGGAGAACAATTAAGAGCCCAATTTTGGTGAATGGAAATACAACCTTGTAAATTACATAATATTTTTAGTATTTGGACTCATGGAATAAGGAACTAGAATATTGGATTAAATTAGGAACTCAAATTGGGCTCATAATTTTGGCATCTACAATTGAACAATATTAGTTATCTTGTTCTACATATTGAATTCTTGGATCAAAGGTATAGCTCACTTGATACATATAAACATGATGCCAAAATTCCCCAATGTCTAAAAGTTTTATTCTCCTCCAAATCTTGATTTCTAACATTGCATTAAAACTATATTTTTAATAATAACAAATTTTGGTGCTTTAGAGGCTAGTATTTCCCTTGTGATGAATCTTAAAAGAAGGATTGAGTCAGTCTAATTTATAATTTATTTTATTAGTTTTATAATTTTCTTCCATTATTATTCTTATTATAATTATTATTTAATGTTGTGAAATTTTTAATTTTTATTATATTATACAAGTTACATATCTCTTCTCTTTGAAAAAAGAAAGAATAATTCTCCTATTTTCCTTCAAGTATAATAACTCATTATTATAGATTTTATCATTCATATTCCAAGTTGAATACTTAGAAGTTGAACTAATTAATTGAAGTATTTTGATTCCTTTCATAATATCTTACAACAAATATTATTTTGAAGAGATAAATCCCTCACATCTCAATGTTTTTGATCATATGATCTATTATTTATCTTTTAGACATGCCTATTGGGAACATATGATGGAGTAAGAGTATGATTCTATTATATAAAATAAAATTATGATATTATTGTATGAGACTCAAAGAAAAATATGTTGTCTTATTCATGTGTGAATAAAACTAAATTTAATGAGCATCTAGCAATTAGCATGCACAAATCACACTATCGCAATAAGTACTTCTCTTGAAAAGAATATATCAAATAGATTTTTTCTATCTTGTTGTTGAGATGAAGACCACTAATTTTGATGCACGAGCATCCAGTGGTGTAAAGGAAATCTTGCATCACCCAAAATAGTTAAATTTCAAGTTTCTCAATTTTTAGATGTTTTTACATTTTTTGATACCCTTTTCGTCATAATGAAATTCCCAATTTATGGTTTTTATTTTCTGTTCCTGGGTTGAAAGATATTGCATTTTTAGTTTCCCGAATTTGCACCTGAAAATCCTCCGAGTTAGATTTGAGGCACTTATATTTCCTGGAACTGCCCCAAAACTTGCAAAAATTGGTGTAGCAAATTTCAACCACGTTATTGACTTCGAGACCTTTCCAACGGTTCAAACGGTTCACGAATCGGAGTCCCAGATCAAAAGTTATGGCCCCGGGAAGTTGGCGCACTTTCTAGAAGATACAATTGCAAATTCTCTTTTTAAATTTGAAATTCATGTTGTAAATTTTTGGCGCCAAACTTCCTAAACTCAAATTTGAATGTTGTTTTGGCTCCAAACTAATGAGGAGCTCTATTTATGGGCGGGTTTCTAATTTTTGGGTAACTTTTTGGGGACAAGCTCGCATAATGTGAAAGGGTTATTTTGTAGCTGTCTGTAGCTTGCATGTGTTGTAGAACTTGGGGATTTGAGATCCTCTGCATGTAAGAAGCTCCATTTTCTGAATAATAAAATTTCTCTTGTTTGTGGGTTATTTTCTAAGTCTCGGGTTACGCCTTCATCAAGTGGTATCAGAGCGAGTTTTCTTGAGCGTGTGGATAGATCGTTGATCGTGAGGCAGTTCACACCAAGACCATGGTTTTGGGTCGAGGTCAAGAAAGATGCCTCCAAGAGTGATGCCCGGTAGGCATGGTGGTGCCAAAGGTGGTCGAGGCAGAAAAAATGCTGGTGGAAGAGATGCACTCGTAGCCCTCCAGAGACAGATTGACGCATTACAAGAGTAGTTGAGAAGAGGGTTAAACCCGAGGGAGGAAAGTGAGGATGAAGAGGAAGAAGGTTCAAATGTAGAAGATGAAGAAGAAGCAATTGATCAAGACCAAATGCGGCTAATAAGGGCCATTTCGAAAATCGGGAAAAGACCCAGAGAAGAAGTCCCCAGTTATTTTGGAAGTCTAAATCCGAAAGAGTTGATCGACTAGATCAACGAGCTAGAAGAATATTTTGAGTATGAGGAAATAGAGGACCCAGATTGGGTTAAGTTTGCAAAAATCAAGCTAAAGGGCCATGCCAGTATTTGGTGGAAAGAGGTCCAGTTGGAAAGAAATCGAAGATGAAAAGGCAAGATCACCAGATGGGATCGCATGATAGAGAAACTAAAGAAGCAGTTCATACCATTGGACTACGAGTTAGATTTGTTGAAGAAATTGCAAGGGTTGAAGCAAGGAAGTAGATCTATGAAAGAATATACTAAAGATTTTCACAAGATAATCATCATAACGGGTCACACAGAGGCCAATAAGGAGAAGGTAGCCCAATATCTTAATGGGTTACGACTGAGCATTCAGGAGGAGTTAAGCCTAGTCAGAATGACCACCATTGAGGATGTGTATTAGTTTGCTCTAAAGGTGGAAGAGAATCTGAACAATAGATTTGATGGCAAGCAAAAATGACGAGGAGGTCAAAGTGGAAGGGGCAATGGAAGACCTTCAGGAAGTCGAAATGATGATGAAAAGAAAAGTGAAGATGTGGGTACTAGCCGAAGCCAAAGAAATGACAACTTCTACTGCCCTCATGATCAAAATAGTGGTGATCAAAGAGGTAGAGGATGAGGGAGATATGGACAAGGATCTGGAAGAGGTGGTTTTAGAGGAATGTGTTTCCAGTGTGGTGAAGAAGGGCATCGAGCCTATGAATGTCCACAATACCAAGGAAGGGTAGACAAAAGGCCAGAAGGTCGTGGAAGGGTTGCACATGCAAATGAGGAGGCCCAATTTGAACATTCCGATGATGCTGAAAGGGGAGAAGCCCTAGTGATTAGGAGAACCCTGGTGACTGAGGAAAAGGAACCAGAACAAATGAAAAAATCTATTTCACACAAGGTGCAAGTGTGAAGGAAAATGTTGTGATGTCATTATTGATGGTGGGAGCACTGATAATTTGGTATCAGAGGAGATGGTCAAAAAGTTGAAGCTGAAGAGGGAAAGGCACCCACATCCGTATCAGATTGCTTGGTTGCAGAAAGACCACAAAGTTTTGGTCAATGAGCAGTGCCTAGTAAAGTTCAAGATTGGGAGCTACCATGATGACGTACTCTGTGATATCATCCCCATGGATGCATGTCACATGTTGTTGGGTAGGCCGTGGTAGTTCGATAGGTGAGTTATACATGATGGCCATGCAAACACTTATTCCTTGAGAAAGGATGGGGTTCATCACAAGTTGAAACCCCTAAAGGAGACCGAAGAAAAGGTATGCAGTAGTGGTAGAATTTGTTATGTAGATGGAAGAAATTTTTTAGAAGGTATAAAGCATGAGGGTGTGTGTTATGCATTGATTCCTAGAGTGAGTAAGGAGGATAGTGAGAAGGTTCCAGAAGAATTTTCTAGGATGTTCGATGAGTTTCAGGATATTGTTTCTGATAATGTACCTAAGGGTTTACCACCAATGAGGAAGATGAGTCATCAGATTGACTTGATTCTTGGAGATAGTTTTCCAAATAAGGCAGCTCATAGAATGACTCCAGCAGAAAATGAGGAGTTGAACAAACAAGTTCAAGAGTTCTTGACAAAGGGTTTGATACGGGAGAGTTTGAGTCCATGTGCAGTACTTGCAGTACTAGCACTAAAGAAGGATGGGGAGTGGAGGATGTGTATAGATTCCTAAGCCATAAATAAGATAACAATCAAATACAGATTTCCCCTACCAAGGATGGATGACATGATGGACTGTTTGAGTGGAGCTTAGTCCTTCACAAATTTGATCTGAAGAGTGGATATCACCAAATCCGGATTCGAGAGGGAGACGAATGGAAGGCTGCCTTCAAGACCAAAGAGGGCCTGTACGAGTGGTTAGTCATGCCTTTTGGGCTAACCAATGCACTGAGCACATTCATGCGGCTCATGAATGAGGTACTAAAAGAATTTCTGGGAAGTTTTTTATTGTGTATTTAGATGATATTTTTATTTTCATTAAGACGTTGGATGAGCATCTGATGCATATTCAAAGAGCCTTTGAGAAGTTAAGAGAAGAGAAATTGTTGATTAATCTAAATAAGTGCAGTTTTGTGAAGAGGGAGTTAGTGTACTTGGGGTTTGTTGTATCAACAAAATGTTTCAAGATGGACCCAGAGAAGGTGAAGGCTATTCTGGAATGGCCTACCCCAAGAACTACTACCGAGGTGAGATCTTTCCATGGTTTGGCTAGTTTTTATAGAAATTTCATTAGAAACTTCAGTAGTATTTGTGGATATTTGACTAAAACAATGAGAGGGGATAGAAAAGAATTCAAGTGGAGCAATGGAGTGGCAAAAATTTTTGAACTGTTGAGGTAGAAGGTGACAGAGCAACCTGTTCTAGCCCTCCCAGATTTCAACAAGGTGTTTCAGGTGGATTGTGATGCCAATGGTTGTGCCATTGGAGCAGTGTTGAGCCAAGAAGGTAAGCCCATTGCCTATTTCAGTGAAAAGATAAATGATGCCAAGAGAAAGTATTTTGTATATGATCAGGAATTTTATGTGATAGTTCAAGCACTAAAGAAATAGAGACATTATTTGTTGCCGAAGGAATTTGTTCTATATACTGATCATTAGGCCTTGCAGTACCTAAATAGTCAGGGAAAATTAAATTAGAGGCATATGAAATGGGTAGAGTTTTTGCAGAGTTACAAATTTGTTTAGAAACATAGGAGTGGGAAGTTAAATAGGGTTGCAGATGCCTTAAGTAGGAGGCATACATTGATGACAAAGATGTAGATTAAAGTGGTTGGGTTCAATGAACTCAAGACATTGTATGCAAAAGATCTTGATTTTGTAGAGGCTTGGAAAGCTTGCAAGGAACCTATTACAGTGGACAGGAAAAGGTAGCTAGATTTCATAATCCAGGATGGCATGTTATATAAGGGTATTCAATTGTGTATCCCAAGGAGTTCCATGAGGGAGAACCTGATAAAGGAGAAGCATAGTGGAGGAATGGCGGGACATTTTGGTCGGGATAAGACCATTGCCATTATCAGTGAGCATTATTATTGGCCTCAATTGTCACAGGATGTGAAAAAGTTTGTACAAAGCTGTAGGGTATGTCAGATGGCTAAAGGAGTGAGTCAGAATACAGGCTTATATCAACCCTTACCTATACTAGAGAGGTCATGGGAGGATATAAGTATGGACTTTGTTCTTGGTTTGCCAAGGACACAACGAGGGAATGATTCGGTCTTTGTGGTGGTTGATAGGTTTTTGAAGATGACACATTTCATTCCATGTTAGAAGACCCATGATGCAGTCCACATTGCTTACTTGTTCTTCAAAGAGGTGGTGAGGCTACATGGTCTGCCAAAGAGTATTGTTTCAGATCATGACACCAAATTTGTGGGATACTTTTGGAGGACCTTGTGGAAGAAGCTGAAGACAGAGTTGAAGTTCAGTTATGCACACCATCCACAAATAGATGGGAAGACATAGGTTGTTAACAGGAGTCTAGGTAACCTACTGAGATGTTTGGTAGGAGATAAACCCAAAGGATGTGACTTGATTTTACCCCAAGTAGAATTTTCTTACAACAATTATGTCAACAGAAGCACTAGTAGATCACCATTCCAGATTGTGTATGGAGGTAGCCCCAGAACAGCTCCAGAATTGAGGAAGATGGACCAAGAGAAGAAAATAAGTGCTGAAGCCAAAGATTTTGCAGAACACATCAAGGATATACATGAGAAGGTAAGAGAACATATTAACAAGATGAATATGTAGTATAAGGCTAAGGCAGATCAAAATAGGAGGTATAAGGAGTTTCAAATTGGTGATGAAGTGATGGTCCACTTGAGGAAAGAAAGGTTTCTAGTGGGAACATATAACAAATTGAAGATGAAGAAGTTTGGTTCCTATAAAATTTTGAAGAGGAATGATTCAAGGAATGCATATGAGGTAGAGTTGCCAGATGGATTCAACATTTCCCCTGTATTCAACATTGCAGATTTGACAGAGTATCATGAAGGTGGCGCAAAAGAAGTACCAATGATGGAACAGTGTGGGATTCCAACACCTACTTCAGAAGAGGAGGAGATTGAAGAAATCCTGGATAGTCGTGTGGGAAGGAGTACTAGGAATAGGCAGTATGAAGAATATCTGGTGAAATGGAAAGGAAGGCATGTTGAAGATTCATCCTGGTTACCTAAGGTAGAGGTTGACCATTTGGGTTTTCCTCCACCATCTGAGACATGACGGGGTCACTTCTCAAATTACCCTAGGTATCTGATGCAGGAGCATCCAGTGGTGTAAGGGCAATCTTACATCACCCAAAATAGTTAAATTTCAAGTTTCTCATTTTTTAGATGTTTTTATATTTTTGGATACCCTTTTCGTCATAATGAAATTCCCAATTTATGGTTTTTATTTTTTGTTCATGTGTTGAAAGATATTGCAGTTTTAGTTTCCCAGATTTGCACCTGAAAATCTTCCAAGTTAGATTTGAGGCACTTAGAGTTCCTGGAACGGCCTCGAAACTTGCCAAAATTGGCATAGTATATTTTGAGTGCGTTATTGACTCTAAGAATTTTCCAATGGTTCAAATGGTTCATGAATCAGAGTCCCGAATCAAAAGTTATGGCCTCGGGAAGTTAGCGCAGTTTCTAGAAGATACAATTGCAAATGCTCTTTTGAAATTTGAACTTCATGTTGTAAATTTTTGGCGCCAAACCACCTAAACTCAAATTTGAAAGTTGTTTTGGCTCCAAACTAATGAAGAGCTCTATTTATGGGCAGGTTTCTAATTTTGGGTAAGTTTTTGGGGACAAGCTAGCATATTGCGAAAGGGTTATTCTGTAGCTTTCTGTAGCTTGCATGTGTTGTAGAACTTGGGGATTTGGGATCCTCTGCATGTAAGAAGCTCCATTTTTTGAATAATAAAATTTCTCTTGTTTGTGGGTTATTTTCTAAGTCTCAGGCTGTGCCTTCATCAAATTTTCCCCCTTGCTAGGAAATCCCTTAATTAGCATGTCCAATAGATGAAATATGAAGAGCTATTTTCTTCACGAGGATCTCTAAGAGGATATTTTAATGGAGAAAGGCTATGATATTTTGAGTAGAATAAGGATGTGCCACTTATTTTTAAATTCAATTAAGTCTTTATTAGAAGATTTGTTAGAGAAATATTTTAGATCGTGTATAAGAAGATTTATTAGTTTTTAATCTCTATGTTTTTTTTTAAATATAAAGATGGCTATGATCTTTACATTTACCATCATAATGGCTAGATTATAATATTTTGGTGTATCTTAATGGCATGATAATAAAAAAATTATTTTCTTTCTCTTATTAAATAACATCAAGGGATAAAAAAATCCTTTAAATGGTTCCTATGGGATTTATGCATTTATTCCTAAAAATAAAATTATTAAGAATAAACCTTAAGTTTCCATCTCATAATTGAAATATATGCATTGAAATTTTTCTATAGTTTTTCTCTTGAGAATCATGACTTATTTAATCCATGAAAGAACTCCTATTTATCATATTATAAATATTTTTTTCATGGAAGTATAATTTACATCCCAATTACCAAACTATTTGTTTATTTTATTCTTAGTGTACTTTTGAATTTCATGTAGATACCTCATGCTTAATGTCCTAAGGAAGTTAAAAATATCATTTACGATATGAAGGATATGATTCCATTAATAATTTTTTATTTAGTAATAAATAATTATCTTGTTTTATTATTTTCAATGTCAACCATATAGAGTATCGTGAAAGCTAAAAGAACACCCAAGGTTTTTTTTTCCTCTTCGGTGTAGCATTTATTTTCATATGATAAAAAATAAATATTCGATCTTTTCAGAAGTTGGATACTATAATGTAAATGAAATAGTATGCATACTCTTTATAATAGGTTGGTTTTCATCAAATAGTCACCACAATCAATTACTATGATAACATGAGTCATAGATAATCTTCATGTCTTACTTGAAACAATATCATAAATACAAAATATTTCAAGGCTTTCATAATGTGTTCTTATAGGTGTAGGAGATAACAACTCCTTTCCAGGATCCTCAACCTACAAACAACCACCCTCATAGATACACAAGAGAAGAAAAACACTATTATGCCAAATATCAATATGATATTTAGAATGAGATGATAAATTACATAATGTACAGGCTTTTTAAAGGCATGAAAAATAAGGCATGTGAAAAACTAATTATCCCTAATTATCCTAAGTTGAACTTAAAAATAACAATAGGTTCAATGGGGAAAGTGTGTCTCAAGTTTTCTTCCAATGCCGCTTTTCTAAGGATTTTTGGAGATAATGATGGCATATTTGGAACCAACCCCTTATGTTACATCATTGTTTGAGTTTTTGTTTAGTTTGGGGTGTCCTTTTTTTATGACTCTTTCCTATTGGTTGCCAGGGATATTTATCATATCTTTGTCTTTTTGTGACTTTGGAAAGAGAAGAATTATTAAATATTCTTAGGATATCAATGTTTCACTAGGTATGTTTGGTAGAATATCTTAGACTCATTAAAAGAATGTTTAGAAGAAGTTTATTTTTTGATCAAGTCATTATTCTCCCTAATATTTTAATTTTGAAGAACTTGGATTTGGATCATCTAGATAGATATGTTGCTTCTAGGTTTCAAGTCATAGCTTATCATAAGGTTAATAGGGTAGGTAAATGGTCTTCTCCCCCTCTAGGTGTTTTCAAAATAAATACTAATTGTTGTTGGTGTAATCTTTATGATTGTGGTGTTGGATTTGATATTAATGGTTTGGCTCATTTTGTTTTCTCTTCTACTATATGATTCAATAGTAATAATCAAATGCAAGCCAATGTTATCCATTTAGCTTTGTAGAAAGCTTATGAGTTAGGTCAAAAATAAGTTATTTTCAAGGTTGATCCCATTATTTTAGGATATCTTTTGAACAAAGGGAACTTTGATGAGTCTTTTTGGTGGTTGGCATATTTTGTGGTACATTTTTTTTTCCTTTCTCAAAAAAAAGATTCCATCTCGTTTTTCCATAATTCTTTTGGATTTAGTTCTATTGCAAACTATCTTGTCAAACAATCTTTTGAAGCAAATTATAGATAGAATATTCTAGATTGGGAATCCCTATCTCCTGATCAATCCTTCCTCTAACTTGTTGAAAGTGATATTTTTTGATAGCTATTAGAATTTCTATAGTATTGTCCATTGTTTTAGTTTTTTATTTTCCGATGGTTCTTGATGATGAAGGTTTAGTGGTAAACCTGAAATTTTCCTCCTTTTAATTACAATTGTTGCCATTTAAAAATCCTTATATAATCTTTTTTAACTTCTTTATAATTATGTATTTACCACAACAAATTAAAAAAATAATCAAATTCATATACACCAGATCAAGTAATAAACGAATTGTTATTGTTATGTGAATGTTGAGGATGCATGTTTTATTGAGCAGGTCGTTGACATCTTCGTAAAGCCTATTCTTAAAGATTGTGTATTGGAACATTAAAAGCCATCCTTTCTAAAGATGATGCAGGCTAAGGTGATAGTATCAGTCCAACAATCAACCTTAAACATTAATGTTCAAGTACGTAAAGTTGATCTAAATCATGCAACTTTGAATACGTTACATTATGCAATTTAAATATTAAATAAGATAAAATTGGCACAAAAGGATAAATTGTCCAGTTGCCTAATAATAACCAATTACGTTGTTATTTCCATCTTTATGTGCTTGTTGGAGTTAATTTACAAGTTACAGATAGCGACCCAAAAAAACCAATGGTTTGGAATCAGATCTTGTTCTACCATATTATATTGGGAAGTTGTATAAATATTCTCTCTCAGTTCCCACACATGTGGTCCATAAATCAGGAGGTTATGCCCATCATAATATTATCATTCATTAATATAAATCTGGTTAGCTTCTCTGCATTGTATTGTATAATTTTCATTTCTATACAGAAGCTGTAATTAAATCCATCTAATACTGTTCTTATATTGTTCGTCTATTTCTAGAGAATATATCAACACCCACTACGCTGGGATGACAAAACTCATGCAAGGTGCCGGCCTACAAGCACGTTTTATTAATAAACAAACTGAACATGCAGTATGAAGAATCAAGCAGAATCAAGTTTAGGGTCCACGTCGTTTGTTTGGTTTCGAAAGTGGGCGGCCCTCTTCATTTTCTGCAACTTCTAGCATGTGGTCTTCAGCATGTTTGTCCATATTCAGTCCGTTCATGAAATCATTTGAGTCGAATGGCTACGTTGTGAACAGTGAGAATCACGTTGCATGCAACATGCATTATATATTTAATTTGGAAGCCAAGGTGCAGCGCATAATGAATAAAATTTCAAATTTGTAATTAATTTGGAAGCCAAGATGCAGCGCATAATGAATAAAATTTCAAATTTGTAATAAATATTTAAAAATTATATTAATTATTTACACATATCGAGTTAAGTCCAGCATTATATGGACTGGAGGGAAGAGACAGAAGAGACAGAGAGAGTTATGGGTGAGAATATTGAAGTATAGGATATGATAGATTATCATAGTATACAGTATAAAATATATATGTGCAGAAGAATCCTTTTGATTTAGTTTATCAAAGAGAAAAAAAAATTATGAGATCCATTTTCCCTTTGTCTTAAATAATTGTTCACAATGTTTACAAACTAATTGTAATTAGTGTACACTAGCAACTTTGCATGTAGTGACATACAACGATGAGCCGATAGGTGGAGGGGAAGTCCAAATGGCAAGGATGTGTACACACATAGAAGGAATTAAGAATATGATACATACATATCTGCATAGAGGGAATGATAAGTTGTATTTTAAGTGTTGTATGGAACATTGATGTCACCATTGATTGCAGTGACTAACAATGTCGTCTACAGATTTGGATGTATGTCATAGTAGATGCAAACAACATTGATACATATTAACACATTCTTCGAATGATAGGCCATATTTTTAGTTTTATATGGAACATTGATTCCACCATTGTTCCCAATGATGGACAATGTATTTCCCCTATGTATGCAACCATTGATCCAGATGGAAAAATCTACAAAACACAAAAATTCACAGTAACAAACCAATGCAAAACCATCGCCACAAAACACGAACCATAAATGTAGCAATATTGGTTTTAACAAACAATATAGTCTTTTCTGAACAACACCTTATCAAAGATTGAAACAATATAGCCTTTACAACAGTACCTTATCGAAAATAAAACAATATAGCCTAAGCTAGAGAACAACAATCAATAATGTCTTATGGAAATCAACATAAGCTGTATAACATTAACTATTTTATTGCATTGCAAGAATAGGCATAAAACGGAAGCCAAAAAGAAAACAATATTGGTTTCAATAGCGATCCAGATGGAAAAACCCACAAAACACAAAATTGACAGTAACAAACCTATGCAAAAATATAGTCTTTTCTCAATAGTATGTTAATGAAAATTGAAACAATATGGCCTTTTCAATAGTACCATATAGAACTGGACACGTGTCCCTAGGGAGACACTCCTAATGGGATAGGGCTTTTGACTGCGGATATTTTGGTGCCTCCTATGTCTTCGGTTGAAGCACCGACGATTGTGATTCCTCCTGAATATCTTGGGTGGAAGGATATTCTAACCAATAGTAAACAGAACTCTCTCCCTCCTCCTCATGGGGAAGAGGTTATTGTTTCTGGAACAAACTTTTCTATTTTTGATTAGGTCAGTGATATGATTCTCTCATCTATGGAGAATACAGTAGTGGGTCAGTTTCTCTCTTTCCACCCTACTGTTGATATGGTCAGGAGATGGGTTGCTACTAAATGGCGACTCAAGGGAAGTGTGGACATCTATGCTATGTCTGGTGGGATTTTCCTTTTCAAGATCACGGTGCCCGATGATCTAATATCTGTCATGTCTTTTGGACCATGGGTTTATGGTAAACACAGTTTAGCTTTATGTTGCTGGAATTCAAGGTTTGACCCTGATGTGCACCTCAATAAGTCAGCTTTGGTTTGGATTCACCTTCCCAGATTGCCGCTGGAATACAGGGATGAATCTATATTTAAGAGCATTGGAGATTCCTTGGGACACTTCATTACTTCTGAATCCATCACCAGATCAAAGTCCAGGTTAGTGTTTGTCTGCTTCTATGTGAACATTTCTGTGAATAAGTCTCTCCCTAACTCTATTAAGCTCTGCTCTAAATTTGGGACATGAACCTGTGTGCTATGAAAATGCTATGGTATACTGTCAGAAGTGTGCCAAACCTAGGCACCTTATTTCTGACTATAAGTCCTCCTTTAATCAGGATCTTAACAAAGGAGACTCTGTTGATTCATCTGGTTCTCCTCCTAGAATCAAAGACCTAACCAAAGATGGTACTACATCTTTGACAACTTTATCTGATATTCCAAGCTCTGTGGCTCCTTCACCTGAGTTAGTGACTAGCAAAGATTTTCCTAATCATGATGTACCTATTCCTGAGTTAGTGACCAAGATTGATCCAACATCGAGTCTTGCTAATCTGTCTCTAGCTAAGAATATGGCTTGTGTTAAGGTGTTGTAAATAGATAATCCTTCTTCTAGCATGGCTTTTGGGGGTGAGGATCTTAAACTAGAGTTTGTTGCCAAAGAGGATAACTGGATAACACCAAAGAAAAAAGGGAGCAAGAAAAATGTGGATGTGGGTGGCGACTCCAAGCCAAGTAGGCCAAGCCACAAATCCACAAGATTAAGAGAAACCACAAATGAGATTTCCATGGGAAAATAGAGGACATTGGAAGTGTCCTCCAAGAAAGGTAAAAAATGAAGGTCATGTCTTGGAATGTGCGTGGGATGAATAGCTCCCATAAGCAACTTGCTTTAAAGAACTATGTTCTAGAACATAAGATAGATGTCTTACTTTTACAAGAAACTAAGATGAAGAAAGCTAATTTTGATAATGTTGCTAAGTATTTATGGCTAGGGGCCACTTACTCTTATAATGATGTTGAAGGGGCCTCGAGAGGACTAGCGGTGCTATGGAACCCTTCTAGATTAAATGTAACTGAATTGTTCTGCTACTAGAGTAGTGTTAGTGTTTCTTTTACCTTCCCGGGTGGTTGTTGGTCGCTTATCAATGTTTATGTACCCAACCAAAGGAATGCTAGAAATTCTCTATGGATGACTCTTGCTGAATGGATAAAAAACAATAGTGGTTATCATTGGCTGGTGGCTAGGGACTTCAACTCCCCCCTATTTCCCTCAGAGAAAAGTAGTGGTTTGGTCGATTACTTTGACAACATGGAAGATCTGGGTAACTTTATGAGTTCTATTGGCCTAATTGACATAGACCTATTGGGCCAAGATTTTACCTAGACCAATAGACGTATGGGGGAAGACTTGTTTCAAGTTAGACTGGATCATTTCCTTTGTTCGAGTAACTAGTCAGGCCTGCTTAGTGCCACTTTGAGGGCTCTACCTAGAATAGTTTCTGATCACAATCCTCTGCTGCTAACTTCGTGTGATCAGTCTGTTGTCGGACCTTACCCCTTCTATTTTGAAATCATGTGGAATTCCTACCCTGATTTCAAAATGAACATTGTTGAATAGTGGAATATTCATGTGCGTGGTTCCCCCATGTTTAGAATATTTTTTAAGCTAAAGCACATTAAATGTGTTGTGAAGGGCTGGAACAAAAGGGTCTTTGGGGATCTTTTTGAAGAGAAAAATATCATTAGGGATAAATTGAGAATGGTTTAGAAGAAAATGGGGGAGGGTGATATCAGTCTTTCCACTTGCAATGAGGACAAGGTGAAATGGAAAGAGTAGGAACAAATTCTTAAGAAAGAGGAGATTTTTTTAAAACCAAAATCTAGGGTTCAATGGTTGAAAGAAGGAGATAGGAACACCTCCTTTCATATTTCTATTGTCAAAAATAAGAGGAGGAATTAGATAAACAAGTTACAGAATGCTCAGGGTGAGGTTGTTAGTTCACCCTCCCTAATTATTTTAGTGGTGGCGGACTACTTCCAGAAGGCTTATGGAGCTCCTGCTGAAGCTCCTAACCGTGCTCTTGACAGTCTACAGCTAGACTCGCTTCCAAATTTAATATCTCAAGATGACATTCTCGGGATCCTTAGTTCTATCTCGCCTGAGAAGGTCAAGTTGGCCACTTTCAACATGGGGGCCTTCAAAGTTCCTAGCCCCGATGGTTTCCCTCTGGCTTTCTTTTAGACCTTTTGGGAGATTATTGGTGGGGACCTCATTTTAGGGTATGTGCAGGAACATCATGGAAAAGACAAGCCCTTAAGTGGCAAAAAGTTTAGAAAAATCAGAGTTAGGCAACTTGACATAAAAATTTGAATAAGTTATCTATATTATTTCAAAAATATGTAAGAATAGAATCTGTAGAAAATTGAATGTAGTTTCTAAACTACTAGGTTTGTTGAAAGAAAAAAAATCTATTTGGTGAAAATTTGAAATTTCAATCATTGATACTTAAATTTCAAGGAAAAAATAAGAAGTAGGTGTCTCTAACCAACAATAAAATGATAAAAAATTATAATATTTTTAGATATAAGTAGAGGACTCATGCCCGATGTGATGCATATTTTTTGTAGTTTTTTCCAAGTAAATAATTAATTATGAATTTTTTAATACAATTTTTTTAAAATATAAAACTCATATGTCGACCACCTTAACTTGGTCAAAACTTCATGAAATTCATTTTTATTTTTAATCCTATAGTATGTGAAGCATAGAATGTGACACATGTTTTGGATTCAAAAAATGTTTGAAAGCTATAGATGTTTTTCAATTTTCCTATCAATTAGGACTTTAGTTGTAATTTGAATAGAAAACGAATAATAATTACTTATTAAATTCAAAGTAAAACATAATTTATATTGGTGGAAAGATGAGAATCTCCTTTCAAAACCCTTTTTGTTTCATCAATTTTGGGTAAAAAAATAGTCGTCAGCCACATACCCATCATATTGCCACTTTTTGGCCCATCATGATCCTGTACATACCCTTTAGTTGCTCGTGATTTCTTCGAATCTAGTAAGATTATTAAGAAACTAAATCACACATTCATTGCTCTTATTCCCAAGGTGGTTGATCCTCCACATATGGTTGACTTTTTCTGTATCAACGTATGCAATACTTTTTATAAAATCCTCCCTAAAATTTTGGTCAACCACATCAAACTGTTCCTTGATAAAATTATCAACCTAATTCAAAAAGGGTTTGTGCCTGATAGGCATATCCTTGATGCTACCATTACCACAAATTAATTACTCCACTCCATGGATAGATGCAACTATGCTGGTATGGCCCTCAAGCTTGACATCTCTAAAGCCTATGACAAGGTGATTTGGAATTTTGTCCCTAAAGTTCTTGCTAAGTTTGGATTCAATCAATTAGCAATTAATCTAATAATGGAATGTGTTACCATGACTACGTACTCTATTTTGGTTAATGGTTCTCCTTTTAGGTTTTTTCATGCTGGGAGAGGTATCAGATAGGGAGACCCCCTTTCACCCTATTTTTGTATAATGGTGGTAGATGTCCTAAGCAGGAACTTCTCTAATATATTGTCAGAGGGGTCCATAAAAGGAATTAAGGCAGCGTCTTCCCTAGGACCGATTGTGATCCAACAATTTTTGGATGATACTTTTCTATTTGGGAAAGGCTCAGTGTTGGAAGCCAGGAAATGGAGAAATTGTCTCAACAACTATACTGCTTGTTCTGGACAATGCATTAACTAAAATAAAAGCATGATTTACTTCTTTAACAATACTCCTAACCTACAAACTTGGGTGACTGTTGTTCTGGGTTGTCTAAGTGTTTCTCTTCGGTTTATCTTGGGTTACCCCTAACTGCCAAGGAAGTTACTCCCGAGTTTTGGAATTCTTTACTCGAAAGGATTCAAAGGAAGCTTGCTAGGTGGAAAGGCTCCTTAGTCAGCCATGCTAGTAAACTACAACTTCTTTCTATTGTTCTTCAAGGTATCCATGTCTATTTCCTATCCATTTTTAGGATACCTAGGTATATTGTTGATAAATTTGAAAATATCCAAAGGTCTTTCCTTTGGTTGGGCATTGAGGAAAAAAAGAAGCTAGATTTGGTTAAATGGGATAAGGTTTTTCAACTGAAAATTTGTGGTGGGCTTTGGATAAGGACCAATTGTAATTCTAATAAAGCTCTTATGGCAAAAGTGGATTGGGATCATCTAAGGGATAGGAAGGATTGGTGTGAGATTGTGAATGCCAAGTACCTTAAGAACTGGTCATTGATTGATTGACTTTCAAAGGCTCACCCTATGGGGTCCTTGGTTTGGAGGGGAATTTGTAGTCAACAGGATCTTATGAGGATTGGGATCAAATGGAAGATAGGTAATGGTAATAAAATTAGATTCTAGGAGGACACTTGGTTACTTGACACTCCACCAGAAATTTTTGAGTTCAGGTTTCTAAAGGGTCTGGCTCAACAAGTGTTTGGCATATATATTAGTGATTACCTCATAGGGCCCCTGGGAGCTAGGAAATGGAATGACATTGGTCTTTGTTGTCCTATATCCCCTAATCTATTTCTTCTCACTAAAACTTTGTAGGAGTTGCTCTCCCTCACTAGACTACCCCCTTCTTTCAGAGGGGATGAGTTCTTTTGGCTCCATGATAACTAGGTTGTTGTTAATAATCTGTGGAAGAAGGTTTGGAATCGATACATGATACTGAAAGATAACTTATTCTGGTGGACTATCTTCCATAATAGGATTGTTACTTAGGACAATCTAAGGAAAAGGGGATTCCAAATCCCCAATAGATGCCTTTTGTGTAAATGCAACGAAGAGTTGGTTGATCATCTACTGTTACACTGCCCTTTTGTTGTGGAGGTGTGGGAGTTGGGTTTAGGAAGATTGGGGATTTAGTGGACTATGTGTAAGGACATCACATCTTTTATCTTGTGCTGGTCTGGACCCTTTACCCATCCTTTAACTAGTGAAATATGGAACCAAGTTCCTCCCATTATATGTTGGTGCTTATGGAAAGAGAGGAACAATAGGATCTTTAGGAACATTGAGATGAACCCGAAAGAAGTTTTTGGTATTGGAGCTCGACTCATTGGGGAAAATATCTCTCTTCAAAGGGAAAATCCTTGACAAAGGGCCTACTGAGATGGAAATAAGCATAGCTAAATCTTGGCACCAGAACCTAGATACTAAATCTTATGACAACTCTAGGATTCTAGCTCGGAGAGCCACTATTTGGAAACCCTTGACAGGGATTGGTTTAAACTAAAATTTGATGGGGCTGCTAAGGGAAACCCATGCAAAGTAAGTATAGGAGGTGTGATTAGGGATCACATAGGGAAGTTAGTGGTTGATTACATTGGGGGGATTAGTATTCATTCTTCTATGATAGCGAAAGCTAGAGCACTATTAAAGGGCTTACAGATAGTTGTATCCTTGGGGATTGAAACCTGCATATTGAAGGAGACTCTAAGTCCATTATTGATGCTATTAAATTTGATAGACTACTGGGGTGGAGAACTAAATACATTCTTCTTGACATTAGATTGCTCGTGACTAAGATAAAATGAAAAGTGGACTGTCATATTTATAGAGAGGGGAACCAAGTTGTTGATGCCTTAGCCAATTATGGTACACACTGGAAATTGTCCAAATGTTGGCATGATATAAGTAACCTTGCTCCTAGCATTCAAAGTATTATAGTGAAGGAACAAAGCCCTTACTTGACCCATGATGAAAACTTAACATGTTCCTAGCTAGACCTTCGGGGGGCCCACATGCTTATATGTTGGGCTATGTGGTCTAATTGTTTTGATGAGATGGATGACTATTTATATTGATGGGATGGATAACAAGTTGCATTTTTCAAATTATGGGAAGAAGCCTGTTTTGGGAAAGGAAATCATCATTTTCTATGACAAGTACCTGATGATTAATGCTAAGCTGGACCATACCTTTTGTAATATCCTTATGGGGGTCTGCTTATGCTATCAAATTTTCAAGTTCCTTGTTCTTGATTTTGATGTGACTTGTAATTATGAAATAAAGCTCCTTTTTGGCTTTTCTTTATCTGCTATTTTGGTTTCGCACCTTATAGCTTCGATTAGTGGTATAACAAAATTTGGCCCGCCCCTGAATGCTATCAATTTAGATGTTTCTAACTCTAGCCTCGTGGTATCTTGCCTAGATTTATGTGTTTCTTCTATGTGGAAGGAAATTATTCCCTTCCTATCATGTCCTATTTGGTTAACCATTTTAGTGAGGAGATCCTCATTAATGCTTTTGCTAAGATTGATTCTGGGAAATTATTTACTCATGCATGCGACCTATCCTTAGGCTTGATTTCCAAAGACTACCATTTATGTCTTAAATTCCTTGATGTGCGGGTGATTTTTCACCTTTCTATTATCTCTAACCTTTTATTTTTTCAGGGTTCCTGGTTATACTGTGTGTAGAGAGGAACCATGGGAGGTGATAGGGTGCGAACAGAGCTAGATAATTATAGTGAATATTGCAAGGATCTACTCATCTGGAAAATTTGTGTCGAAGGTGGCCTCGCTCCTTTGATGGAGAGACTTGTGGGCCATGCACCTAATTTGTCTACTCAGTTCATCAACTCTTGGAAAGATCGTCATGTGACTTTGGGTGGCATCTCCTTTACTGTGAATGAGGAAGTGATAGTGCAGGTGACGAGTCTCCAGTGTACTGGTATGAAGCATCTGAAACACACGAAGACCCAGGATAATGAAAGTATAAACAATTTTTTTGCGTGGAATGAGACGCCGGTGCTCTACTAGTCTAGGTTTGAATGGGAGGCTCGCCCTTAGTCGTGGAACCAGGTGTTTCTTTCCCTGATGAAATATGTCAAGCTGGAAGGTAGGTAGAAGACCTATTACTTCTACCATTTCCCTTTGTTGAATCACCTTAGGCATAAATTTTTATTAAGCTTTCTATTTTTCCTGCTTATGGACCTTGAAAATTCTATTGAAAAATGTGTTGAGTCTGTCGCTCTAAATCCAAATGAACCTACTCCCCTGCCGCTCCACTAGGATCTTATCCTAAGACTCTATCACTTTCATCTAGCTCGATGCCCGCCTAAACCCATTTTGGCCATCCACATTGAAAAAATTGATCCTCCCACTATGACCAACTTATCTCTGCCCGAATCTAAAGGCCTTGTTAGGAAAAATCACCTAATCCCTACTGACTCTCAAAAACCAAAGCCCACTGCTAAAAAGATTAAGGGGAATGTAGGAGCTACCCAAACTAGTGTGACAACTAGCTTAAAATGTGATCTCAAGTCTACCCCTACTAAGACTTCGAATAAGCTCACCTCAAAAAAGAAAGGAAAGGAGGAGAAGGAGCCTCCGAGCAAAGGGAAAAATGTTGGGAGCAACAACTCGTTGGGTGATACGATGGTTGCAGAGACTATGATTATTGGTTGTGGTGCTATCTTTTGGCACTCTGGCAGGTTGGCCAAGAATAGGAAAAAAGTGTAGGTTAAAGATTTGGACATTGAAGAGGAACTTTCTAACAACAAAGATAGTAGGGTTGAAGAGGTGTTGGAGGGTGAGGAGGGAAAGAAGGAAAGAGGTCCCCGCTACATTCCTAACAAGGGAAAAGCTCAGAAGGAGGTTTCGGCCTCTCACTCTTTGGAACCACTCGATGTTGAGCAAAATGATCTCGAATACACTATGGGTAGCGGGGAGGAGCTCTGTGTGCTGAAAGAAAGAATGCAAAAACTAGACAAAAAATTCTATGGATTGACCTGTTTCATGATCAAGTTGGTTCATTGTGTCACTAGTACCCTGTTGATGGTCATGAAGGATGAGATGGAGATGAAGGAAATTGAAGACCATCAGGAGTGGGTTGGAGATGATGTGGTCCATCTTCTGTCCAAGAACTGGGAGAATTCCAGCTAGTCTGATGTTGGTCTATTGTTTGTCTGTGTGTTGTTAGTCCGTGTGTCTATTTTTTGGTTTGGTGTTTTGTTTTGATGGTTTTTTGATCTTGGAATTTTTTGGCCCTTGTGGCTCTATGTGAAGGGTACAACACCCTAAAAATGCTGCTTACTTTATCATAAATAGTACCATATTGAAAATGGAACAATATAGCCTAAGCTAGAGAACAACAATGAACAATGTCGTATGGAAATCAACTTAAACTATATAACATTAAATATTTTATTGTGTTGCAACCATAGCCACAAAACGGAAGCCATAAATCAAACAATATTGGTTTCAATAGCACCCCAAATGGGAAAACCCACAAAACACAAAAATTCATAGTAACAAACCCATGCAAAAATTGTATTTTAAGTGTTATATGGAACATTGATGCCACCATTGATCGCAACAATAGACAATGTATGTTATTTTTTGGTTGTTTTGCAAGAACATACACTGTAAGCTAATCAAAGCGAGTCTACATCTAAGCACAAGAAGCTATGTAATAGCCAGGCATTGTAATGCCTCAGAGAGATCAAGTGACCATAGGTAAAATCCTCATGGCATCATTAATAACCCTTAAGCTTAGAATATAATTGATTTGGAATATCACATACAAATGGAAAATAAGTGTATTTACAGAATTCATGCACAGTTGACCTTAAGAATAAAGAGATAATTGCATTCACAAAATTCTATTGAAGATTGATACAATAATTCTAAACTATATATTTTTATTTTATTTCTAAATCTGCCTTTACTTGCAATCAAAATATATCTTGGGAGATTACTATTGGATACAATTGTTTATTTCACCATTCTGACCGATTTTGTAGTCACTAATCATTCTCAAAGGTCATTTATAAGACATTACTTCCTCAAAATACCCACTATGCAATTTGAAAACTCAATAATTTCAGGATCATAACAAAAAGTCAAACCATTATCAATGTTGGGACTCCCGAAAACCAAAAATAAGAGTAGTTGATAGAGTGTGGCTAAAAGGCTTGTGACAAGGTTGGCTTCATAGAAGATCTAATACCGTGAAAAGATGCACAAAAATCATGAATATAAGCTAAGATAAAAGATCATTGACTAAGACACTACTATCTTATGTGAAATAGGATTTTTTTTCTTGAGTATGTTCTACAAAAATCAAAGAAAAATGTGAAGTTTAGTGCAATGAACATGTCATTGGTAGACAATATCTAAATTAGGAAATATAAAGAGTTCTATAATTTATAACAAATAATATGCAATGCATGTGCAATAGAAGGGATTAAATAAATAAGAGGTAGGCATATCTTGTGGGTGCAATGGGATGTAGTATTGAATAGAAGAAAAGAAGGCATGCTCTCCAGCCTACCATATGGGGTCATGCAGCCTCATGGGTTGTCACCAAACCCCCTAGCAAGAATGTACATTTTCCACCAATATGGTCAATGGTGAAACCAATGTTTCAGCACCTCATAATTTTCTTTAGTTGAAATCAGTGCTATACATTTTTAAAAGTATATATAGTTGTATCATTTATGACAAAGAATTTGACATGTAGTTGTGAAATAAGAGATGGAATAAAGGACATATAGCCTTACCTTCTATATAAATAGAATGTAGTTGCAGCTCATACACTAGGCCAAACATGTGATCAAAAATCTATTTAGTATTGTGGAGATGTGGAGTTACAATTGAGAACATTTGCAATCTAAAATGCTTTTAATCAGATATAGTTAGACACAAGGAAAATGTGAAGTTTAGTGTAGCAAACATATGTCATTGGTAGACAATATCTAAATAAGGAAATATAAATATTTCTATAGTTTATAACAAATAATATGTAATGCATCTACAATAGAAGAAATCACATAAACAAGATGCAGGCATACCTTGTGGAAAGAGTGGGATACAATATGTTTACAATTATAACTCCCATATAATTTTTTTTTGGCACCTAAAAATTTTGTTCAGTTGAAATAAATGTTATTCATTTCTAAAAGTATATACAGTTGTATCATTTGTGACAAAGAATTTGAGATATAGTTGTGAAATAAGGGATGGAATAAAGGAGATATAGCCTTACCTTGTATATAAATGGAATGTAGTTGCAACTTGTCAAGATTTACAGTTACAGCTAAGAATGTTTGCAACCTAAATTGGTTAGAATCTTATATAGTTAGGGGTGATTCCACAATAGTGGTTTACAATTTTTGGCCAAAATGGACACTAAAATTATTATTTTTAACTAAATCTTCACATTCGGGCACCTATAGCGGCTAAACTGTGAAGAATTTGAAGATGATGCAAACTAGAGTCTCATCATATTTTGTCTGTAGATTCTAAAAATATTTTTTCAAAAGTTTTGTAATCAAATTGCACTTTTTTTTCCATCTCCCACGAAAACTATTTTTTTTCAGAAAACAACATTTTTAAAAAGTGATGCACACCGTATAATGCATAATGTTTTTTCCATGAAGGATACAATTCTAATTCTTTCAAATTTATATTTGTAACTCTGATATATAATGCTTCCACTTGGTTAGATAGTTTTTTATTGAATATTTTTTCTTTAATCAAGTTTTGAACTCAAACCAATTACAATTCATACATAGCGCGACCATATATCTCATAAATATATATATGGGTATGTGTGGGATCATGATGGAAAAAATAGGCCCTTAAGTGGCAAAAAAATTAGAAAAATCAGAGTTAAACAACTTGACATAAAAAATTGAATTTAAGTTATCTATATTATTTCAAAAATATGTAAGAATAGAATCTGTAGCAAATTGAATGTAGTTTCTAAACTACTAGGTTTATTTAAAAAAATAAAAAATCTATTTGGTGAAAATTTGAATTATTTGCAGTAGTACTTAAATTTCAGGGAAAAAATAACAAGTAGGTGTCTGTCTGACCACCCTAACCACAATAAAATGATCATATTTTTATAAGATTTTATATATAAGTAGAGACTCATGTCCCAATGTGATGCATATTTTTTGAATTTTTTTAAGTAAATAATTAAATATGAATTTTTATTACAACTTTTAAAAAATATAAAAACTGCATGTCTAACCACTTTAACTTGGTCAAAACTTCATGAAATTCATTTTTTCTTTTTTAATCCTATATTATGTGAAGCATAGAATGTGACGCATGTTCTAGATTCAAAAATGTGATATCATTTGAAAGCTATAAATGTTTTCAATTGGTGTATCAATCGGACTTTAGTCATAATTAAAATAGAAAATGAATAATAATTATGTATTAAATTCAAAGTAAAGCATAATTTATATTGATGGAAAGTTGAGAATCTCCTTTAAAACCCTTTTCATTTCATCAATTTTGTGTAAAAAAGAAGTCAACCACTCTATACATACCCATCATATTGCCACTTTTAGCCCATCATGATCTTGCACATACCCAAATCGAAATTCAATTTTTTTGTTGGATCAAGGACTTCAATATCTAGTGCACTCATATTTTTCAATTTTTTTTTGATAATATGCTATTTTTCCACATGTGCAGAACATAGACCTTCATTTTTGATGAAAAACCTATATTTAATAAAACTAAAAACTAAAACATATCAAAATTATATTCGTTGGATAGCTCATTCTAAGGACTACTTGATTCTAGCTGGGTTTGTGAAGTCTTCGCCATTTTCATGTTCAAACCGAGCTTTGAAGTGAAAAAAGTTAGGTTTTTTTTGTGTTTGAGGGGCAGAATGAGGGTTAAGGGGGGTTCGAGTGAACCACCTCACATATAATGCATTTTTATTTGGTTTTTGGGTGGGAAACTAGGGAATGGGTTTTCTCGAACCTTGGTTCAACCGAACCACTTATGGGTTCCTTCGAACCAGTAGGTTCGTATGAACCCCAAAAATCACATTTTTTGGCATGGGGTCATTTTTGTGAGTATTCCTTCCTCAATGGAATTGTAAACCACTATTGTGGCTTCACCCTTAGACACAAATGGTTTGAAGGTGAGAGCACTGGTAGTGACATCATTGACCAAAGAAGAGGAAAGAATCCAGGTTTGTCATTGGAGGAGAGGAGAAGCATAATGCAAGAACTGAATAGCAACTTCTCTTAGTAATCACCATAGAAGTAGAACTCTGGCTAGCTTGGCAGCAGTGGTTGCAACTGAACTATGGAGGAAACGACAACCTGAAGAGGGAAAGGAGAAGCAGTATATTTATTGTAAAGAATAGAAACATTTCATCATGATGGAAATGCACACAATTGTTGGAGGTTATCCTCTTCTTTGATTCTAAGTGCATTGTATTTGTTGGAATGTAATCTAGAGTATCTGTCAAAAGAGAAAGGTAGATCTATATGTATTTATGTTATTGAGTTTACGTGGGAAAGAGCTATGAACATTAGTCCTTGTCTTTCTTTAGTTCCAATATCTATTGTAGCTCTCTCTAGTGTCAACCCTTAAGATTTATGTATTGTTATTTCCCAAGCCATTGTCAAGGGGAGTTGTCTTCAACTGCCTCGTGTGATTAGGTGAATGGGGATGGATTTTGGGTTGTTTTGATCCCATGCTAGGCCAATGTAGTTTGGGAAGTGGAAAACAACATATTCAGGTGGTTGAGGTGGTTTAGCACCCGTAGCATATATGATAGACTTCACAAAACCCAATGATCCATTAACCAAGCCAGCTTCCACCCAAAGATTTGTTGTTAACACTACTTGTTCACAAATTGCAAGTAAGAGATCTACTTGAAGTTGTTCATCATCGCCATAATCAAATGTCTTTTGCTGAGTAGTTTCAGCAGTACTAATTGCAATGGGAACATTTAACTGCTGAAACATTCTTCTACTGTGCAAGGAAACCAACCTATTTGTTGGGAATAAGTGAATAACTGCATCAAACTCTTGGTTTTGCTTAGCTGAAAGCATGCAATTTGTTTGATTCATAGGAGTTTTCTAATCATCCTAAGATTCCTGACAATTTCTAATATTCAAAAGGATTCTACGAAACTGTTGTTGTGTATCAGACTGTCCATGCTCGCGGAAGACTATATCAAGCGTGACAACAACATTAAATTTTTTCCAAAGACCCAAGGCTGTAGAGAAAGAAGCATAGAAATGCCTGTCCAAAATAGGTGGTGACTATCCTAGGTCACCCACAATCATATGGCTACATATGTCTAGCAGGAAATGCTTGCTGCAATCGAGTATCTATTTTGAGTAACAACTTGGTTCCCAAGAAGTTCATTTCATCAATTAAGATGTAGTTAATACGTTTGAAGTCCTCTTGAAATATGGTCAATGGTTTTCCTTTTAACAGATTCATATCTCTAATTGGTATCTGAAGAGTTGTATTCACTATAGAGGCACGTATATTGTAAGAGGCCAACCCCATTGGTGCTAAAGCAAGAAAAGGATTCATTCTCTAATTTGGCGATGTATTTAGTGTTCTTTCGATGTTGTTTATAAGAAACAATTTCCTTGTACCAAAAATACCTTGAATAATCATACACAATGGTGATGATGAAGATGGGCCGAGATGGTGTTGTTCATTGATATTTATAGCAAGCTTTTTCTTAGGAGATAGTTGATGAAAAAGTGTAGGTGCAGCTGGTGGGAAAAGAGTGTCTTCAGCTGTATGCAATTTAATTGTTGAGATAAACTCTACAACAATGTTATGTAGATTCTCAAGAACATGTTTTGTGCCCTATATGTGATTTAAATCAAAGTCTCATCTACCCAATAGTTGCAGCTAGTCAAAGCAAACATTGTTTGTAATGCCAAGGTGTGAAAGCAACTCCCATTCGTATTCATCAGTGGGAGGAAAATACTAGGTGCTTTCGGTATCACTATCACCTTCCTCTTCACTCGTGGGGGGAGAAATAACTCTATTGAAATGCGAAGGGTGATAGCCAACAACATGACATAGCCTCCAGTTTTGTGTTATACTATCTCTAGTAAGGTCTATGTCTGCTTCAAAATTTCAGAAAGACTTGTATAGTAGCAATTCTGACCAATAAAATGTTTCAAAGGTAACACTATGTTGTAGGGGGAAGACTTGAATAGTGGGTAAACAATGATGATAGTAGGGCATGCTCGCAAACGCCAACCCCCACTAATAGGGTAGGGTTGGGTGAGACACTCACTGTCCCATGCTCTGGGTCCTTGTTCTCAAGAACTCCTAGGTGACTCTTTCACCTTATCCTTTAGGTCCTATCTTAGGTATAGGTTCCCCTGATCCTACTGTCCAACCCCACTATCAACATTCTCTCATTCTACCAAGCCAATCTTGGTGCCTTGCCACTTTCTCACCCTTGATCCTTACTCTTCCCTAAAGGCCAAATACCCTCAACATTCACTTAATTTCTTACAGGGGTGTAAAGATGTTGTAAAAGATTTATAGCAACCTATTTAGGGTTCTTGTTCAGTCACTAGACTCCAAATCTCCATTGCTTCCACCAAACCCTCTCCTAGGGTTAGAAAAAGGTTACAAGGCCTAGAGCCCCAATTAGGTCTCCTAATCTGAGAAGAATGGAGAGTGTGCTCAAATTCTCCAAATGACCCCAAATATTTTCTTGGCATTCATAGTACCCTAGCCCACACCTTGAATATTTTTTGGGGTTTGGAGCCTCCACTGTCTGTATGCTGCTCAAACCCTTAACCTAGCAAAATTAGGCTTATTTTAAGCCAGTTTTTGACCTCTTTGTGATCAGTCAGTTTGTCTACCACCTCCTGGTTGGTGTTAAGCCTCCTTCTTGTTACCAAGCCTCTATAAGGAATTCCACGTCCTCTCCACACTATGGTTCACCAGGAGATTGGCACCCCTACAACCTTAGTGCTTTGCACTCTTTAACTATCCTAACCAGGCACTGTCAAGCTCGCCTAGGAACAACTCTTTGCCATTGATTCTTAACTCCTAAAGAATCCTACCTCTACATTATGTACAATCATGGAATCTAGCCTCTATTTCCAAAAGCCCATACACCAGGTACAGGGGAAACACGGTCTAGAGCTCCATCTCTGTCGGTCTGACAGTCAGAACAAAACTTACAAGAAAAGAACTAACCTAACAAAAGAAATGCTTGAACCGATGCAACAAGATAACTACTAAACTAAGCTATGCCTAAAAAGGATTTACACTACATTCTAAACTGTATAAAATTCCTTATTCAATCCATTAATCTACTAATTCAAAAAAATAGGAAAAACAAACAGGAAATGCACACTCAATGACTCTATTTTCTTGTTTTCCAAACTAATTACAAACTCTAGTGATTCTAACCTCTACTCCAAATTGAAATTCACCTTATAAAGGTTCATCAAATGGTTGCTTCATCTCTTGGTCAGATATAAGCACCACATTAGGCCAAAATTGCATAAATGCAACATTTTGGGCTTTATTTCCAACACCTAGTGAAACCTAATGGAAACAAGTTGTGAAACTCATCCAATCTACCTTGAACTACTGAACAACCTTCCTTCTAACATATTATAACACCTCTAACACAAAACTAGATGGTCAACATGACCTTAAAGTATTAAATTCTCAAGATTTCATGCTAGGCTTCCAAATTTTCCTAGTGCCACCTAATGTAACCTAGATGCTCCCACACCATTCTCCCCCTCTTAGCCCAAACACTAAGGAAAGGAAGGAGAGAGAAAGAAAAGGTCAATACCAAACTTCTTGAACTGATCTTCTTGGACCCAAGTGGCTTCTGATTCATGCTTGTTCTTCCACTTGATAAGGTGCTCCATGTACACCTTGTGCCTTGTAGACTTTTGTACTCTTGACTCCAAGATATCCTTTGCCTGAGGCTTATCTTGATTAGGAAAGGATAGATTTTTGATTTCCTTGAAGATCTCCTTACTGTTCTATTCCACATCATTGACTGATCCCTGATACTTGATCAAGTCAGCTATATTGAAAACTGGTGAGATTCCTAGATCGGTAGGCAACTCCACCTTGTATGCATTCTTGCCATACTTGGCCAATATCTTGTAGGGTCCTACTCTTTTCATTTGCAACTTGGTTGACATTCCCTTTTGCAACCTTCACTTGTTACTTGGTGGACCATAACATAGTCCCCTACTGCAAATTGCACATCCTTCCTTGACAAATCTGCCTTCTCCTTCAACTTTTGTGTAGCCTCGGTGACTATCTTCTTCATCTACTCCTGAATCTCTCTCATGGTCTGACTGAATTCTTCTGCATGTCCACTTCTATGTTCCAGAGCTCCAAGATCTCTGAGCTCACATATTCTTCTTGGGTGCATCCCATACACAATCTCAAAAGGACTCTTCCCTGTGGTTTGGTTCACACTATCATTGTAAGCATACTAAGCTTGTGAGATAACCATATCCCATGTATGTCCTTATTCTTTAGTTACACACCTTAGAAGGTTACCTAGCACCCTGTTAACCACCTCTGTTTGACCATCAGTTTGAGGATGGTAAGCTGATCCAAATGACAGGTTGGTACCCAACCTACTCCATAGAGTCTTCCAAAAGTGACTCATGAACCTCACATCTTTGTCAGAAACAATACTTAAAGGAAATCCATGGATCCTTACAAATTCCTTAAAGAAAATATGAGCTATGTAGCTAGCATCATGAGTAGTTTTGCAAGGAATAAAATGACTCATTTTGCTAAATCTGTCCACTACTACATAGACACTGTCAAAACAAGTCTTGGTCTTAGGAAGGCCTACCAAAAAATCCATGCTCACACACTCCCATGGTCTGTTAGGAATGGGTAGGGGTTGATATAAACCAACATTACTAGCTCCTCCCTTAGCTTTCATACACACAACACATTGGTCCACATACTTTCTAACATCTCTTGCCAACTTAGGCCAGTAATAAAATCTTTGCACTAGTTCTAAAGTCTTGTTGATGCCAAAATGTCCACTAAGACTTCCATTATGCTTTTCCTGAATGATATTTTCCCTCATTGACCCTCTTGGAATACATAAGTGATTACCTTTAAACAATAACCCACTTTGTAATGTATTCTCTGAGTATTGGCTATGGAAATGGTTCTCAAAGTTAGAACATACCTTATAGACCTCTGAAAAGTCTTTGTCTTCCCCATATAGATCCTTGAAATGCTCTATGCCAATGCTCTTGATCTATATCTCTTGCATTGCCAACAATCTTCTACTTAGTGCATCTGCCACCTATTTTAGTTGTCCCTTCTTGTGCTTGATGGTGAAGGTAAAAGCTTTGATGTATTCCATCCATTTCAAATGCCTATTACTCAACTTCTCTTGAGTGTTGATAAAGCTAAGTGCCTGATTGTTAGTAAAGACTACAAACTCCTTGGGTAGAAGGTAATGCCTCCATTTCCTAAGTGACTGAACCTAAGCATAAAGTTCTAATTCATAGGTTGAATACTTCTTCTTTGCTTCATTGAGCTTCTCACTAAAGAAGGCTATAGGTCTGCCCTCTTGACTTAACACTCCTCCTATTGCCACTCCACTTGCATCACATTCAACAGTGAACAATTTTTCAAAACTAGGTAACAAAAGAATAGGTTGAGTTGCCACTTCTTGTTTCAGTTTCTCAAACCCTTTCTCAGCTTCTTGAGTCCACTTAAACTTAGTTTTTAAACCACCTTTGATTGTATCTAGGACTGGAGCACAGATACCAGTAAAGTTCCTTATGAATTTCCTATAAAATTGAGCCAATCCATGAAAACTTCTTACCTTTGTCCCTACAGTTGGTGTAGGCCAGTTTAGGATAGCTTCCACCTTGCTTGGATCCATCTTCAATGATCCTTTGGACACTACAAAACCCAAATAGACAAGCTCTTTCTTAAAGAACTCACACTTCTCTAGATTGATTGCCAACTTCTCCTCTTTCAATCTTCTAAGAACCAACTCCACATGTTTCAAATGGTCTTCTGCTGTCTTGTTGTATATGAGGATGTCATCAAGGTATACCACCACAAATATCCCTGTAAAATCCTTGAGCACTTCATTCATGAGCCTCATGAATGTGCTAGGGGCATTAGAGAGGCCAAATGGCATAACTCTCCACTCATACAACCCATCATTTGTCTTAAAAGCTGTCTTCCACTCATCTCCCTCCTTGATTTTGAACTGATGGTATCCACTCTTGAGATCCAACTTGGTGAAGTACTGAGCTCCTCCAAGACAATCCATTAAATCTTCAATCCTAGGGATAGGGAATCTATATCTGATTGTAATTTTGTTTATAGCTCTAGAGTCAATGCAAAGTCTCCACTTACCACCTTTCTTTGTTGCGAAAACCACTAGTATTGCACATTGGCTGATGCTCTTTTGAATCAATCCTTGATGCAACAACTCTTGCACTTGTCTAGCTACCTCTAGATTCTGATCTGGTGTAATATTATAAGATGCTTTGTTAGGTAATGAGGCTCTAGGTATGAAGTCATTTTGATGACTTATGGCTCTCTTTGGTGGTAGAGTTGCAGGTGTACCATCACTTACAATGTCCTTGAACTGATCCAACAACTTTAGGACTACTCCGGGTATGACTGTCTTTTCAGCCTTGTCTTCTTCCTTAGGTTGTAACATAACCACATATCCTTCACCCCCTTGATGTAGGTTGTTAAGGAACTCCTTCCCACTACTCAACATGACACTTGGTGTCTTTGACTATACCTCTTCTTCTTCTTCTAATAGTGACTGCAAATTGAAAGTCTTCCCATCCTTCTTGAATGAGATAGTATTCTCTTTCCCATCATATATGACACTTTTTTCATACTGCCATGGTCTGCCCAATAGTAGATGGCATGCATCCATGGGTAAAACATCACAAACCAACTTTTCTTTATATCCTCCAATGGAAAACTCCACTGTTACTTGCTCATTCACTAAAAAAATTTGCCCTTTGTTTAGCCATGTGGCCTTGTAGGGGTTAGTGTGGGGTACCTTCTCCAATTTCAGTTTCACAACTGCCTCCTTTGAGATTATATTGTCTGTTGAACCTGAATCTACTATGACCTTGCATACTTTACCAAGTATCTTGCACCTTACTCTAAATAAGGCCCTTCTCTATTTTGGTTCCTCCTTGACCGGTTGTCTGATCAAAACTCTACTGAACATTAGATTCTCCCCTACTTTTGATTCAATGTGATTGACCTCAGGTTCTTTGAAACTCATGTTGTCCTCTTGTGCATATGTCACTCTCTTCTCATTGCTTGATGAAGACGCTTTCTCTAGGCACCTATAAGAAGGATGACCTACTTGTCCACAATAGTAACACTTCATATTAGCAAAGTAAGAACTAATCCTGCCTGCTCCTCTTCCTCTTTTTGAACCTCCTTGAGGTCCTCTACCTCTGTTATATCCTCCTCTAGAAGATGTTTCACCTCCATGCTTTGTGAGTTTAGACTCTCCTTATTTTCTTTGTTCAGTCCCTCTACCTTGGTATCCACCTCTATGTCCTCTTTGATCTCTACCTTTACCTCTGCCCTTAGAAGCCTGTTCTTGTTTCCTCTTGCTTATTTCCTCAATCTTTATGGCTAATTGGTAGCATTGGTGTACTATCTTGGGACTTAGAAGAGTCATCTCTTCTTGGATGTTCCATTTCAAACCATTAAGGTATCTAGCCACCTTGAGACTCTCATCCTCTATCACATTAGACCTCATGCAAAGTTTTTGAAACTCCTCAGTGTAAGTGTTCACATCTTGGTCTTTCTGCCTTAGGCTTTGTCTCTTCTTTTGTAACTGAATCTCATAGTGATCTAACATGTATGCTTCTCTTATCTTGGCAACCATTCCCTTCCAAGTAGAGATAGGCTGCTTACCTTCTTTTTCCCTCTTTGTCTAAATGAACTTCCACCATGTCAAGGTAGAACCTCTTAGTCTTGATTTGGCCACCATTAGCTTATGTGCCTCAGTGATGTAATCACATTCAAAATGGTTTTCCATTCCCTCTATCTAATCCATAACTAATTCGGCTTCCATTTTTCCACTAAATAGTGGTATTCCTTCAAGTCCTTTTCCACCCAAAGCCTTCAATGCTTCCAAGAAAGGCTCTTCCTCCAAAATAGGGCCAGGTTTAGGGATCTTGTCTTCCTCTGCAACCTCTTCTTCCTTTGGTACCTTTCCTTCCAACTTCACATTATTCAATACTTTCTCAAGTTGCTCTATTCTTTCTTTTAACAACTTATTGTCTTCCTCTTGCTCCTCAACCATCTTGGCCAATTCTGCATTTGTCACCATGATGGTAGAACCATTGGATTCAAGGTCTGACATACAAGATTCTTCCCAAATCTTTTGCTTGCTCTGATACCACTTTGATAGGGTAGGGTTGGATGAGACACTCACTATCCCATGCTCTAGGTCCTTGTTCTCAAGAACTCCTAGGTGACTCTTTCACTTTATCCTTTAGGTCCTATCTCAAGTATAGGTTCCCTTGATCCTACTGGCCAACCCCACTATCAACATTCTATCATTCTACCAAGACAATCTTGGTGCCTTGCCACTTTCTCACCCTTGACCCTTACTCTTCCCTAAAGGCCAAATACCCTCAACATTCAGTTAAGTTCTTACAAGGGTGTAAAGTTGTTGTAAAAACTTCATAGCAACCTATTTAGGGTTCTTGTTTAGTCACTAGACTCCAAATCTCCATCGCTTCCACCAAACCCTCTCCTAGGGTTAGAAAAAGGCTACAAGGCCTAGAGCCCCAATTAGGTCTCCTAACCCGAGAAGAATGGAGAGTGTACTCAAATTCTCCAAATGACCCCAAATCTTTTCTTGGAATTTGTAGTACCGTAGCCCACACCTTGAATATTTTTGGGGTTTGGAGCCTCCACTGTTAGTACGCTACTCAAACCCTTAACCTAGCAAAATTAGGCTTATTTTAAGCCAGTTTCTAACCTCTTTGTGATCAGTCAGTTTGTCTACCACCTCCCAGTCTATGTTAATCCTCCTTCTTGTTACCAAGAATCTGCAAGGAACTCCACATACTCTCCACACCGTAGTTCACCAGGAGATTGGCACCCCTGCAACCTTAGTGCTCTACACTCTTTAACTATCCTAACCGAGCACTGTCAAGCTCGCCTAGGAACAACTCTTTGCCATTGATTCTTGAATCCTAAGGACTCATACCTCTACATTATGTACAATGATGGAGTCTAGCCTCTATTTCCAAAATCCCATACACTAGGTATAGGGGAAACACAGTCTAGAGCTCCATCTATGCCAGTCTGATAGTTAGAACAAAAACTTACCAGAAAAGAACTAACCTAACAAAAGAAATGCTTGAACCGATGCGACAAGATAACTACTGAACTAAGCTATTCCTGAAAAGTATTTACACTACATTGTAAACTATATAAAATTCCTTATTCAATCCATTAATCTACTAATTCAAAAAAATAGGAAAAACAAAGAGGAAATGCACACTCAATGACTCTATTTTCTTGTTTTCCAAACTGATTACAAACTCCAATGATTCTAACCTCTACTCCAAATTGAAATCCACCTTATAAAGGTTCATCAAATGGTTACTTCATCTCTTGGTCGGATATAACCACCACATTAGGCCAAAATTACATAAATGCAACATTTTGGGCTTTATTTCTAACACCTAGTGAAACCTAATGGAAACAAGTTGTGAAACTCATCCAATCTACCTTGAACTACTGAAAAACCTTCCTTCTAACATATTCTAACACCTCTAACACAAAACTAGATGGTCAACATGACCTTAAAGTATTAAATTCTCAAGATTTCATGCTAGGCTTCCAAATTTTCCTAGTGCCACCTAATGTAACCTAGGTGCTCCTGCACCACCCACCTTTGTGATTTTTTTTGATATGCATACGGGTATGTGCAGGATTATGATGGGCCAAAAAGTGGCAATGAGGAAAAAACTACTTTTTTCATCAACCCAAAAACATGAAAATGTCGAGTTGACTTTTTTGTGGCTTGGGTGTCAGTACATTGCTCAAAAGCAATGCCCAAACCAAGATTTCCATATGAGATATCTAATTCAAATTAGATATCTGATCCAAATCGGATATCTGATTTGAGGGAAATATATATATATACATAAATACATATATATATATATATACATACATACATATATATATGTATGTATGTATATATATATGTATATATATTTCGGTCCTGTTAAAATTATTTTACACTTTCATAGGCCGCAGGTGCATAGTTTGGAGGTTTTTCACATAACAAATATCTGATTTATAGTCAATATCTATATTGAAAGGTTAGATTTTAGATTTTTCTTTGATTTGATCGAATTTTGAATTAGATTTGTATAATTTCAATTAGTTTTTTATGGATTTTGATTGAAAAATAGTGTTGTTGATGTATTTGTATTAAAAAATAGAGAATCTTATAGATTTTTGTTAAAAAGTAGGGCTTTTTTTGGATTTTTTTTAAAAACTAGGGTATTTTTACAATATTTTCATTTATATTGTCTAATTTCAATTAGATTAATTATTTTTTAACTTTAATCAGACATTATGGCTATTGAGAATGAAAATGCACAAATTCCAAATGATCCACTAGCTGAGAATGAAATTGCACAAATTCCAAACAATCCACCAGCTGAGAATGAAAATGCACAAATTCCAAATGATCCACCAGCTAAGAATGAAAATACAAAAATTCCAAACACTCCACCACCTCTGTAGCCATCAATTAAAAACTTAATTGGTGAAAAATTGCAGCAATTGAGGGGCATTTATGAAGTTTATACAAGAATCCCTCGATTATTCGAGATGATAAACACATTGAAGGAAATAATTAAAAATATAGAAACCCTCTCCACCCAACATAATTCCTTTCATTCGTGGTGAGAAGAAATGATGGAATATTATGTATGTGGATTGTATTATGATGATGTGAAAGATCTCGGAATAACCAAAGCCCAAATATCCTCTTTATTTGTTAACCCTCACACTGGTTTTCCAGTTAATGTTAATAAACCAAAACTTTCTATAAAATGGTGCATGCATAGGGACATTGTAGATAACATTTGGGATTGTTGGTGTATGGTTTTTGATAAACCACAGAACAACAATTGTGATATACCATTTTACTTTATTAAAAAATTATATGCTGAGTTTGTATTAGGACATCATGTCAATTACTTTGACATTAAACCCTTCCAGGGCATTGGTGGAGGTATGCCCCAGGATAGACCAAGGGTAGTTAGAGTAGTCCCATGCCCATATGTTCCCCCTCCTCCCTTTCCTCTACCACCTCTAGTATATCATCCAGATATTATGCAGTATGCGGCCACACAGACTATCCAAGATATTCACTCTTTGAGTGGTCTTTTGGTTTCACATGCTTCTATAATATTCAGCCACATTCTAGTGATGTTGGCGATGGCCTGAGTGCTATTGCGTCATCCTTGTTAGGTCCAAATATTTGTGTGCCACATATTTTCTCTATGTGCCACCAGATATGCTTGGGTCCTCTTGTACAACCCACCGAGCATCCCTTGAACACTTCTGATTATGACCTCCATGATGTGGACATTATAGATTAGACATAGGGGAGTGGATCTCACCCTACAGAGTCCTCTTCTGCTAGAGAGGGGGACATTGGAATATTGACACAAGTAAGATTTAAGTTGTAAATTCATAACTTGCATTTGTTTTTAAATGAATATTAATAAGAGATAGTATAAAGTATTAATATTTATTTACATGGTCTATTTAACAGTTGATGTCTAAGGAGGAGCTCACACAAGTGACTGATAGCACCCTTAGGGCCATTTCATTTGGCCTCGACACACACACAGTATATATTTTTGCACTCACTTGTTTACATTTTTTATTATATACTTGCTTGTCATTTGAATTGTCATTAATGAAGTTATATAATAACTTATATGTTAATCTTATTTTTCTCTTGTAGGAAATACCTAGTGCGAGTGAGGTGCAACCTTGTCTAGATTATGGAAGTGCACTGTTAGATAAGGGGAAGGTAATTGAACTCAAATTTAATTGAATTAAGATTTTTAAGATCTTATATTGATTATACATACATCGACATAGATTGGTAGTTTCATATGTACTTTTCATTTTTATGTACAAGTAGTTATGAGCTATACATCATTGTTGAAAATTGCCACAACGCCTAAAGGAGTAGGTATTGGAACACTTCAAGGAGTAGGCGTTGAAACATCTCAAGGAGGAGGTGTGAAAATATCTAAAGGAGATAAAGAAAAAGATCAGCCTAAAGAGGTATGTGTTTATTTTATTTTGTGTTTGGTATTTATATGTTCCTATTGGTATTAGGACATAATAACCCGGCCAAAATAACCCTGGACAAAATAACCCAACCAAAATAACCCAAGGTCATAATAACCCATGGACAGAATAACCCGTGGTCAAAATAACCCATGGACAAAATAACCCATGGTCATTTTAGATCAAGCTAGTAAACTAGAGATGACATAAAATAAATTATAAATATGATTGTGAGGCACCATAGAGGCTATTTAGGTCATTTTTAGACCATATATCCATTATATACCCCTGAAATAGCCTTAAAACACCTTTAATATGCTTAAATAACCTATAAAATGGTAAATAATTATAAAAATAAAGGGAATTTCGTGGGAATAAGTTGATTATTTTGAAGACACATGGATTGGTAAACTAACAAGAAGAGGCAACAAACGATCACCCAAGTTTCCAATCACAATGTGGAATTGCTATTCAGCTACTCAAGATGATCTTCCCATAACCAATAATACTATTGAGGGATGACACAGAGGATTTAGTGAATTGCTTCAAGTATCGCATAGTTCAGTCTGGAAATTCATCAAAGCAGTGAAAAAAGAATAGAGTCTCTAAGAAAATAGAATAGAGAAATATATGGTTGGATACACTGGGCAACCAAGCAGGAAAAATTACCGTGAACTCAAAGAAAGACTAAAAATATTGGTTGATGGTTATGACGACCATAACATTTTAGATTATATAAGAGGCATCGCTCATAATTTGACACTTCAATTGAAAATTTGAATAATAAAGTTTTTTAGCAACATACATGTAATTTATAAATTTTGTTTTACTTTCTCTATATTCTTATGGGGATATTTTGTCCATGGGTTATTCTGACCACAGGTTATTTTGGCTTGGGTTATTATGAC
>VDFB02086081.1:56989697-57001786 GCA_007258455.2 Sequoia sempervirens | reverse complement strand
AAGCTACATTGGACCGACAATTTCCCTTAAGAGTCAAAAGTGCTAAAATGAAGCAATATTTGAAGGGTTATTTCTCAAAAATTGTGTTATTTACAGACTCTTTGTTTGAGGCTATGGGTTCACATTTGACTCATCTATAATAACCTCTCTCAGTTTTTTCTATCTTGGAGATGTTTTCCTGTGGTGGCAAGTTTTTATTTGAGGGAAAAGTTGTCAGATGCAAGTAGTGTAAAGTTGCATAGTGGTGCAACTTTCATTTTACAACTTGTACGACCAAATGGAATGTTCCAACACGTACGAATGGGTATGATTAAGCTAGGGATGGTCATTTTTTGCACCCAAATACATCGAATCACTCTGAGCTACATTGGACCTGTGATTTCCCTTAAGAGTCCAAAATGGTAAAAGGCCGTACCATCTATTGTATGGTCTGTAGCTAGATGGTATTTCCATGGTAGATTTTATTAGGACTGTATAAGGTGACTATGTGGGTTTAGAGAGTTGGATCAATTTGTACTTGAGTTGGTGAGTTGTCATGCATGGCAAAAATGAGTGAAATTAGGTGAAAAATGGTGGGTACAACTTGCTAATGTCAATGAAACATGGAGGAAGCAATATTTAAGGTTGGATCAAGATTGTGAAGGTCCTAATAGATGTGTTTTATGAGTTTATAGGGTTTGTTAAGGTTGGAAACATTGATTTCCTTAAAAACCTCATGAAAGTTGCTAAAAATAAAGTTGCACCCAAGTTGGATTTGAGGAGTGAAAGTGGTAAGCCAATGTAATTTATTATATATAAATAGGAGATATTACAAAACCTGGTTCAAATCAGCATACCGACATGAAAGAACCAAGAAGAAAACCTTCGGTTGTAGGTAAATTAAGTACAAAAAGTTATTACAGAATTTTCCCAATAATAGTAACAAATCATACACCTGTACGACTAATTCAACCTATGAGTTTCCAAAATACAAACCCCTTTACATTTTAAACATACCCTTTATACAATTCCAGACATTTGACCCATATTTCAAAAAATATCACTAGATATAGATTATGCCCATACACAGTTATGCATTGGATATTTCAAAAAATCCAATATCCATTATAATCTGATATCCGATACAATCTAATATCTGATTTGATTAAAAAAATTGTAACAGTATGATTTTAGTTCTAGAAATTGGATATCCAATTTGAATCATATATCAGTCGTCAAAATCGTCATCGGCATAATCAGGTCCGTCCAGAGATTCAAATCTCAAAATCCGGAAATCGAGATTCAGTCAAAATTCCAGGTCGAAACAAATATTCAAGTCCATCAAGACATCAATCGTCAATAAAAATAAAAATGTCAACAAAAATCAAAAGATCGAGGTCAGAAATCGAAAGAAAAATCGAAAAATCAGAAAAATCAAATCAGAAGCATCGAAAAAAATCATCGAAAAGTCAAAGTCAGATCAACCAAATCAATCAAATCATCGTGAGATCAACGTCAGATCAGCAAAATCATCAAGATCTTATCAGATCAAATCAATCATCAGATCGACATCGTTTTTAAATCCGTAGATCGATCCATCAAATCAACTAAATCAACAGATCAACATCATTTTATCATTTTCGGCAGATCTTTTATCTTTTTAAAAAAAAATCAGGATCAGCGCCAAGATCAACAAGAAATCAAATCGTGCAGATCAATCATTTCGCCAGCTGCGAAAATCATTTTAAGATCAAAAAATCAGCTGCGCAAAAATCGGCAAAATCATTTTTATCAGATCAAATCGAAAAATCAATCAATCGGATCAAATCAAACGTGCGGATCGGCGCAGATCGATCCGCTGAAATCAAAAATCGTCAACCATCGGCGCATCAATCATTTTATTTCAATCAATCAGGCAATCAGGCGAAATCAAAATTGCGCATCAAGGCAAATCCGGCAAATCGAAAATCAAACAGAAATCAAACAAAATCAATCAAACGAAATCAGATCAAAATCAGACAAATCAGGCGGCAAAATCAGATCAAAATCAGGCAGGATCAAATCAGGATCAGGATCCGGTCGATCAGGATCCATCAAGATCCATCTTTTAAATCAAATCCGACAAAATCGATTGGTGAGACTTGGGAGAGAGAGAGAGATGGAGAGAGAGAGAGAGGGAAAGAGATAATATTTAAATATTGTATATATTATTAATATATATATATATATTTAAATATTTATACATTAACTAAAATATTGAAATAATATTTAAATATTATACATAATAATATAATATATTATATATTAAATACATAATTCGGTAAGATATTATCATAAATTTTATATTATATATGACATTATAAACTATATTGTATATTATATATTAAATTATAAACTTTATTGCATTTTTTAAATCATATATTATAAATTGTATAACATTTTTGCAACTCTATATAAAACATATCGGATATCGGATTCAAATCGGATATATCCGATTTGAATCTGATAGTTGATATGTCTGACACAAAATTTAATGCCTAGGGATTAGCCTCGGGCTTGCTTTGGAATTTGGTTCGGACCTACCAATCCTAAGAAGTCAACACAAAAAACATGTTTAACAACTTACCTTGCTTTTCCAAACTTCGCCCATGTGGCTGACGACTTTTTTTTACCCAAAATTGATGAAACGAAATGGGTTTGTAAAGGATCTTCTCATCTTTCCACCAATATAAATTATAATTTACTTTGAATCTAATAAATAATTATTTTTCATTTTCTATTAGAATTACGACTAAAGTCCTTATTGATAGCCTGATTGAAAAGCATCTATATCTTTCAAATGGTGTCACATTTTTTGAATCCAAAACATGCGTCACATTCTATGCTTTGCATACCATAGGATGAAAAAAAGAAAGAATTGAATTTCATTAATTTTTGACCAAGATAAGGTGGTCAGACATACGAGTTTTTATTTTTTAAAAGTTGTAATAAAAAATTCATAATTAATTATTTACTTGGAAAAGAATTACAAAAAAATATGCATCACATCCGAACATGAGTTCTCTACTTATACCTAAAATATTATACAAAAATATTATCATTTTATTATAGTTAGGGTGGTTAGACAGACACCTACTATTTTTCCCTAAAATTTAAGTACTCTTTGCATTGACATTTCAATTTTTCACAAATGGATTGTTTTTAGAAAAATAAAACTAGTAGTTTAGAAACTACATTCAATTTTCCACATATTTTTTTCTTACATATTTTTGAAATAATATAGATAACTTATTCAAATTTTTACATCAAGTTACCTAATTTTGATTTTTCTAAATTTTCATTGCCACTTAAGGGCCTTTCTTTCCATGATGATCTTGCACATACCCATACAATTGCATAGTTTGAATAAGGGATATAGTGTCCATTTCAGCTGGTCTTTGTATGTAACAATGAATATAACCACTTGCAAGCTCATCACCATTATCAGCCATTTTCAAACAGTGGAATGTTTGCCTACTCACCTTCAAAGACAGAAAATGCCAGCTTGAGATGACAAGCAGCAACTTTTGTAGCATATGGCATGCTTCTTGTGCACCAATGTCACGATCTACAACCAAGTTCATCATGAATTTTTGATAGGAAAGCAACACTTTATCCCTAGATGAATTTGTATTTGCAAGCCTCTGCAAGATATCAATATAGCTTTCAGACTTTTTTTTCTGACTTTGATGCATATTTGGAAATATAGTTTACCATAATTTTCCTTGACAAGACTAGCTGGCAATCAACATTTCTTCACTAGATTGCAAGCATCTCAAGGTTTTGGACATTAACACACTCATCATTTCTTGCTAGCTTATAGGATTTTTTCAATTCATTGTCAATTTCCAATGTCAATGATGGTTGTGCATTCCACAGAGCTTTGCAATGACATTGTAATTGGTGACCTTTTTCCTAAGGTAAGTGTATTGAGTACATTCGGTATGCCTTTGCACCATTTTCACCAATTGTTTGTAATCCACCATTGGGTCAATGCAAGAAATTTGCAAACTGTGAAACAAAGATGGGTCCTCCAAAGATGAGTGGTGGACTCTACATATTATATGTTTTGGGGAATGAGGATTCCATGTTGAACATATTGATCGAAAAAGTTTTTTGGCTACTGAAGCTCATGTGGGTTGGATCAATCAAGCATATCCATATTCGGGGCACCTGGAAACCACAAGAAACCATGGACATGTGCTTATCCACGTTTCCACTCATACCTATACCGGTAATCCTTTGTATGGAAAAGCCTCTCAATAACCTCTTCATGGAAAATGGTGAACTGCAAGTGCATGTACAAGGCTATTATGTGCAAGTTATGGATGACATTGTCTATGAAGCATCTTTGGGAGTATGGCATATGTGGCTCGGCATCAGAATCAATTACCTTGTGCAAATAAGGTCATTTTGTGTCTACAGAGCTCAGAGTGAAGAAGGGAGTCGGTGTGCCAAGTTGGTGGATCATTGTCACGAGCTCTTGTTGACACTTGCCCCAATATGAGTGCATCCCTCGAAAAGATGCACCAAAGCAAACAAGTTGGTTTGCTATCTGGGTGTCTGGTGCATCCCGAAGCAATAGTCGCAGAGCAACCATAGAGTTTGGGATCCTTTCTTCCAAGTTTTTTTCATGAAAACAGAAATCGACTGTTGGCTTCGATGTATCATTATCAAATTACAAAGTTAATATTTAAATCTGACATGCCTCTCAAATCTATTATCATAGTGTCTCATCAAGTGCAATGCATATTCATGTAAGTGAATCTGTATGCTTCTGGATTGTAGGGGCATCGCTCCAGTGGGAAACAATGTTGGAAAAGTCATTCTTAATAGCCCTTCTATATTGTATTCATTGATAGGATTAGAATTTATTTAAGGCCAAGGAAAAGTATCTTGACTAATGTCTTGAATCTATACAAAGAATTTCTAATTTCTTGCAATTTTCGGGGAAGGTTGGGCATCAATGGAATAAATTATGATGATTCCTCAAGCTCGGCTTCCTCATCAACAACACTTTTCAGAGTTTCCACTGGTTCAACTATGTTATGTACTAGTTCTTTTATTGTGTGTAGAAGATCGAAGATGTCAACTGGTACTTGTAGCAGGAAACAAATTGAAAGCATCACAATCAATTGCAACATCACAATAGTATAGATCATTCTCAATTTTGTATATTAATGCAGTAATGACATTATGTTTGTCAAATAGCAATCATAGTTCGTCCCCTAAATGCTAGTTCTTCAAAAAATCACCACTTCAACATCATGTAGGCGACATGGTTACAAAGTTGCAATGGCCATGATGTATTGAGGGAAGCTTATATAATGGCCACTATATTTGTATTGGCCTCCTCTAGCATGGGTCACTTGTAAAACTAGAGCAACTCTAGCTATAAGCATTTCTTCAACCTAAGTAAGCTTTGCAAGGATAGGAGGCTATGGTCCTGGATCCATCTTGTTCACTAAACTAAATTTATGGACTCCCTTTTCAGAAGCACAAAGTAGAAAAATGATGCCCGCATTGGATGCTTTCACTTTCATGTTGGCTTAGCTTTCCTTGAAAACACCACAAACTTTCATATTAGACAAAGCATCAATGTGTTGGTGGAAGGATTGCATTGCAATGCGAAAAGAATCTCCAAACATGCTACTAAAGCGGTGGGGGGCTGACAACACAGATGGTAAGCCATGCTTGGCAAGGGTTTGTTGAGATCTAAAGCTGCCTATTGTTAAGGCACCTTGACTGGGAAGGTTGTGTGGAAGTTTGTAAGGGATGGGGGATGCGGGACTATAGAAGTGAGTGTGCTCTTCCAATGAGCTTGGCTACAATTTTAGTGTGGTTTCTTGATCAGGCAGGGAGCAAGCATGAACTACAGGAGATTTTTGTTACAAGTATTTGGCTCGACGACTTGCACAAATCTGGTCTCTATGTCATACATAATAGAGTTGGTTTCTTTGGTGTTTTGCTACCTTTTTTCAGTCCACACTTGATGTAGGACTAGAACTTGAACAAGGCCAAGGATCCTACAACCATAATATGAGGAAAATAATAAAATTCTTGCAAACACCAACTTAAAGAATAATCACATAACTAAAGAGGTCAAGCCAATTGAATATGAAACAATATAGCCAAAGCTAGAGAACAACACTCATAAATACCATATGGAAAACAACATAAACTCTATAACATTAACTATTTTATTGTGTTGCAACCATTGACATAAAACAAAATCCATAAATGAAACAATACTGGTTTCAATGGTGTCCCAGATGGAAAACCCACAAAATAGAAGAATCCATAGTAACAAAACCATGCGCCAAAAAAAAAAAAAAAACCCACATGGCCACAAATTATTTTTTCAACAGTGCCTTATGCAGAACAACCAAAGCATACATATATGCATATGTATATGTAAATTTATCAATGCATATGCAATGCATTTTTGATGGAGAGTGTAATGAAGGGAAGGTACGGTGCATTTTTTAAAGGAGAGTGTAATGTTGTTGTTGTTATTGCTGCTTATGCTTATGCATCATTCCTTCCTTCATTCCACCCTCCATCTAAAATAACTTCTCTTTTTTTTTATTGCATATGCATATACAATTACATATGCATAACATACAAATCTGCATGTATAGGAAATATAAAATGAAACACAAAAAAATAAGGCCTACTCTCTACCCTACCATATTAGGTCATGGAGCCTTGTGGGATCGTACCAAACCCCCGAGCAAGTACATACATCATCCACCACTTTGATCAATGGTGAAATCAATGTTCATTATTACACTTTAAAGAGCAACAATGCAGTTAAAGAGCATATAGGAAATATAAAATGAAACAAAAAAAAGAAGGCATGCTCTCCACCCTACCATATTGGGTCATGGAGCCCCATGGGCTCTCACAAAACCCTCGAGCAAGAACATACATTGTCCACCACTTTGATCAATGGTGGAGCCAATGTTTTTTATTACACTTAATATATAACCTATCATTCTAACAACTACTTTTTGAGGCTGAAATAAATAATAACTAAAAAAGTGCATCTAACTTGAAATACCTATATATCCTGGTGTAGATTTTGTTTTGCAAGAACATATGTAGGCATTGCATGCCCTGGATGCATTTGTAGGAATCTATTGCGTAGATATATACACACACAAAAACAATGTGTGGGAATGTATGTATGTGGAATTACATACCGAGAATAGGTATACTGTCTACCACTCTAATAAATATAAAGGTCAATATTTAATATTACACTTAATATACACCCTACCATACATACAAATGTTATATGCATCTAATGTCACAAACAAACATAACTGCACACACAAAAAGTAATATGAAACACACCAAAAGAAGGCCTACCGAACATGGTGCTAAAGCGATGGTGGGATAATGACACAGATGACAAGCCATACTTGGCAAGGGTTTTTTGATATCTATAGCCACCGATTACAACAAACTTGTCTCTTCTAATGTGCAGCCAAATGACATAGCAGTCATCATTCATAGAATAAACAATGACATTGTTTTCCACCACAGTGAACTCCCCTCTTTGGACATAAAAAAACAAAATGATCCTTTCATGATCATAGCACAATACAAATGAAAAGGAATAAAGATAACTCTTGTAGATACTAGCTCCACCCTTAATGGGTGTAGATAGGCTTATCATTGATCAATCAAACATTCGATCTGATTCTTTATCTATTCAAGGATTCAACAATGTTGCAAAGAAACCGCTCGGGGTAATCATTATACCTCTTATAGTTGAGTGGCCATATTGAATACACCAATCCATGTTATGCCTTATAAACTTTCATGTAATCTTATCCTAGGAAAACCGTGGATTCATGCAATGAATGGGGTGTGAATGCAGAGCACCTAGGCTGACCTCCATTTTGGTTTGCATAATTTTTGGCTTGTACCTGATCTTAGCCAAATCAGGATGTTAGTAGGTTGTGTTGGATTTTAGAAAGAGTGTGTGTGAAGGGTTAATCATTAGGATTAAAAAAAATCTTCATTAGGTTATCTTATTGTTAAATTTTGCTTTATTAATCTTTGAACAACATGTATCATGTTACAAAGCATATAGTGGATTAAAGCCACATCAACAATGTTCAAAAGATGCTAATGGTCGGTTAAGGGAGTTGTTGATTCGAGTTTAAAGGAGATTGAGGTCCTAGAATTAAGGAAAAAGGCAGAGTGGAAGATTGCATGGAGAACTTGTTTTGGTTGCATGTAATTTAGTGGGATTGGAATCCCTAGAAAACAGGAGTAAGTGCTCGATCAGCCTCCTTGGAGTGTGGAAAAGGCATCAAGAATAGGTGGAAAGACTCGAAAATGGGAGATTAGATACTTTGTAAAAAAGTTTTGGTGTGAATGAATGGGAAGAATTCTGATTTTATGTGATAGCCCGTGAACATTGAAAAACAGTATACTTGAAGGCGCTGAATATGTTGGTTTAATACAGTGTTTGTAGTTATAGGGTAGTATAGAGTAATTTTCATTTGGTATTTAAGCTTCTTGTGGTGTATTTACTATTTCAAGTTCAACGTTTGGTGTTATAGAGGGTTTCACTGAAATCACTGTGTGTTTTGCAAACAGAGTTGGAATAGGCGTTATGTACATTGAAACAGCGTTGTATTTGTTTTTGACAGTGTAGGTCAGGTATTTTAGTTGTAAAGGAGATTTACCTCGGTGGTGTTAGTGTCTTATATCCATAGATCAGGTTAATAAGGGAATTTTACTCCTGTTTTGGCAGAGCTCCTGTGTTTCCTTGTGTCATCCGTGAGCTATTGAGAAACAGTGATTAACTAGGGTATTGTGAATACAGATTTCCCATTGTTTGTGTTCATTACATAGGAATAAGTAGGATCCTCCTGGTATTAAAGGAGTATTGAGGTTGAGTTTTTGCTTCTAACTCAAAGATTAGGAAGTAGGGTGTGTTTATACTGTTTTGAGCAGCAAATTTGGAAATGGCTTCCCAATAGACCCTGACCACGGGATATTCCTGAGTTTGGTGGAATATGGGGGTGAAGCTAGTATATTGTATGAATTTGGTGGTAGGAAACAAAAAGGACCAAGCAATGAGTCTTGACTCCAAACCCTAGGCGAGCTTTATGACCCGGTTAGGTGTTTGGAAGTGAGAATTCAAGAACCAAGGCAGGGGGAATAGATAACTGTACGAAATCCATACAGTACTAGTTTGGGTGAGGTGAGGTCTGCATATTCCAAAAGATTTGAGACTTCCCTGAACACATTGGAGTGAATTGTGATTAAGAAACCAGTGAAACCCTAGATATTAAGGCAATTAGGCCTCTTCTCCTAGATCATTGGAAGGCACTGTACGGAACAAAAGAAGGTTAGAAATTTTTTGCAAGATTTAAAAGTCCCAAAAGGGTGTCAGAATATGTGTTTAGTTTCCTAGGTTGTGTGGAGAACATTTGCAGAAAAAGCCAATTTGTGATTGGTAAGGGCTAGTAGAGTTTAGGCCTCACCTAGACAATTTTATGAGATCGGGTAGTTTGAGGGTTGAGTACCGAGCAAGATGGATCCTTGTGGATACAAACAGCATGGAGACAATATCTACAACTCCCCTGCAAGTATTTATAACAGCATGAAGAATATGGCACTTAGATCCTTCTAAGTCCAAGCAAGATTGAACAAGTTGCAAGAAGGTGTTGAGCTACCCAGGGTAAAGCACAAGGTAAGAACTCTTTGAGAAGAGTTGGAGTAGGGTTTTGGTCAACCTACAAGCTCAAGAGGAACCCACTGGAGTCAGGTTCCAGGCAGGAGATAGTGGAAAGTCTTCCACAAGACAATGCAAGCAACCTTGGGTTTTATCATACACCGGAGTGCCTCTACACTTGGCTTATGAAACAACTTTGCTATAGTGGAAAAGGGTGTGGTGCTAACAAACAAGGTATCCACAACCCTATCTATCGTATCACACAAAAAAAAAACTTATGGTCTTGGTTATTTTCCTTTGATAGAGTTCTCCAAGCCTTCACTCAACATCAACACATCTTCACTTAATGTCAATGTCATCTTGCAAAACACTAATGAATTGAATTCGTTAGATTTTACACCCTCCTGCAAAGGAGAGAACAAAATCTCACAATGAAAAGAGTCTTGCATACGTATGAAACCTTGTACTAAGCAAGAAGAATTTTTGTCGCTAACTACAAGACCACCTTCTCACATTGATCAAGAGGGTATCTTGTCAATACTTCTCAATGATCACTTGATCACCCTTCCTCCAAGAAATCAAAAGAAAATCTATTACAAGACTTCCTTTTGTGTATATCATTGCATTCATTGTTATTCTACTAATGAATGTAAGGCTTTGAGTAGTAAAATCAAAAATTTTAAAGAGTTTGGTGTTCTTTCTTATATGGGGGCACCTAATTCCTCTAATTAATACTATTTTCACTCTAGCATACATTTCATTACTCATTTTGGCTCACTGTTTTCCTACACTAAGTGGGGGCAAGGGGTTCAGTAGCCTCCTTCTCGTATGTCACTTGTTGTTGCCTCTTTTGACTAGTCATTAACCTTTCATGAACATATAAACACAAGATTGGGATTTGGACGACATGCCTTAAGTTGGCTAGCATGTGACATACTTCCCATTTTTCATGACATAGCTTAAATTGGAAACATATGACTTGGCGTAGAGATTTCCACGTAAGCTCTCATGTCTCCTAATTTAAAGTAATTTCTCATAGTACTGGTGTTCACAACCACTTTAAAGTGGTGGCATACATCACCACTCACATTTGATTGTGTGATTTTCTTTTTCTTGCAATTTCCTCTTTCGGAAACATTAGGTACAATGTTTCCTAGGATGAGAGTTTGCACTTGTCCTCTCTTGGAAACAAGATGAGACCATTTTCAATTTAACTCTCTTGCAAGCATTAGATACAATGATGTTCCCTAAGATGATACATTGCATGAACAAAGAAAAATCCCTTTGAACATTCCTTACATCATTTACAGTGTCTATGAGTGTCAAGAATAAGAAGTCTTGGTTACCTCCTAGAGCTCAAAAGTCATTTTCATTGTGGTGCCTTATTAAAGTTATCAGGAGGTATAACTTTGGTATGGTTGAGCGGGAAAGCCCATTATGAGGCATGAATTTTCCCCATAGCCACCTTGTGGATCCCTCACCCTGGGGACAACCAAACATTTTGTGGCCCCATAGTGAGTATACTTGGGATTTCTCACTTGGTGGACAACCAAGAGTTTATTCACCTTGGAGTGAGTATGCATATTTGAAAAAATAGCCTAGATATGATCCACAACATGTTGGACAAATGGTTGAATCTTGATCCATCTCTTCATTTTTTCTTTTCTCTTCCTTCTATTTCTTTCCATTACATGTTCATCTATCTCGTTTTGCTACAAATAATTCGCCCTATGCATGTCCTTTTGTGCTTATGTCAGCTTGACATAGGATCTTAGATCCTAGGGGCTTGATCGCTTCCTTCATCTTTGTTATCCTAGACCATCCACATGGATACGATCAGACTTCTCTTGAATGTCTACTTTAGTGTGAGTTTGAAGAAAGTTCAACCTCTCACTAAAGTGGCAGCTAAATGTACCATGGAAAAAAGGCAACTTGCTTGACATGGGAATAATTGATGATAAATTGGAATTAATGAGGCCTTGATTTAGTGTTGCACGAGGAGTTTTACACATCCACATCAAGTCTTGGACCTTTGCAAATTGAATAAAATGCATCTAACAATGTCTTGTAAAGGTGTTGTAAAGTGTCGTAAAATACTTTCACGCCAGTCTAGACTTAATGAACCCATCTTTCCTTAATTCAACATTACAAAATGTACTTAATAGCATTATTATATTGATCTAGAAGGCTTTTAAACTAAACTTAACTTTAATCTAGTGTTGTAATGTCTCCTACACACTCACATTGGATGTTGTGCCTTCCTAGGCTAAGTGGACCTCATTTTAGTATTGTAAAGTGTATTTAATCACACTTTCACATTGAATTTTGAGTCCCAAGCCCTAATTGACCTTTGCATCATCATTAATAGGTT
>VDFB02086081.1:56815063-56989597 GCA_007258455.2 Sequoia sempervirens | reverse complement strand
TTATTTTTCATTTTCTATTAGAATTACGACTAAAGTCCTTATTGATAGCCTGATTGAAAAGCATCTATATCTTTCAAATGGTGTCACATTTTTTGAATCCAAAACATGCGTCACATTCTATGCTTTGCATACCATAGGATGAAAAAAAGAAAGAATTGAATTTCATTAATTTTTGACCAAGATAAGGTGGTCAGACATACGAGTTTTTATTTTTTAAAAGTTGTAATAAAAAATTCATAATTAATTATTTACTTGGAAAAGAATTACAAAAAAATATGCATCACATCCGAACATGAGTTCTCTACTTATACCTAAAATATTATACAAAAATATTATCATTTTATTATAGTTAGGGTGGTTAGACAGACACCTACTTATTTTTTCCCTAAAATTTAAGTACTACTGCATTGAAATTTCAAATTTTCACCAAATGGATTGTTTTTAGAAAAATAAAACTAGTAGTTTAGAAACTACATTCAATTTTCCACATATTTTTTTCTTACATATTTTTGAAATAATATAGATAACTTATTCAAATTTTTACATCAAGTTACCTAATTTTGATTTTTCTAAATTTTCATTGCCACTTAAGGGCCTTTCTTTCCATGATGATCTTGCACATACCCATACAATTGCATAGTTTGAATAAGGGATATAGTGTCCATTTCAGCTGGTCTTTGTATGTAACAATGAATATAACCACTTGCAAGCTCATCACCATTATCAGCCATTTTCAAACAGTGGAATGTTTGCCTACTCACCTTCAAAGACAGAAAATGCCAGCTTGAGATGACAAGCAGCAACTTTTGTAGCATATGGCATGCTTCTTGTGCACCAATGTCACGATCTACAACCAAGTTCATCATGAATTTTTGATAGGAAAGCAACACTTTATCCCTAGATGAATTTGTATTTGCAAGCCTCTGCAAGATATCAATATAGCTTTCAGACTTTTTTTTCTGACTTTGATGCATATTTGGAAATATAGTTTACCATAATTTTCCTTGACAAGACTAGCTGGCAATCAACATTTCTTCACTAGATTGCAAGCATCTCAAGGTTTTGGACATTAACACACTCATCATTTCTTGCTAGCTTATAGGATTTTTTCAATTCATTGTCAATTTCCAATGTCAATGATGGTTGTGCATTCCACAGAGCTTTGCAATGACATTGTAATTGGTGACCTTTTTCCTAAGGTAAGTGTATTGAGTACATTCGGTATGCCTTTGCACCATTTTCACCAATTGTTTGTAATCCACCATTGGGTCAATGCAAGAAATTTGCAAACTGTGAAACAAAGATGGGTCCTCCAAAGATGAGTGGTGGACTCTACATATTATATGTTTTGGGGAATGAGGATTCCATGTTGAACATATTGATCGAAAAAGTTTTTTGGCTACTGAAGCTCATGTGGGTTGGATCAATCAAGCATATCCATATTCGGGGCACCTGGAAACCACAAGAAACCATGGACATGTGCTTATCCACGTTTCCACTCATACCTATACCGGTAATCCTTTGTATGGAAAAGCCTCTCAATAACCTCTTCATGGAAAATGGTGAACTGCAAGTGCATGTACAAGGCTATTATGTGCAAGTTATGGATGACATTGTCTATGAAGCATCTTTGGGAGTATGGCATATGTGGCTCGGCATCAGAATCAATTACCTTGTGCAAATAAGGTCATTTTGTGTCTACAGAGCTCAGAGTGAAGAAGGGAGTCGGTGTGCCAAGTTGGTGGATCATTGTCACGAGCTCTTGTTGACACTTGCCCCAATATGAGTGCATCCCTCGAAAAGATGCACCAAAGCAAACAAGTTGGTTTGCTATCTGGGTGTCTGGTGCATCCCGAAGCAATAGTCGCAGAGCAACCATAGAGTTTGGGATCCTTTCTTCCAAGTTTTTTTCATGAAAACAGAAATCGACTGTTGGCTTCGATGTATCATTATCAAATTACAAAGTTAATATTTAAATCTGACATGCCTCTCAAATCTATTATCATAGTGTCTCATCAAGTGCAATGCATATTCATGTAAGTGAATCTGTATGCTTCTGGATTGTAGGGGCATCGCTCCAGTGGGAAACAATGTTGGAAAAGTCATTCTTAATAGCCCTTCTATATTGTATTCATTGATAGGATTAGAATTTATTTAAGGCCAAGGAAAAGTATCTTGACTAATGTCTTGAATCTATACAAAGAATTTCTAATTTCTTGCAATTTTCGGGGAAGGTTGGGCATCAATGGAATAAATTATGATGATTCCTCAAGCTCGGCTTCCTCATCAACAACACTTTTCAGAGTTTCCACTGGTTCAACTATGTTATGTACTAGTTCTTTTATTGTGTGTAGAAGATCGAAGATGTCAACTGGTACTTGTAGCAGGAAACAAATTGAAAGCATCACAATCAATTGCAACATCACAATAGTATAGATCATTCTCAATTTTGTATATTAATGCAGTAATGACATTATGTTTGTCAAATAGCAATCATAGTTCGTCCCCTAAATGCTAGTTCTTCAAAAAATCACCACTTCAACATCATGTAGGCGACATGGTTACAAAGTTGCAATGGCCATGATGTATTGAGGGAAGCTTATATAATGGCCACTATATTTGTATTGGCCTCCTCTAGCATGGGTCACTTGTAAAACTAGAGCAACTCTAGCTATAAGCATTTCTTCAACCTAAGTAAGCTTTGCAAGGATAGGAGGCTATGGTCCTGGATCCATCTTGTTCACTAAACTAAATTTATGGACTCCCTTTTCAGAAGCACAAAGTAGAAAAATGATGCCCGCATTGGATGCTTTCACTTTCATGTTGGCTTAGCTTTCCTTGAAAACACCACAAACTTTCATATTAGACAAAGCATCAATGTGTTGGTGGAAGGATTGCATTGCAATGCGAAAAGAATCTCCAAACATGCTACTAAAGCGGTGGGGGGCTGACAACACAGATGGTAAGCCATGCTTGGCAAGGGTTTGTTGAGATCTAAAGCTGCCTATTGTTAAGGCACCTTGACTGGGAAGGTTGTGTGGAAGTTTGTAAGGGATGGGGGATGCGGGACTATAGAAGTGAGTGTGCTCTTCCAATGAGCTTGGCTACAATTTTAGTGTGGTTTCTTGATCAGGCAGGGAGCAAGCATGAACTACAGGAGATTTTTGTTACAAGTATTTGGCTCGACGACTTGCACAAATCTGGTCTCTATGTCATACATAATAGAGTTGGTTTCTTTGGTGTTTTGCTACCTTTTTTCAGTCCACACTTGATGTAGGACTAGAACTTGAACAAGGCCAAGGATCCTACAACCATAATATGAGGAAAATAATAAAATTCTTGCAAACACCAACTTAAAGAATAATCACATAACTAAAGAGGTCAAGCCAATTGAATATGAAACAATATAGCCAAAGCTAGAGAACAACACTCATAAATACCATATGGAAAACAACATAAACTCTATAACATTAACTATTTTATTGTGTTGCAACCATTGACATAAAACAAAATCCATAAATGAAACAATACTGGTTTCAATGGTGTCCCAGATGGAAAACCCACAAAATAGAAGAATCCATAGTAACAAAACCATGCGCCAAAAAAAAAAAAAAAACCCACATGGCCACAAATTATTTTTTCAACAGTGCCTTATGCAGAACAACCAAAGCATACATATATGCATATGTATATGTAAATTTATCAATGCATATGCAATGCATTTTTGATGGAGAGTGTAATGAAGGGAAGGTACGGTGCATTTTTTAAAGGAGAGTGTAATGTTGTTGTTGTTATTGCTGCTTATGCTTATGCATCATTCCTTCCTTCATTCCACCCTCCATCTAAAATAACTTCTCTTTTTTTTTATTGCATATGCATATACAATTACATATGCATAACATACAAATCTGCATGTATAGGAAATATAAAATGAAACACAAAAAAATAAGGCCTACTCTCTACCCTACCATATTAGGTCATGGAGCCTTGTGGGATCGTACCAAACCCCCGAGCAAGTACATACATCATCCACCACTTTGATCAATGGTGAAATCAATGTTCATTATTACACTTTAAAGAGCAACAATGCAGTTAAAGAGCATATAGGAAATATAAAATGAAACAAAAAAAAGAAGGCATGCTCTCCACCCTACCATATTGGGTCATGGAGCCCCATGGGCTCTCACAAAACCCTCGAGCAAGAACATACATTGTCCACCACTTTGATCAATGGTGGAGCCAATGTTTTTTATTACACTTAATATATAACCTATCATTCTAACAACTACTTTTTGAGGCTGAAATAAATAATAACTAAAAAAGTGCATCTAACTTGAAATACCTATATATCCTGGTGTAGATTTTGTTTTGCAAGAACATATGTAGGCATTGCATGCCCTGGATGCATTTGTAGGAATCTATTGCGTAGATATATACACACACAAAAACAATGTGTGGGAATGTATGTATGTGGAATTACATACCGAGAATAGGTATACTGTCTACCACTCTAATAAATATAAAGGTCAATATTTAATATTACACTTAATATACACCCTACCATACATACAAATGTTATATGCATCTAATGTCACAAACAAACATAACTGCACACACAAAAAGTAATATGAAACACACCAAAAGAAGGCCTACCGAACATGGTGCTAAAGCGATGGTGGGATAATGACACAGATGACAAGCCATACTTGGCAAGGGTTTTTTGATATCTATAGCCACCGATTATTTAGTCACCTTCACTAGGAAGTTTGTGTGAAAGCTAGCAAGGGATGGGGGTGCAAGACTATAGGATTGAGCATGCTCTTCCAACGAGCTTGACAACAATTGTGGTGTGGTTGCTTGATCAAGTGGGCTCAAGCAAGCATGAACTACAGGGGCTCTTTGCTGCAATTATTTGGCTTGATGACTTGCACAAATCTGGTCTCTATGCCACACATAATAGAGCTAGTTTATTTAGTGTTTCGTTGCCTTTTTTCAGTCAACACTTGATGTAGGACTAGAACTTGAACAAGGCTGAGGATCCTACAATCATAATATGAGGAAAATAATAAAATTCTTGCAAAAACCAACTTAAAGAACAATTGCATAACTAAAGATGTCAAGTGAATCGAATATGAAATAATATAGCCAAAGCTAGAAAACAACACTCATCAATGCCCTATGGAAAACAACATAAACTCTAGAACATTAACTATTTTACTGCATTGCAAACATTGACACAAAAAAAATTCCATAAATGAAACAATACTTGTTTCAACAGTGATGCAGGAGCATCCAGTGGTGTAAGAGCAATCTTGCATCACCCAAAAATAGTTAAATTTTAATTTTCTTGGTTTTTAGATGTTTTTACATTTTTGGATACCCTTTTCGTCAAAATGAAATTCCCAATTTACAGTTTTTATTTCCTATTCCTGGGTTGAAAGATATTGTAGTTTTAGTATCCTAGATTTGCACCTAGAAATCTTCCAAGTTAGATTTGAGGCACTTAGAGTTCCCGGATTGGCCCCAAAACTTGTTGAAATCAGCATAGCAGGTCTCAAGTGCATTTTTGACTTCGAGACCTTTCCAACGGTTCAAACGTTTCGCGAATTAGAGTCACAGATCAAAAGTTATGGCCCCGGGAAGTTGGTGCACTTTCTAGAAGATACAATTGCAATGTTCTTTTGAAATTTTAACTTCAAGTTGTAATTTTTTAGTGCCAAACCGCCTAAACTCAAATTTGAATCTTGTTTTGGCTCCAAACTAAAGAGGAGTTCTATTTATGGGCGGGTTTCTAATTTTTGGGTAACTTTTTGGGGACAAGCTCGCATATTGCAAAAGGGTTATTCTGTAGCTTTCTGTAACTTGCTTGTGTTGTAAGAACTTGGGGATTTGAGATCCTCTACATGTAAGAAACTCCATTTTCTGAATAATAAAATTATTCTCTTGTTTGTGGGTTATTTCCTAAGTCTTGGGTTGCGCCCTCATCAAGTCGTATCAGAGCAGGTTTTCTTGAGCGTGTGGATAGATAGCTGATTGTGAGGCAGTTCACACCAGGACCATGGTTGTGGGTCGAGGTCAAGAAAGATGCCTCCAAGAGTGATGCCTATTAGGCATGGTGGTGCTAGAGGTGGTCGAGGCGGCATAAATGTTGGTGGAAGAGATGCACTGGCAACCCTCCAAAGACAGATTGATGCGTTACAAGAGTAGTTGAGAAAAGGGTTAAACCTGGGGGAGGAAAGTGAGGATGAAGGAGATGAAGAAGGTTCAAATGTAGAAGAGGAAGAAGAAGTAATTGATCAAGACCAAATGCAGCTAATAAGGGCCATTCTGAAGATCGGGAAAAGACCCAGAGCAGAAGTCCCTAGTTATTTTAGAAGTTTGAACTTGGAAGAGTTGATCGACTGGATCAACGAGCTAGAAGAATATTTTGAGTATGAGGAAATAGAGGACCCAGATTGGGTTAAGTTTACGAAAATGAAGCTGAAGGGCCATGCCAGTATTTGGTGGAAAGAGGTCCAGTTGGAAAGAAATCGAAGAGGAAAAGGAAATATCACTAGATGGGATCGCATGGTAGAGAAACTGAAGAAGTAGTTCATACTAGTGGACTACGAGTTAGATCTGTTGAATACATTGCAAGGGTTGAAGCAAGGAAGCAGATCTGTGAAAGAATATACTGAAGATTTTCACAAGATAATCATTAGAACGGGCCACACAGAGGCCAATAAGGAGAAGGTAGCCCGACATCTTAATGGGTTACGACCGAGCATTCAGGAGGAGTTAAGCCTAGTCAGAATGGCCACCATTGAGGATGTGTATCTGTTTTCTCTGAAGGTGGAAGAGAAACTGAACAAAATATTTGATAGCAAGAAAAAAGAACAAGGAGGTCAAAGTGGAAGGGGTATTGGAAGACCTTCAGGAAGCCGAAATGATGATGAAAAGAAAAGTGAAGATGTGGGTATCAGCCGAAGCCAAAGAAATGACAACTTCTACCACCCTCATGATCAAAACAGTGGTGATCAAAGAGGTAGAGGATGAGGGAGATATGGACAAGGATCTGGAAGAGGTGGTTTCAAAGGAACGTGTTTCCAGTGTGGTGAAGAAGGGCATCGAGCCTATGAATGTCCACAACACCAAGGAAGGGCGCATAAAAGGCCGGCGGTCATGGAAGGGCTGGGCGATGCGTATGAGGAGGCCCAATCTAAACATTCAGATGATTGATAAGTAGGAGGTATTTTTCCACAGCGTGTCAAATTATGATATTGCTATCAGGATTCAACCGTGTAGTTTCGAGTCAAACTCATTGACCCATGTTTCATGAGTAGTGGTTCAATAAGAACCCATCTCTCATGATATTGAATGGTCCACTTTCAAGACTCATTGCATCTAGGTGATGCCTCATGCAGGTGAAGCTAATCGTCCATCCCGAGAGGTCACCCATCCTAGTATCAAGCTTTTACACGCTTTAACCAGTGGAGTTTTCTCCCGTGTTAAGCCCGCTTGAGTTGTTACCCCATTTGCAAAACCTTCAGCAAGTGTTGTGCCTTATGAACCATCTGCATAGAGCCCCCTTTAGCTCATCAATTGATAAGTAGGAGGTATTTTTCCACAGCTGTCAAATTATGATATTGCTATCGATTCAACTATGTAGTTTCGAGTCAAACTCATTGATCCATGTTTCATGAGTAGTGGTTCAATAAGAACCCATCTCTCATGATATCGAATGGTCCACTTAGCACTCATTGCATCTAGGTGATGCTCACAGAGGTGAAGCACTGGTCCGTCCCGAGAGGTCACCCATCCCAGTACTGCTCCAGCTCAAGCGCGCTTAACCAAGGAGTTTTCTCCAAGGTTAAGCCCGCTTGAGTTGTTACCCCATTTGTAAAACCTTCAGCAAGTATTGTGCCTTATGAACCATTCGTAATAGAGCCCCTTTAGCTCATCAATTGATAAGTAGGAGGTATTTTTCCACAGTGTGTCAAATTATGATATTGCTATCATGATTCAACTGTGTAGTTTCGAGTCAAACTCATTGACCCATGTTTCATGAGTAGTGGTTCAATAAGAACCCATCTCTCATGATATTGAATGGTCCACTTAGCACTCATTGCATCTAGGTGATGCTCACAGAGGTGAAGCACTGGTCCATCCCGGGAGGTCACCCATCCCAGTACTGCTCCAGCTCAAGCACGCTTAACCAGGGAGTTTTCTCCAAAGTTAAGCCCGCTTGAGTTGTTACCCCATTTGAAAAACCTTCAGCAAGTGTTGTGCCTTATGAACCATTCATAATAGAGCCCCTTTAGCTCATCAATTGATAAATAGGAGGTATTTTTCCACAGCGTGTCAAATTATGATATTTCTATCAGGATTCAACTGTGTAGTTTTGAGTCAAACTCATTGACCCATGTTTCATTAGTAGTGGTTCAATAAGAACCCATATCTTATGATATTGAATGGTCCACTTAGCACTCATTGCATCTAGGTGATAGCAATATCATACATTCAGATGATGCTGAAAGGGGAGAAGCCCTAGTGATTAGGAGAGCCCTGGTGACTGAGGAAAAGGAACCAGAACAGAGGAAGAATCTGTTTCGCACAAGGTGCAAGTGTGAAGGAAAATGTTGTGATGTTATTATTGATCTTGCGGAAGCACCGATAACTGGTGTTAGAAGAGATGGTCACAAAGTTGAAGCTGAAGAGGAAAGGCAATCACATCCATATCGATTTCCGGTTGCAAAAGACCACAAAGTTTTGGTCAATGAGCAGTGCCTAGTAAAGTTCAAGATCGGGAGCTACCAAGATGAGGTACTCTGTGATATCATCCCCATGGATGCATGTCACATGTTGTTGGGGAAGCCGTGGAAGTTCGATAGGCGAGCTATACATGATGACCATGCAAACACTTATTCCTTGACAAAGGATGGGGTTCGTCACAAGTTGAAACCCCTGAAGGAGACCGAAGAAAAGGTATGCAGTAGTGCTAGAATTTCTTATGTAGATGGAAGAAAATTTTTAGAAGGTATGAAGTAAGAGCGCGGTGTGTTATGCATTGATTCCAGGAGGAGTAAGGAGGATAGTGAGAAGGTTCCAAAAGAAGTTTCGGATGTTGATGAGTTTCAAGATATTGTTTCGAGTAATGTACCCGAGGGCTTGGCTTCACCAATAAGGTAAGATCGCCTATCGATTGACTTTGATTCTTGGAGCCATAAATAAGGCAGCCTGAGAATGACTCCAAAGAAAATGAGGAGTTGAACATACAAGTTCAAGAGTTGTTGAGAAAAAGGTTTGATAATGAGAGTTTGAGGTCCAAGCAGCAAAGACTCCCAGTACTAGCACAAAAAGAAGGGATGGGAGTGGGAGGATGTGTACGCATTGAGCCATAAACAAGATAATAATCAAGTAATGCATTTCCCTCAAGCAAGGATGGATGGCCCGATGGACTGCTTTGGAGTGGAGCTTAGTACTTCACAAAGATAGATATGAAGAGTGGATATATCACCAGATTTGAATTAGAGAGGGTGATGAATGGAAGACTGCCTTCAAAACCAAAGAAGGCTTGTATGAGTGGTTAGTCATGCCTTTGGGCTAACCAATGCACCGAGCACATTCATGCAGCTCATGAACAAGGTACTAAAAGAATTTCCGGAAGTTTTGTTATTGTATATTTAGATGATATTTTTATTTTCAGTAAGACATTGGATGAGCATCTGATGCATATTCGAGAGCCTTTGAGAAGTTAAGAGAAGAGAAACTATTGATTAATCTGAAAGAAGTGCAGTTTTGTGAAGAGGGAGTAGTGTACTTAGGGTTTGTTGTCTCGCAGAAGGTCTCAAGATGGACCCAGAGAAGGTGAAGGCTATTCGAATGGCCTACCCCAAGAATTGCTACCAAAGGTGAGATCTTTCCATGGTTTGGCTAGTTTTTATAAAAAGTTCATTAGAAACTTCAGTAGTATTTGTGGACCCCTGACTGAAACAATGAGAGGGGATAGAAAAGAATTCAAGTGGAGCACTGGAGCAGCAAAGAGTTTTGAACTGTTGAAGTAGAAGGTAATAGAGCAACCTGTTCTAGCCCTCCTAGATTTCAACAAGGTGTTTCAAGTGGATTGTGATGCCGGTGGTTGTGCCATTGGAGCAATGTTGAGCCAAGAAGGTAAGCCCATTGCCTATTTCAGTGAAAAGTTAAATGATGCCAAGAGAAAGTATTCTGTATATGATCAAGAATTTTATGCAATAGTTCAAGTATTAAAGAAATGGAGACATTATTTGTTGCCGAAGGAATTTGTTCTATATAACGACATTAGGGCTTTACAGACCTAAATAGTCGTGGAAAATTAAATTAGAGTATGCATGAAATGGGTGGTAGAGTTTTGCAGAGTTATAATTCCTTTGTTTTGAAACATAGGAGTGGGAAGTCAAATAGGGTTGTAGATGCCTTATAGGAGGCATACATTGATGACAAAGATGCAGATTGAAGTGGTTGGATTCAATGAACTTAAGACACTGTACGCAGAAGATCCTGATTTTGTAGAGGCTTGGAAAGCTTGCAAGGAACTTGTTACAATGGACAGGACAAGGTGGCTAAATTTCATAATCCAGGATGGCATGTTATTTAAGGGAAGTCAATTGTGTATCCCGGGGAGTTCCATGAGGGAGAACCTGATAAAGGAGAAGCATAGTGGAGGAATGGCAGGACATTTTGGTCAGGATAAGACCATTGCCATTATCTGTGAGCATTATTATTGGCCTTAGTTGTCACAGGATGTGAAGAAGTTTGTACAAAGCTGTAGTGTATGTCAGATGGCTAAAGGAGTGAGCCAAAATACAGGCTTATATAAGCCCTTACCTATACCAGAGAGGCCATGGGAGGATATAAGTATGGAATTTGTTCTTGGTTTGCCAAAGACACAACGAGGGAATGATTCAGTCTTTGTGGTGGTTGATAGGTTTTCGAAGATGGCACATTTTATTCCATGTCAGAAGACCCATGATGCAGTCCACATTGCTGACTTGTTCTTCAAAGAGGTGGTGAGGCTAAATGGTTTGCCAAAGAGTATTGTTTTAGATCGTGACACCAAATTTGTAGGGTACTTTTGGAGGACCTTGTGGAAGAAGCTGAAAACAGAGTTGAAGTTCAGTTCTGCACACCATCCACAAACAGATGGGAAGACAAAGGTTGTTAACAGGAGTCTAGGTAACCTACTGAGATGTTTGGTAGGAGATAAACCCAAGGGATGGGACTTGATCTTACCCCAGGTAGAATTTTCTTACAACAATTCTATCAACGTAAGCACTAGTAGATCACCATTCCGATTGTGTATGGAGGTAGCCCCAAACAACTCTAGAATTGAGGAAGATGGACCAATCAAGAACATAAGTGTTGAATCCAAAGATTTTGCAGAACACATCAAGGATATACATGAGAAGGTAAGAGAACATATTAACAAAATGAATATGCAGTATAAGGCTAAGGCAGATCAAAAGAGGAGGTATAAGGAGTTTCAGATTGGTGATGAAGTGATGGTCCACTTGAGGAAAGAAAGGTTTCCAGTGGGAACATATAACAAATTGAAGATGAAGAAGTTCGGTCCCTGTAAAATTTGAAGAGGCATGATTCAGGGAATGCATACGAGGTAGAGTTGTTTGATGGATTCAACATTTCCCCGTGTTCAACATTTCAGATTTGACAGAGTATCATGAAGGTGGCGCAGAGGAAGCACCAACGATGGAACAGTGTGGGATTCCAACACCTACTTCAGAAAAGGAGGAGATTGAAGAAATCCTGGATAGTCGTGTGGGAAGGAGTACCAGGAACAAGCAGTATGAAGAATATTTGGTGAAATGGAAAGGAAGACCTATTGAAGATTCATCCTAGTTGCCTAAGGTAGAGGTCGACTATTTGGGTTTTCCTCCACCATCTGAGACGTGACCGGTCACTTCTCAAATTACCCTGGGTGTCTGATGCAGGAGCATCCAGTGGTGTAAGAGCAATCTTGCATCACCCAAAAATAGTTAAATTTTAAGTTTCTCAGTTTTTAGATGTTTTTACATTATTGGATACCCTTTTCGTTAGAATGAAATTTCCAATTTATGGTTTTTATTTCCTATTCTTGGGTTGAAAGAAATTGCAGTTTTAGTTTCCCAAATTTGCACCTGAAAATCTTCCAAGTTAGATTTGAGGCACTTAGAGTTCCTGGATTGGCCTCAAACTTGCCAAAATCAGTGTAGCAGATTTTTAGTGTGTTCTTGACTTCGAGACCTTTCCAACAGTTCAAACATTTCACGAATCAGAGTCCTGGATCAAAAGTTATGGCCCCGGGAAGTTGGCGCACTTTCTAGAAGATACAATTGCAATGTTCTTTTGAAATTTGAACTTCAAGTTGTAATTTTTCGGCTCCAAACCGCCTAAACTCAAATTTGAATCTTGTTTTGGCTCCAAACTAAAGAGGATTTCTATTTATGGGCGGGTTTTTAATTTTTGGGTAACTTTTTGGGACAACCTCGCATATTGCGAAAGGGTTATTCTGTAGCTTTCTGTATCTTGCTTGTGTTGTAAGAACTTGGTGATTTGAGATCCTCTACATGTAAGAAAATCCATTTTCTAAATAATAAAATTATTCTCTTGTTTGTGCGTTATTTCCTAAGTCTCAGGTTGCGCCCTCATCAAACAATCTCCCAAATGGAAAACCCACAAAACAGAAGAATCCATAGTAACAAAACTGTGCACAAAAAAGAAAAAAAACTGCACACGTGCACAATTTTTTTTTTCAATAGTTCTTTATGTAAAACAACCAAATCATACATATATGCATATGTATATGTAAATGTATCCATGCATATGCAATGCATTTTCTATGGAGAGTGTAATAAAAGGAAGGTATGATGTATTTTTTGAAGGAGAGTGTAATGTTGTTGCTGCTTATGCTTATACATCATTACTTCCTTCATTCCACCCTCAATCTAAAAGAACCTCACTTTTTTTATTTCATATGTATATATACATATATAAGTATATATGCATATATGTATATACATATGCATAACATACAAATCTGCACATCGGAAATATAAAGGGTATGTGCAGGATCATCATGGAAAAAATAGGCCCTTAAGTGGCAAAAAATTTAGTAAAATCAGAGTTAGAAAACTTGACATAAAAATTTGAATAAGTTATCTATATTATTTCAAAAATGTGTAAGAATAGAATCTGTAGAAAATTGAGTGTAGTTTCTAAACTACTAGGTTTTTTATTTAAAAAAAAAAATCTATTTGGTGAAAATTTGAAATTTCAATGCAGTACTTAAATTTCAGGGAAAAAATAAGAAGTAGGTGTCTATCTAACCACCCTAACCACAATAAAATGATAATATTTTTTTATAAGATTTTAGACAGAGTAGAGGACTCATGTCCGGATGTGATGCATATTTTTTTGTAATTTTTTTCCAAGTAAATAATTAATTATGATTTTTTTATTACAACTTTTGAAAAATATAAAAAGTCTTATGTCTGACCACCTTAACTTAGTCAAAACTTCATGAAATTCATTCTTTACTTTTTTAATCCTATAGTATGTGAAGCATAGAATGTAATGCATGTTTTGGATTCAAAAAATGTCATACCATTTGAAAGCTATAGATGTTTTTCAATAAGCTTATCAATCAGGACTTTAGTCATAATTCAAATAGAAAATGAATAATAATTATTTATTAAATTAAAAGTAAAGAATACTTTATATTGGTGGAAAGCTGAGAATCTCTTTTAAAAACCCTTTTCATTTCATCAATTTTGGATTAAAAAAAGTCGTCAGCGACATACCCTACAAATACCCATCATATTGCCACTTTTTGGCCCATCATGATCCTACACATACCCTAAAATGAAACACAACAAAATGAAGAATGATCTCCACCCTACCATATTGGGTCATAGAGCCTTATGGGATCTCACTAAACCCCTAAGCAAAAACATGCATCGTCCACCACTTTGATCAATGGTGAAATCAATGTTCCTTATTACACTTTAAAGAGCAACAATGCAACTAGAGAGCAGATATGAAATATAAAATGAAACACAACAAAAGAATCCCTGCTCTCCACCCTACCATATTGGGTCATGGAGCCCCATGAGCTCTCACCAAATCCCCGAGCAAGAACATACATTGTCCACCACTTCGATCAATGGTGAAACCAATGTTTCTTATTACACTTAATGTACAACCTATCATTCTAACAACTCCTTTTTGAGGCTGAAAGAAATAATAACTAAAAAGGTTCATCTAACTTCAAAAGTTATGTATGTGGCATTAGATTTAGACAATATACATATATATATGAATGGAAACTTATAGATATACATACGTACTGATACATGTGTTGAATAGGGCGATCAAATTTCAACCTTTATACAAGCTCACAATCCTTGCTCACAACTCTGACAAAAGGTAAAGCCACAGAAGAATGCCCAACAATGCCTTATTGAAAATTACAAAGACTTTCGCTACCTCTTCTGAGGTTTTAAATGGTAGGTGTTATTACAGCCATTGCCACTACATGAAAACCATACAACAATTAATGTAGATGTTAGGAGGGTGAGCTTCTATGAAGGTGTAAGTTCGATCATCCATTGTGAAGTTTCTGTTAAGGTGGTTGGAGGTTATTTTTTGTTTTTTGCATGGGCTGATGATTCCAAAAGTAATACAAAGTCTTGGTAATGACACAATTGATTAGAGTGATGGACAATGTATTTCCCCTATGTGCATATATGTTTGTATGTCATAGTAGATGCAAATATCATTGATTCCATAAGGCATTGTTGATTGTTGTTCTCTAGCTTAGGATATACTATTTCATTTGCGATAAGGTATTGTTGAAAATGCTATATTGTTTCATTTTCGATAAGGTGGTATTGAGAAAAGACTATATTTTTGCATGGGTTTGTTACTTTTATTTTTTGTTTGAGGCCACCATTGATTGCAGTGATGGAAAATGTATTTCCCCTATGTGCAAACAACATTAATACATAGTGATCCCTATGTATATTTTGTTGGGACATTCTTGGAATGATAACTTGTATTTTAAGTGTTATATCGAACATTGATGCCACAATTGATTTAACTTTAGGAACTCACATGTAGCAGCAATATACTCTACACTCAGCCAACACAAGAAGATTAAAACTATAGAAATCAAATGAAAAAATTATGGAAACCTCCAGTTGTGTGGTTTTCCCCTATTGTGTGAACTTTAGCCGGAATTTTTTTCCACCTTCTCGGTTTTCAACCCTTCTGATGCTCGACTTCTGGTCAAGAAAAAGGTGGCATATTTTTTTAATTTTTAAATTAAAAGTGTTTGGGATGTTGATAGAGAAGGCTAGAAAAATTAAATGTTAGTTGGCATCAACATTAATTGTTGTATGGTTTCTCTATGGTGACAATGTTTGCAAAGTAATAAAATAGTCCACGTTCTTCTTGAAGGATAGTTTTTATTTTTCTAGACCTCAATAAGGAGTTGTTACAATGGGAGGTTGTATATTAAGTGTCAGATGAAACATTGGTGAAATCCTTATTGAGGCCTAGACAAATAACAACTATCCTTGAATCCATACAAAAATAGCCAACAATGCCTTATCGAGAAGAACATGAACTTTTTTATTACTTTGGAACCATTCCCATTGCATAGAAACCATAGATCAAATAATTTATTTGAGGCCACAAAACAACAATCAATGCACTATGCTGCTCTCGAATAGGGAAAATACAACGATCAATTGAAACATATGTACCCATTCTTTTGTCAATTGTTGCAACAATTTTGGATGAATGGACACAAGGCCAGACCATGCCAAGAAAAAATAAATTTTTGTGGAGAAGTTTATGTTGGGCTTGCTGTTCTACCGAAATATTGACCTATCAATGCCCAATACAAGCATCAGTGAAGATCCATAGGAGGCGCTTAGATCATGTCACAAACCCAAGCATTGTGCTGCAAGGAAGACCAAGGGACACACCATCTTGCAACAATCCCCCCAACATAAGCGAGGGGTTTGAACCTGTGACCAGCTTTGATACCAATTGTTGGCCTTTCCGTTGCACCAAAATAATCAACCTGTTAATGCTTGATACAAGCGTCAATTAAGATCCACAGGAGGTGGTTAGACCATGTCAAAAACCCAAGCATTGTGTTATAAGCAAGACCAAGGGATACAACATCTTGCAACAATTTAAGTACATGCCTATAAAATAAGTAGTAATTGTCTTATGAAAAGAATAAACATAGGAAGGAGTATATATGAATGTTGTCTTCATTTGATTTGACATACATACATATCTACACATAGGGATGAATGTTTTCCATCTCTAATTTCAAAAATGTACATATATTCACATAGGGAAAGTAAAATGAACAACAAAAAAAGAACACCAACTCTCCACCCTGCCTTATTGGGTCATGGAGCCCCATAGGCTCTCACAAAACCCCCAAGCAAGAACATACATTGTCCACCATTGTGATCAATGGTGAAACTAATCTTTCTTATTACGCTTAATATAAAGCTTATTATTGTAAGGATGCCTCTTTGAGGATGAAACAAATAACAACTATCTTTCCAAAACAATAAACATGGGGAGGAGTATATATGAATGTTGTCTACATCTAATTTCACATACATACATATCTGAGCACAAGAAAATAAAAATGAAACACAACAAGAGAGACACATACTTTTTTGAGTATATATATTTCCAAGAAATAGATTCCTACATATGCATCCAACACATGCAATACATATATTTGTAGTTGCAAAAAGAAGTCTACATCAATATATATGTATCTAAAGTTAAATGCACATATATACACATTGTTGATTGTTATTGAATAGCTACAAAAATATTATTTCATTTATGATTTCCATGTAGCAGAAATGGTTGGAAAGCAATAAAAGATTCTACATATACGCTTACAAAGGAAGATCTATACAAATATATATGAATCCAAAGTTATATACATACACAACACACATATATATATCCATAGGTTGACTTCAAACATATGAATGTTGTCTACATCTAATGTCATAAACATACAGATCTACACATAGGAAATATAAAATGAAACACAATAAAATGAGGCCTACTCTCCACCCTACGATATTGGGTCATGGAGCCTCATGGGGTCTCACCAAATCCCCGGGAAAGAACATACATTGTCCACCACTCTGATAAATGGTGAAATCAATGTTCCTCATTACGCTTAATATACAACCTATAATTTTGTACCATAGACAAAAGGAAACTTTCTTGACATGGGAATAATTTAAAAAAAATTAAACTTAATGAGGCCTTGATTCAGTGTTGTGAGGTGTTTTACACATCCATACTAGGTTTTGGACCCTTGTAAATTGAATAAAATGCATCTAACAATGTCTTGTAAAGGTGTTGTAAAATGTTGTAAAAGGCTTTCACTCCTCTCTAGACTTAATGAACCCATCTTCCCTTAATTCAACATTATAAAATGTATTTAATAACATTATTACACTAATATAGAAGGCTTGTAAACTAAAGTTAAATTTAATCTAGTGTTGTAATGTGTCCTACACATTCACATTGGATGTTGTTCCTTCCTAGGCTAAGTGGACCTCATTTTAGTTTTGTAAAGTGTATTTAGTCACACTTTCACATTGAATTCTATGTCCCAAGCCCTAATTGACCTTTGCATCATCATTAATAGGCCCCTATTACCCCATATTGTGCATTTCAAGGCAATATTTAATGAAATAATCAACAAAACACCTATATAAGCCTAATTTTCTTATCTCACAACAACCCAGTTGGCAAATGGGTGGGCCCCTCTAGGAATAATTCACCATTTGTGGTGAATGAGTCCTTTTTCAGGTGGTACTGATTCACCCAAGGTGGTGAATGAGTCCCATTTGGGCCATTTTTGACTTTTGAGCGGGAAAAATTAGGTTTTAAGTTTAATTTTTCTTTATGTCGGCCTTAGGGATCTAATTTATGGGCTAATACTTGGTGAATTTCCTATTAAATTGAGTCTCTAAACCCTAATTTACATCTCTTAACACATTCACAACTCATTCACAACTCATTCATCCATTATTTTTCCATCTCAAACCAAGCAAACTAGGGTTTTATCATTCTAAGTCACCAAGATTGCTTCCTAAGACATTCAAGAGAAAAATATTCCTCCATTGCTATAGAAATTTTGTTGGATGCTATGGATGTGTTGCTAATATGTGGTTGTCATTAATGTCAACACTATTAGCATTTGGTGTATTAGTGGCTTTATATGTTGAGGATATTGAGAAAATTGTAAAAGAAAGTGTTCTAGGTTCCTAGTGGAACTGTGTATGTCATGAAGGTTACTTGTTCTTCACGTTGAATATTAGTTGGTGTGGATTAAAGGGTTTATTTTTATTCTATCTTGATCATCTACCAGAATTTTTAGAGGTCCCCATGAAATTTTGATTGTATTATGGTTTGACAGTGTTTCTGTGGTCTCTATCAGTGTTCCTAAATGAAGATTGTGTGATTCTATTAATGTCAGTTGTTGTGGATGTTTCTCTACTATTTCCTGGTGCTCTTAGATGTCTCTAGATCATTGTCTATCTTTGTGGTATGTCCACATTAATTGGAGAGCTCGTGGTTGAAGATCTTTTCTTGCGCATGTTTAGTTTTTCATGTTCCTGTCCGACATGTTGGTGGTAGCGTCTTGTGGATTTTAATGGTGAAATTAATTAAAGTATTTTTGTGTTGGAGATGTTAATTTGGGTCTCCATTATGTTGTGGCTAACCTTGGTGGATTCACATTACAAATTTATTTGTAGATGTGGGCTGACATTGCAAATATGTTTTATTTTCCTGGCCTACTAAGTTGTGATGAAATCTCATGTGGTGGATATATAAGTGTGATTGTTTCTTCAATGAAGTGTGTGCTTCATATACTAAGAGTTCTCCTCTATGTGTATGTGCAAATATCATTCGATAGCAGAGCAGAGTGTGAAGAAGATTGAGTGAAGTCTAAAGAAGGTTTTCTGAGCTTAATTGGAATTGTAATCAGGCTTGTGGAGAAGCTATTTCCTCAGTGCGTACCCTTTGGATTTTAGTCCTATTTTTTATTGTTGGGTAGTGAGCCCCTTTTGTATTTGAGTAGTGAGCTCTAGGCAGTGTTCCTAAATGCATGTACATTCCCCTTCTTATTTATCATTATACTTTTAACAGGGTATAATCTTGTGGACTAACATCCATCATGGTTTTTCCCCTTGTAGGGTTTCCACATAAAAAATCTTGGTGTTCTATGTCTCTCTGATGTGTTATTTATTTATGGTTGATTTCTTGTTCATCAGATCTAAGATTAAGTTAAGTTAATTTAGAAAAGTTTAAGTTTCTGTGACAACTAATTCACCCCCCTCTTAGTTATCTATCCTTGTTTTGCAAAAAAAATCAAGATGAAACATCATGTGAAGGTATTAACTCCATTATTACATGCTTCATTACATTGTTTTCTCATTTTGGTTTAATTACTTAAAAAGGGGTTTGACCAAGGCAAACCCCCATGCCCTAACATTCAACATTTCTGCTTCTTGTCTTGTGTGTTTGTAGATTTAGGAATCTTGGAAGCTTGGAAATCATTAAGAATCAAGTTAAAAAGTTGTTTAAATCTTATCTTCATTGTCTAAGGAAAAATATGAACAAAAAGTCACTTTCAGACATGAAAATCTGACTTTCAGAGGTAGACACCTGTCAGAAACCGAAGTGTAGACCGAGGGATCCTATTTCCACTTTTGAATCTTTAGAAATTTATAAGTGGAATCATTCACCATTAGTGGTGAATGAGTCCCATTGCTAGGCCTGATTTTGGTTTTCTACATTTTTGGATACCCATTTATCTGAAATGGGCCCCAGAACAATTTCCCAGATCTGGGACTAATTTTCCCAGAATGGTGAATGAGTCCAAGTAGGAAAAATTTCCAACATCAATAGCATTCTAGATGTCATTTCCAATCTCCATTAATTTCTTAGGTGTACACTTTCAATTTCATCAAATTTTGTTATAGTTTGCTTTCATTTCTAGGTGTTTTTGCATTAAACAATGTGTTTTCAAAAAACTTGTATTTCAATAGTTTTCACTTAATAATCAATAGCTTTTATTAATTATTTTCATTTAGTTTATCTCATCTAGGAAAATTTCATTCATATTTTCATTATACTTGCATTAGTTTGAATGAACCACCTAGGCTTTTGGCCTATCTCTTTCCTTTTAGGTGAAAAACCCTAAGAGTGCAAGAGAAGTACATACCCCCGAAAAATCTATAGTTCATTTTGGTGAATGTGCTTTTCAAATAATTTATTTTCTGATTTGGATTCCTTCATCATAGATCTATACTTGCATTAGGTTTTTCATGGATTAATTTGCATGCTAGGTTTCAATTTTTGCATTCATGAAAAGTGCATTTAGGTTGCATTTTTGGTATCTAAAATCATCAATTTTTTTTGAAATTTTTCATTTTTATCTCAGGTCTACATCTTACAGCTCAAAAAACATCAGAATCCATCAAAAAGATTTGAAAATTCTGAAAAAACTCCTCACTGGGCCTCATTCACCACCTTGGATGAATCAGTCCCTTTTCACCCCTAAAACTACCCTTTATAGAACTAAAAACCCTTTTTTTCAACTTTTGTTTGGTACAATTACCTAATTGTATCAATTGGCTGAGTTTCTTTAACATGTATTTCATTAGAAATAGCATATATTAGCTCATTTCATGCATGGTTTAAATTTCAAGTTTGCATTCTCATATTGTTACATAGCATAATTAGTTAATCGTCATCCTTAAAATCTGAAAAAATTGCATTCTTCTTTTGCATTTTTTCTTTAGCATAGTTACCTTTCAAGTTTTTCAAATAATCATTACATCATGTTTTCATTACAATTTTCTATAGTTATCATCTTTCATGTTCTATATTTAGATCTTATTGCATTTTGTAACAGAATTTTGTTAAGTGCATATGAAGATGAGGTCCTTTCCCCTCTCTTTTTTTTTTTCAGAGATCCCTCTCTTAGTTTCCCTTTTATGGATGAGGTTAGTCTAGTGAAAGAGACCTTAGATAGTCATAACAATCACATTTTTCTTAGATCCTATTATCTCTCACACTTGTGACATAGATATTATGGTGCTAGAAGAACCAATTGATTAGAATTTTGATGATCTGAGTTGTTTCTCTCCTCTTACCTCTCCTATTAGACATAACATTACTAAAGAAGAAGACATCACAATAAGTCATTATGACGATCACACAACACCACAATATGATGAGATCATAGAAATTTTTTTGGGCATTACCTTACCTAGAGTCTCCATAATCATGATAATCAAGCTTGTTCTTCTCCTAATATCCCTCTTCGATGTAAAAAGGATACCTATTAAAAGTAATGAGAAAATTATTCCTCCCTTCCCTAATGTTCCTCTCATATGGGAAGAACTATCTGGTAAACATGAAAACCACAGCGGTCCTTTTGCTGTCTCCTGTCTTTGTGATGAAGCCACTTTACAAACTCCAACCATGGATGAACATGTTACAAGATCTCCTACTAGGGTAGACAATATGGCACAAGTGGATAAGACCTTAGAGACAACCAATAATCAAATAGAGTCTTTTTCTAGTTCCCCTACTTTCAATAATCAAATAAATTCCATCATTGATCATTCCCCTATTTGCGATGTAGTCATTTTAGAAGAACCAATCCATGAATGTCAATCACATTTTATTTTTATTTCTTCAAAACACTCTCCTTCTAGGGAGAATATAATGGTACTAGAAAAAGGAAACAATACTAATGTGTCTTCCTTCAATAAATAGGTGATTCTTGATTTCCCTTTAGTAGAGATGCATCAAACCAAGACTGTAGAGGTTATTAATGTGCAAGTGTCCATTAGATCCCCCTTGATCAATGGTCCTCACACATACCTCATGGGACATCCTAACAACCCTCTGATTCACTACACACCATAACACAAAAAACAAGCCTACAATAAACCTGAACTTGTCCTTTACCCTCCTAAGAATAATGTTTCACACCAACTGATTCATAATACTGTTGCTCATACATATAACACTAGAAATAATCTGCAACCACCACAACCAACCCCAACATCCTTACCTTTTCATAGTCCTATTCTCCCTAAACCTTTCTTCCCAGGCTGAAAGGAGTATGATCTTATCGAGAAAATTAAGAATAATCCTGCTAAGATATCCTGGTGGGACCTTCTTCAAGCTTCCCCTCACTATCACAACATGATTCAAACTACCTTACAACAACTTCCTGTCCCTTCTAATGCACAAGAAAATGACATAACAACGATCATTCATAGAATAAACAATGACATTGTTTTCCACCAAAGTGAACTCCCCTCTTTGGACATGCAAAAACAAAATGATCCTCTGATGATCATAGCACGATACCAATGAAAATGGATAAAGTGAACTCTTGTAGATACTGGGTATTTCCTTAATGTGTGTAGTGTGAGCCTTATGGATAGGCTTGGCATTGATCAATCAAACATTCAACTTGATTCTTTATCTATTCAAGGATTCAACAATGTTGAAAAGAAACTGCTCGGGGTAATCATCATACCTCTTACAGTTAGAGTGGCCATATTGAATACACCAATTCATGTTATGCCTTATAAACTTTCATGTAATCTTATCCTAGGAAGACCGTGGATTCATGCAATGAATGGGGTGCCCTCTACAGTTCATCAAAAAATGAAATACATCTACAACAACATAGTCCACACACTTGATGCTGATCTTGAGCCTTATAGTGTTTTACAACTTGAGAAAAAGAAAGACAATTCCTTAAATACATCAACATCAACTACACCAGTGGAATCCGTACAACAGAAAAAAAAAAGAATAACATATTGAACGCGTCACACAACTATTAGAAGATGATTGGGGTTCCTTGTACATCGAACATGAGTTCATGGGTGAGTATAAGATCATACACATATTCAAATAGGGGAAATAAAAAATTGGACAACCCTTCAAAAGCATTCAACTCAACCACTTTATGCAATGAAATAAACTACATATCCACCTTTAACAATGCTTATCACCAACCACCAACTGATCCAAAAGAAATGAAAAAACTTTATGGAAATGGGTATGAGCTTATGAAACAACTTTGCTATAGTGGAAAAGGGTGTGGTGCTAACAAACAAGGTATCCACAACCCTATCTATCGTATCACACAAAAAAAAAACTTATGGTCTTGGTTATTTTCCTTTGATAGAGTTCTCCAAGCCTTCACTCAACATCAACACATCTTCACTTAATGTCAATGTCATCTTGCAAAACACTAATGAATTGAATTCGTTAGATTTTACACCCTCCTGCAAAGGAGAGAACAAAATCTCACAATGAAAAGAGTCTTGCATACGTATGAAACCTTGTACTAAGCAAGAAGAATTTTTGTCGCTAACTACAAGACCACCTTCTCACATTGATCAAGAGGGTATCTTGTCAATACTTCTCAATGATCACTTGATCACCCTTCCTCCAAGAAATCAAAAGAAAATCTATTACAAGACTTCCTTTTGTGTATATCATTGCATTCATTGTTATTCTACTAATGAATGTAAGGCTTTGAGTAGTAAAATCAAAAATTTTAAAGAGTTTGGTGTTCTTTCTTATATGGGGGCACCTAATTCCTCTAATTAATACTATTTTCACTCTAGCATACATTTCATTACTCATTTTGGCTCACTGTTTTCCTACACTAAGTGGGGGCAAGGGGTTCAGTAGCCTCCTTCTCGTATGTCACTTGTTGTTGCCTCTTTTGACTAGTCATTAACCTTTCATGAACATATAAACACAAGATTGGGATTTGGACGACATGCCTTAAGTTGGCTAGCATGTGACATACTTCCCATTTTTCATGACATAGCTTAAATTGGAAACATATGACTTGGCGTAGAGATTTCCACGTAAGCTCTCATGTCTCCTAATTTAAAGTAATTTCTCATAGTACTGGTGTTCACAACCACTTTAAAGTGGTGGCATACATCACCACTCACATTTGATTGTGTGATTTTCTTTTTCTTGCAATTTCCTCTTTCGGAAACATTAGGTACAATGTTTCCTAGGATGAGAGTTTGCACTTGTCCTCTCTTGGAAACAAGATGAGACCATTTTCAATTTAACTCTCTTGCAAGCATTAGATACAATGATGTTCCCTAAGATGATACATTGCATGAACAAAGAAAAATCCCTTTGAACATTCCTTACATCATTTACAGTGTCTATGAGTGTCAAGAATAAGAAGTCTTGGTTACCTCCTAGAGCTCAAAAGTCATTTTCATTGTGGTGCCTTATTAAAGTTATCAGGAGGTATAACTTTGGTATGGTTGAGCGGGAAAGCCCATTATGAGGCATGAATTTTCCCCATAGCCACCTTGTGGATCCCTCACCCTGGGGACAACCAAACATTTTGTGGCCCCATAGTGAGTATACTTGGGATTTCTCACTTGGTGGACAACCAAGAGTTTATTCACCTTGGAGTGAGTATGCATATTTGAAAAAATAGCCTAGATATGATCCACAACATGTTGGACAAATGGTTGAATCTTGATCCATCTCTTCATTTTTTCTTTTCTCTTCCTTCTATTTCTTTCCATTACATGTTCATCTATCTCGTTTTGCTACAAATAATTCGCCCTATGCATGTCCTTTTGTGCTTATGTCAGCTTGACATAGGATCTTAGATCCTAGGGGCTTGATCGCTTCCTTCATCTTTGTTATCCTAGACCATCCACATGGATACGATCAGACTTCTCTTGAATGTCTACTTTAGTGTGAGTTTGAAGAAAGTTCAACCTCTCACTAAAGTGGCAGCTAAATGTACCATGGAAAAAAGGCAACTTGCTTGACATGGGAATAATTGATGATAAATTGGAATTAATGAGGCCTTGATTTAGTGTTGCACGAGGAGTTTTACACATCCACATCAAGTCTTGGACCTTTGCAAATTGAATAAAATGCATCTAACAATGTCTTGTAAAGGTGTTGTAAAGTGTCGTAAAATACTTTCACGCCAGTCTAGACTTAATGAACCCATCTTTCCTTAATTCAACATTACAAAATGTACTTAATAGCATTATTATATTGATCTAGAAGGCTTTTAAACTAAACTTAACTTTAATCTAGTGTTGTAATGTCTCCTACACACTCACATTGGATGTTGTGCCTTCCTAGGCTAAGTGGACCTCATTTTAGTATTGTAAAGTGTATTTAATCACACTTTCACATTGAATTTTGAGTCCCAAGCCCTAATTGACCTTTGCATCATCATTAATAGGTTGGGCTATTACCCCATATTGTGCATCCTGAGGCAATATTTGATGAAATAACTGACAAAGTCACCATATAAGCTTGATGTTCTTATCTCCCAACAACCCAACAAGAAAATGGGCCCCTTTGGGACTAATTCACCATATGTGGCAACTAAATCCCTACCAGGTGGAAATGATTTTCCCAAGGTGGTGAATTTGTCCCATTTTGGCCATTTTTGACTTTTGAGCAAGAAAAAATAGGTTTTAAATTTAATTTTTCTTCATGTTGGCCTTAGGGATCCAATTACAGACTAATAAGGTGAATTTCCTATAAAATCAAGTCTCTAAACCCTAATTTACATCTCTTAACTCATTCACAACTCATTCATCCATTATTCTTCCATCTCAAGCCAAGCAAGCTATGGTTTTATCATTCTAAGTCACCAAGATTGCTTCCTAAGACATGAACAACAATAGAATCTTCCTTCATTGCTGTAGAAGTTCATGATAAAAAATCATCGCAAGATATTAATTCCATTATTTCATGCTTCATTACACTATTTTCTCATTTTGGTTTAATTACTTAAAAGGGGGTTTGACCAAGCCAAACCCCCATGCCCTAACATTTAACATTTCTTCTTCTTGTCTTATGTGTTTGTAGATTTAGGCATCTTGGAAGCTCGGAAATAATTAATAATCAAGTTCCATAGCTTTTTAAGTCTTCTCTTCATTGTCTAAGGAAAGATATCAAGAAAAAGTCACTTTCAAACCTGAAAATCAAACTTTTGGAGGTAGACACCCGTTAAAAACCAGAGTGCAGACCAATGGCTCCTATTTCCACTTTTGAATCTTCAAAAATTAAAAGGTGGACTCATTCGCCATCAGTGGTGAATGAGTCCCATTGCGAGGCCTGATTTTGGTTTATTGCATTTTTAGATACCCATTTATCAGAAATGGGCTCGAGAAGAGTTTCCCAAATCTAGGACTAATTTGCCCAGAATGGCGAATGAGTCCCAGTAGGAAAAATTTCTAGCATCAGCAACATCACAGATGTCATTTCCATTCTCCATCAATTTCTCAGGTGTACACTTTCAGTTTCATCAAATTTTGTTACAATTTGCTTTCATTTCTAGGTGTCTTTTCATTACATAATGTGTTTTCAAACAACTTGTATTTCAATAGTTTTCACTTAATAATGAATAGATTTTATCAATAATTTTCATTTAGTTTATCTCATCTAGGAATATTTCATTCATATTTTCATTATACTTGCATTAGTTTGAATGAACCACCTAGGTTTTTGGCCCATCTCTCTCCTTTTAGGTGAATAACCCTAAAAGTGCAAGAGAAATACATAGCCCCCAAAAATATATGGTTCACATTCTAACAACTCATTTTTTTAGGCTGAAATAAATAATAACTAAAAAGGTGCATTTAATTTTTTAGATTCCCCAAACAATAAACATGGCAACCAGTAAATATGAATGTTGTCTACATCTAAATTCACATACATACATATCTACACATAGTAAAAGAGAAATGAAACACAACAAAAGAAACACATACTTTTTATGTTTATATATTTCCAAGCAACACATTCCTACATATGCATCCAATGCATGCAATACATATATATACAGTTGCAAAACTAAAGCTACACCTATATATATGTATCTGAAGTTAGATGTACATGTATATGCATTGTTCATTGTTGTTGAATAGCTTGAAAAATAATATTCCATTTATGGTTTCCATGTATTGGTGATAGTTGCAAAGCAATCAAATAGTCCACATATACAACCACAATAAGCAATAAAATAGTCCACATATATGGCCACAATAATATTTAAGCATTCTAAAGTCACCAAAGAAATTAAATAGTTTATGTTATTTTGAATGAGGCATTGTTGGCTATTGTTTTGTAGCTTTAGGTGCTATGAAAATTGTGAGCCACCACTGTGACAAGTGTTTTTTCAAACCACATACATAGATATCCACACCTAAACTTGTCAATAGATGCAAGAACAAATATAGATAAGTTTATATATATATATGTTTGTTGCCTGAGCAAAGGAAATAAACATCACTTGGCACAACTTATGACGGAAATATTGCTTTATGCATTGGCTGCATATATTAGCGATAGTTGCAATAATAGGTTGCATTCAAAACTTAGCATAGTAATTGAGCAGTTTATGCTATTTTCAATAAGGTATTGTTCAGTGTTGAGTTGTAGCTTGAGCTGCACAACATACATAGTTATCCACACCTATACTTGTCAATGCATATGAGAATATATATATGTATGAGTTTAAATGCAATTACATGCATCAACAAGTATAAATATAGATATATATGTGTGTAGGTAAACTCAAGCTAAATCACAAAAGTATTGTGCAGTAAGTAGACCACAATCATGATTGAACGTCAAATAGGAAATATTATAACAAAAATGAAGTTTTATGCAACTCTAATAAAATGAAAGATAGCCATATGTGAAATGGATTTATGAATGCAGAGGAAGGAATACATTTAACCAGCATGAGAAGATTATAAAGCACATATATCAGACTATTCTATAATCAACCAACACAAGAAGATTAAAACCAAAGAAATGAGATAACAAAATTGTTATTACATTCTGTATTTTAACCATGTTCAACTATCAAATGCCAACATTATAGCCAACAACAATTGTGGAGAGATAAAATTATGTGGCAATTAAAACATACAAGAGAGTCAACAACTATACTAATATTTAAAATTGGACATCTTTACATATAGATAAACACATGACCTCATAAATACATGTGAAAAATGCATACACACACATACACACTAACACATACGTATAAAATATCAAATCTACATGCACATACACATACAAATGCATTACAGACACACATATCTGCATAGATCTATATCAAGATGTTGTATGCACTCAAAAAACTACTTTCAAGGCAATAGTGATATACTTAAACTGATGCATTTTGTTATGCTGCATGTCCCTTGCATACACACACATAAACACTCACACATACACATAAACTATCAAACTTGCATGCACATATGCATACAAATACATTACAGACAAAAATATCTGCATAGATCTATATCGAGATGTTGTATGCACCCATAAAACTATTGTCAAGGAAATAGTGAAATATATTTAAACTGATGCATTTTGTTACGCTGCATGTCCCGTGCAGGCCAATGGCAGAAAATGCAAGATAAAGTGTGAAGAATTTGAAAAAATTATACAGTACTGCCCTAAATGCCAGATAACCATGGCTGATTGTGACTTTCGGTATTTGTTATAGCTAAAGATGGAAGTCCCCATGTGTGAGATTTGGGCTAGTGCTTTTGATGAGGCTGCAACAAGCTTATTGTAGATGGCAGTAAAAAAACTATATATGTTGCAATATGATTCATCAAAAGAAATGAGATGTTTAAGACTACAAGACAACTCCAAAAGGACAACACAAACCTAGAAGCAAAAATGGGGGAAAGAGGAAGCACAAAATGTACCAATTATTGGCATCTAATATGCTGGAAAATAGATAACTATACATGGTTACAAGACCACACCAACTTCAAAAGTGCATATAATAGATTAATATGAAAGGAGGGAAAATTCGAGCAAGAAAGAAACAAAATTATATTTTTGCTGAATATAAGCAAGGAAGAACATGGTAATGTTGACACATCTCAAAATTGGGACCATGTTTTTCCTAACACATAGGCTACTCCCAAATGGCTAGAAAAAAATTGATAAAGGACACATAAATAGCTGAAATATAAATGAGTTAGACTATATATTACAAGGACTGCTAATTGTAACAAAGAATTTTCACACTTCATTGAATGCGCACGGCAAAGAGCTAATACAATTCTTAGCAGCAAAAAGGAAACAAGGAACAAACTTACGAGATTGGTGCCCGAGGGTTGTGCAACAGCCTGGGGAGAGCTAGAGTCCACTGACATTGTTGGGGCTATTCTTTAAAAAGATGAGAGCTAAAATGTCGGTGGTTGAATGTGAGCTCTATGCCACAACAACACAAGGTCTGAATGCTCAATTAAAGAAACAAAGACTGACGAGCTCTATTACCAATTTTTTTATTTCAAATTTTTAATTTTCAAATTTTCTATAGAGACATTAACAATATGAGCGAAAACATATAATAATATATACAAGGAACATTTGGAAAACCCTTTGTAGATCATTTTGGCCTTTCAACTCTTGCTTTATTTCTTGTAGAATTGGTTATATATTAAGACAATCAACTATAACTTATAATGTTTAACAAAAAAAGATACACTTCTTTTCTTTTGTATTGTTTATGTCACTTAAAGTTTTGTTTCGATTTCAGTGTATGTTCCTCACTTTATTTTATGTTTTTTGCTTATATAGTTATGTCGCCCTATTAAACACATGTATCAGTATTTACAACTATTCTTATATATACTTGTGGACATGGTTGTTTTTCTATCACTGCGATCAAGGGTGGAATCAATGTTCCATATAACACTTAAAATACAACTTATCATTCCAAGAATTTCCCAACAGAATAAACATAGGGATCAATATGTATCATTGCTATTTACATCTATTATGACATACATACATATCTGTACATAGGGGAAACACATTGTTTATCACTGCGATCAATGGTGGCTCCATCAATGTTCCATAAAACACTTAAAATAAAACTTATCATTCCAAGAATGTATTAGTATTTATCAATGTTGTTTACATCCACTATCACATACATACATATTTGCACATAGGGGAAAAAAAGTGAAACACTGCGATCAATGGTGACATCAATGTTTCATATAACATTTAAAATATAGCCTATCATTCCCTATGTGCAGATATGTATGTATCTGTTGTTTGGTGGTGATGGAGGCAACACAATAAAATACTTAATGTTATACAGTCTATGTTTTTTTCCATAAGGCATTGTTGATTATTGTTCTCTAGCTTTGGGTATATTGTAACTTCTTTTTCGATAAGATACTATTGGGAAAAAGAATTTATCCATGTGCATGGGTTAGTTATTGTGAATTATTTTGTTTTGAGTAGTTTTTCCATTTGGGTCACCATTGAAACCAATATTGTTTCATTTATGGTTCACGTTTTGTGGCGATTTACTATGAATTCCACTATTGTCTATGACATTGTTGAAGTCAATATTGTTTCATTTATGGTTTATGTGTGGTGCAGATTGTTTCTATATTAAGAGAAATAAGGAACATTGGTTTTACTAATGATCGTAATGGTGGAGAATGTATGTACTTTCCTAGGGAACTGTTGAGAAAAGACTGTGTTTTTGCATAGGTTTGTTACTGTGAATTTTTGTGTTTTGTGCATTTTTCCATCTCTATCGCTATTGAAACCAATATTGTTTGATTTATGGCTTCCATTTTGTAGCTATGGTTGCAACACAATAAAATAATGAACATTATACATTTTGCGTTGATTTCCATAAGGCATTGTTGATTGTTGTTCTCTAGCTTAGGCTATATTGTTTCATTTTCGATAAGGTGTTGTTTAAAAGGCTATATTGTTTCAGTTTTCGATAAGGTGTTGTTGAGAAAAGACTATATTTTTTGTTAAAACCAATATTGTTTGATTTATGGTTTTAGTGTACTGATTTTGCAACCATCACCCCATGCAAAAAACACAAAATAACCTCTAGCCACCTTCACAGAAGCTCAACCATGGTTGTAACATAATAAAATAGTTAATATTATACAGTTTATGTTTTTTTTCCTTCTTTTTTTGTGTGCCATATAATTTTCCCTGTGTAGATATGTATATTTTTGAAATTAGATGTAGACAACATTCATATGTATGATAGCCTGTATATTAAGTGTAATAAAAAAAATTGATATCAACATTCAATACACTGGTGGACAATTTATGCAGGCTTGCCACGAAATAGCATAAACTATTTTAATATTGTTTCATTTATGGCCTCTATTTTGTGGTGATGGTTGTAACTCAATAAAATAGTTAATGTTATATAATTTATGTTATTTTTCTTTTTTTGTTATGTTCCATTTATTTTTCCCTACACTCAGATATGTATATTTGTGAAATTAGATGTAGACACCATTCATATGTACTACAACCTATATATTAAGTGTAATAAAAAAAATTGATATCACCATTGCATACACTAGTGGACAATGTATGCAGGCCTGCCACAAAATAACATAAACAATTTTATGACTTCGATAAGTTTTAAATGCAAGGTCTGGAAAACCAGAATGAAACATATCAATCAATAAGAGAAATAGGTATGTACCTTTGACTCATTCAAATATGAAATAATTGAATTGTGAAAATATTATTATAAGTGAAACTAATAATATATTTTTGATTGAACATTATGGTCTTTATTCTCAAATTCTATGATTAAATCTTTGACCCTTAGCACCTTGTTATGCCAATTAAGTATCGTATGAATTATGAAACATTATTTAGATAGGTAAAAAAAACATTCACACTTAACAAGGTCTAGATTCTCTATATTTTATATTCTCGCATCCCATGTATGAGGGTTTCCCCTTATAAAATGATGAATTTATGGCATGTGGGATTTTTTCCAACTTGTACATCTTTATCAAAAATAATAAAAGAAGAACATTAGACCATCCTGTCTTCAAAACTAAGAAATAGTTTTGCTTGATGACCATGGAAAAATGATCGTTCTTCACATATCAATAAATAGTTAAGGTATTGATGAACATTTTAAAATTGTTACTTTGTCGGAGTTAGACATGAAATGGGATCAGAAATTGTGGAGATATAAGAGTATGTGACAATCAAACTAGACAAGAAGCAAATAACTATATTGATATTAAAACTTGGACATATCTATATATAGATAAACGCATGACCTCAAATATACATGTAGAAAATGCATATACAAATATACACACTCACACAATAAATAAAACAATAATGATTTGAACAACAACCTAGCAAATTATTTTTTTCAACAACACCTTATCGGAAAGGAAATAATATATCAAAAGCTATAGACCAATAGTCAACAATGCCTTATGGACAACAACATAAAATCTATAACATTTACTATTGTATTGTGAATCAATTATGAAACAATATAGCCAAAGCTAAAGAACAACACTCAGCAATTCCCTATGGAAAGCAACATAAACTCTATAAAATTAACTATATTACTGTGTTGCAACCATTGACACAAAATAGGAGCCATAAATGAAACAATATAGCCTAAGCTAGAGAACAACAATCAACAATGCCTTATGCAAAACAACGTGAACTGCATAACATTAACTATTTTATTACATTGCAACCATCGACACAAAATGGAAGCCATAAATGAAAGAATATTGGTATCAACAGTGAGCCAAATGGGAAAACCATCAAAACTAAAAAATTCATAGTAACAAACCCATGAAAAACCATCCCCACAAAAGGAGAACCATAAATCAAACAATATTGGTTTCAACAAACAATATAGTTTTTTTTTAAACAATACCTTATCAAAAAGGAAACAATATAGCCTAAGATAGAGAACAAAAATCAACACTTCCTTATGGAAAATAACATAAACTGTATAACATTAACTATTTCATTGTGTTGCAACCATCGCCACAAAACAAAAACCATAAATGAAACAATATATTGTATGCTAGAGAAAAACAATCAGCAATGCCTTATGGAAAACAACATAAACTATATAACATTAACTATTTTATTGTCTTACAATCATCGCCATAAAATGGAAGGCATAAATGATTCAACAATATTGGTTTCAACAGTGACCTAGATGGAAAACCCACAAAACACAAAAACTCATAGTAACAAACCGGTTCAAAACCTTCACCACAAAATGTGAACCATAAATGAAAAAATATTGGTTTCAACAGTGACCCAGATGAAAAAAACCATAAAACACAAGAATTATCAGTAACAAACCAACACAAAAAAAAAATATTTCCTTCCAACCGTCGTGACTACACAAAAACCATTAATGAAACAATATAGCCTAATCTAGAGAACAACAATTAACAATTCCCTATGGAAAATAACATAAACTATTTTTGAAATACTCTAGAAATGGTTTTTTCAATATGCACCTCTTCTCATACCTCTTCCCGCTTGCTTTAAATGCACCTCTTCCCACTCGCTTTTGCTTTTTTCCCTTCTTTCTCCAGCGCCTGCAAAAAATGGGAAAAGACTTCTCACAAACGGCACTATTGTATTACTTTTGTAACCTTTGCCCCATGCCAAAAACAAAAAATAACCTCCAACTACCTTCAAAAAAATTCCAAAACTATTTATCGCATTTTCACCTTTACAAAAGCTTTCCCTCCTCACTCATAGGTCTAATAGAAGGTAAAGCCACAAAACGACACCCAACAATGACTTATCAAAAATTGCGCAGATATTTTCTATGTTTTTTGAGGATTTAAATGGAAGGTGTTATTTACAACCATCGCCACTACACAGAAACCATACAACAATTAATTTTTATTCCATCTAGTGTTTAATTTATAATAAAAAAAAATCTACCACCTTTTTTCCAACCAAGAGCCCTACACCAGAATAGTTAAAATTTAGGAAGGTTGACAAAAATTCTGACTCAAGTTCACACATATAGCCTTTTGGCTAATAATAAAAATGAACCATTTTTTTAAAAAATATTTTTATAAAGTTAATATGTAGATGGAAAAGGCATTATAAATTTGTTTTTTCTTTTGTATGATTGAGTTTTGTTTTTGGTAATAGAAGCAGGGGAGAGAGCCCCTTAAACCCAACTAGAGGGAATAACAATGCCTAGAGGGGAAAAAAATAAACCCATCAAAGCAGCATGGTCCAAAAACCAACTAGCACCCTACAGGAAGACCGACACCTAACAACTTGGAACAACAAAAGCAAAAAACTAGCAAAGAACAACAACTCTAAAGACATAGCCAAAACTAAAAATTCAAAGGGCATGCAGGCCCAGTAATATCACAGAGTAGAAAACAAAAAATGCCAACCACCAGACCCAATTACACCTTTGGATAGCAGATAAGGTTCCATTCATTCATGAGCTATTCCATCGCCCCAGTATATTGTTCCATCAAACTAGTCGCTCCTTCTTCTAGTTGCACCTCCACAACCCAAGAGGCTTATTTCTTTTGATGGCCTTTCCTAGCCTTAGTCACCCCACTCACCACACCAAAGATAACCTTTCACATTATGCCCAAAGTAATTTAACCATTAAATTTTTGAAGGTCATGTCCATCTTATCCACTTTATGTTGAAGCTCATGGATTCGAGAAGCGTAGGGATCAAGGGGTCTAACATTATTATGCATCACTCCAACCTTTTCCTTCATTGGCTGATCATCCATCACCTCTATGGCTTCCCTAACCACATCCTCCAATTCACATTCAATAGTTTGAAGCCCTTCCTATTCATCATCCTCTAAGTCTTCAACCACCTGTTGGTCATCACCAACCATTTTTTCATCCTGATCACTACTGGTAGAATCATCTGATAGATCTCCCAAAATAACTGACAACTCCTTTTTGGTAAAATTAATGGGAGGCAGAGATTCCTCTTTAGGGTCATCCCTAGGCTCTTGGAAACAAAGTTTTTAACCTTTGCAAGACTAGCTTGCAAGCCTAACCGACCTCTTCTCACCCCTTCCACTACTAGAATCATCCAATTTACCTTTCTCCTCCTCATCTCTAATCTCAATGGTGAATTTTTTGGTAGTTTTTGGTTCAAGAGTATTAAAGGCTTTTCCTTTATTGCTAGAGTTGCCTGGGGGGTTAACACAAGACTCTTTTCCTTTCAGGTTTTGAGTAGCCAATTTTCCCTTTGTAAGAAGGCCCTTAATTAGAGATTTTTTTAAACTAGAAGGAACAACAAGAGGTTTTTTAGCGGAAAGTCTCATAGAGGAAGTAACCTAGGTATGTGTAGGATCATGATGGGCCAAAAAGTGGCGATATGATGGGTATGTGTAGGGTATGTGGCTGACAACTTCTTTTTCACCCAAAATTGATGAAACAGAAAGGGTTTTTAAAGGATATTCTCAACTTTTTTTTAATATAATTTTGTTTTACTTTGAATTTAATAAATAATTATTATTTATTTTCTATTTGAATTACAACTAAAGTCATGATTGATAGGCTGATTGAAAAACATCTATAGCTTGCAAACGGTATCACATTTTTTGATTTTGAAACATGTGCCACATTATATGCTTCACATACTATAGGATTAAAAAAAAAAAGAATTTCATGAAGTTTTGACCAAGTTAAGGTGGTCAAACATGATTTTTTATATTTTTTAAAAGTTGTAATAAAAAATTCATAATTAATTATTTACTTGGAAAAAAATTATAAAAAAATATGCATCACATCGGGATATGATTCCTCTACTTATATTTTTAATATTATAAAAAATATTATCATTTTATTGTGGTTAGGGTGAAAAAACACCTACTTCTTTTTTTCTTGAAATTTAAGTGTTATTGCATTGAAATTTCAAATTTTCACCAAATAGATTTAAAAAAAAAAAACCTAGTAGTTTAGAAACTACATTCAATTTTCTATAGATTCTAGTCTTACATATTTTTGAAATAATATAGATAACTTATTCAAATTTTTACATCAAGTTGCCTAACTCTCATTTTTCTAAATTTCATCGCCACTTAAGGGCATGTTTTTTCCATGATGATCCTGCACATATCCACCTCATAAGAAGAAATAGGTAGAAAGGGGCCAAGGAGGGGCTCCACGTGAGAAGTAAGGGGGAAAAAACCTATAGAGATACTATTTGTTATTTTTCTCACAACCTTCAATCCTAAGGAGAAACACAATGCCTAAACTAGGGGATTAAGTGTTTAGGACAAGGAATCTGCACTATCAAGAGATTGAAGACAAGAAAAGCCAATGAACAAGGTCACGAAGGCCTTCTACACTTTGAGCTCCACAGGGATCAGGAGAGTGTTCCTAATTGTAGGCCTGAATCTATGATAAACTCATTCCAAGCAACAAATTGCAAGCCTATGAAAGTGGATAGTTCTCAGGTATATGAATGATGAGTATTGTATATTCTACTAGGTTCAAGTATAATCCCATTTTCATTGAACATTGGTAAGAACACATAACTTAGATATCTTCATCTCAAACACATAGAGAGTTAATAGATGAAATTTTCTCAAATTTATCCTCTATACTCTTTAAAATATCATGAAGATACATGGACCAGATATAACTTAAAAAACAAACAAAAAGGACCAAAGTAACAGAGATTTAATATGATTTAGATTGTTTCTAAAAATTATCTGGGTAATATCATAGATAAATGCCTAATCCTAAGGCATGAAGTCAAATCTAAGATCATGAATGCAAATTTAAACAACTTATTTCAATTTAGTGGCCCTTTAACAATTAATGCTTTGCATTAATATAATCTCTTGTATTACTACATAATCATACTTAAAGATCCAATTTATTCCCTCAAACCCACAATAATTTGCATACAAAATTTAATTCTTAAATTGAAGAAACCCATATAAAAATCACACAACTGCAAAGAGATTGCAATGAAAAATCAACATACCTTTGATATATTTAATCCATATGCAATTTGAGAACACAAAATGAAGATAAATTCTACAATATTTTCATTGATTTGTTCAAACTAATTGGCATTGTTATAAAAGTCTATACATTCATTTGCTATAAGTAAAACCCCAATTCCCAACTATGCATTCTCTATTTCCTTCCCCTAAACCAAAAGTTTAGACCCTATACAAATGAAAAAAAGAAGAAAAGATATAGAAGGAGAAACCCTAAAACTACATTTGTAGTTGACACCTGCAAGCATCCTTCTCCGTTGATCTGTAACTACCTCTAGCTCATGAAGAATCTTCAATCTGCTCCTTGGTTCATGCATATTATATTCACTTTCCCTATAACAGCAAAATATTCCCCACAATGATGACCCTCTTCATTATGCCCTTCCATTGAAAATATCTTTGTCAAAGAAAAAATCTTCATGAATGTCCTTCACTCTTCAATTACCCCTATGGTGAAAAATTATCGACTTCATCGTGAAAAAACTTCACTCATCATCCAAGCTGCAGTGAAAAATATTTTACCATAGTAGAAGAAAAAACCTTCACTGTGAAAACTCCTTTTCCCGTGAAAACCTTTTTAATCTACCCAACCTTTTACATTTTCACTTCCAACAAATAAATATTTCTAACTTTATAATAGAAGCCTTCAATTTTATTACTTGGCTGTATAAAATATCAGCTGTGCACATTATATTTAACTTTATTGTAGCAAATAATATTGTTTTATCAATGAAAACTTATTTCTCCCTAGCAAAGAAGACCTTTTTCTCATAAATTGAATAATTAATTCACTTAATCAGGCTTTATAAAATCACTTTATACATTAAAATATTCCCACAATGATGACCCTCTTCATTAAGCCCTTTCGTTGATAATATCTTTGTGAAAGAGAAAACCTTCGTGAAAGTCCTTTGCTCTTCAATTACCCCTATGGTGAAAAATTATCATCTTTGTTGTTAAAAAACTTCACTACTCATCCCTATAGTGAAAAATATTTTACCATAGCAGAAGAAAATACCTTCACTGTGAAAACTCCTTTGCTCATGAAAACCATTTTAGTCTACCTAACCTTTTACATTTTTACTTCTAGCAAATAAAGTTTTCTAAAATGGAGGCCTTCAACTTTGTTTACTTGGTAGTGTAAAATATTTCACCTATGCACATTATATTTAAATTTACTATAGGAAAGAATATTGTTTTATCAATGAAAACTTATTTATCCCCAACAAAGAAGACCTTTTCTCATAAAGTGAATAATTAATTCACTTAATTAGGATTTTAAAATCAATTTACCCGTGTCACTTTCTTTAACACTTTATAATTAAAAGCTTGCCTATTAAAAAGTGAAAGGCTCAAATATTTTCCATCGGGCAACATTGAAGCCACCATTCAAAAGAATTTTTTTTAAAAAAAAATAGTTTAGTCCCACCATGGCCACTCCCCGCCTCCTTGCATCTTACTTCACATGGCATCACTTGCATGGGCTGGTGGGAATACCACATTATAAAACCTAAAACATTAGATGAAGGGTTCACAAAATATTAAAATTTTAAAACATTTTATAAACCTCTCCCCACTTCCCTACTATGTTGTGTTGACGTCAACCCTTCTCTTCATGGGCTAGCGGGGAAACTTGATTTCTGCCCGAGAACTCCACTTTAACCATGGAGGCATCATTACTGTTTGCAGATATGAAACTCCATATTCTCCTATTGAAGCCTTGGCCAACAATGGAATTTTTTCAATCAAATTTGATACATTTTTACTACCAATGCAAGTTGGGGTCGTTTTTCTCAATGAGGGGATGCTTTTAGTAGTTGTCAGCAACTAAAATTCATTCCAAAAATTCTTAAAAAATCTTCCCAAGCATCAGGAATGGTCAATGGATGATTTCAGACCATGGAGCAGTAGTTTTGAGCCAATAACAACCCCTAAAATCTTTCCATAAAGCCAAAAACGTGAGAGTTGTTCATCTTGTAACAATACTTGTTTCTATCTACCAAAAATACTTCAAAAAGATGTCCAAGGGGAATGAAACACACCAATCTTCATTGCAATAGAAAATGCAGATCAAAATCTACTCCAAATAGGGCTCCCAACATTCTCCCCACTTCCCTGTGAGTTTCCTGTGCCACGAGCAGTTCTTTCACGGGCAAGTGGGCAAAGCTATCCTTTATAAATGTAAAGCTTTAAAATATTTGATGTTTCCCTAAAATGACTTTATTCCCCTGAATTTTTCCTTTTATAATATTTAAATTATGCAAGATATTTTAAATGTGTGCAATTTGAACAATAGGAAATAGTGAAAATTTAATTTTGGTTGTGGCCTAAATAAGGAAAATTTATTATGAGAAAACTGGGACACCTGAAGCCATGAAAATTTTCATAGGGATTGTACCATAGAAAAATGGATCATTAACATTTTCATGGTCTTATAGGTCTTTCTCTCATGATGCTTGGTCTGTTTTGCTTTGATTTAATGTTGTAATGTGACTTATGCATTTACATTAGGTCCTAAATATTCAAATTATTACGTCTTGTGAAGTGTTGTAACACATTTCTACACTTTTCTAAACTCTTCTCATTATAATTCATCTAAAAATGCATCTTTTCATCACTTTTCAAGTCATATTCTAAAGTTTTGTAAAGTCTTGTAACAAAATTTCATGCTTTTCTAGGCTTAATTTCACTATTTACACTTTTCTTATGCTTTATTTGACCCCTTTATGCACTCACAAGACATAATTAAGTATATTTTTGAATGTAAACCTGACAAAAAACATTAAATGTGAATTATTGCTAACACCCACTTACAAGCCCAAGGTGGGACCCATTCACCATGGGTGGCGAATTAGTCCCTCTTGGCTCAAAAATCAAAATAATTCAAATTTTCTTTCACGTTTTTATTCAAAATTACCTTACGTCGGCTTGTGATGAGGTATTATTGGGTTATTAGGGCACAAGAGTGTATAAATATGTATTTTTCTCCTCATTTTGCATCTCCTCATTCACTTGCATTCACTAAACATCATTTAGCATTTGAGCACTTTGCATCACTCAATCAAGCATCTTGTTGTAGCCATTGGCATATCTTCAGATTTCTTCAACAAGGTTGTGGTGAGTTTAGGATATTTGCATGTTATTTATTCATCTTTCCTTGTTCATTTCATTCCATTTCTTTATTGATGGTTTGATTACCAAAGTGGGATTTGACCAAGGCAAATCCCTATACCCTCACCCTTAACCATTTTCCCCCTGTTGCATGTGTGTTTGCAGACTTTTGTATGTAGATTTATCAAGGAATTAGGTGTTGAAAAGTGGAAAAGAAGTCAACAAAGTGTTTTAAGTCACCTAAACCGTATTCCAAGCTTGGAGACAACCTATAGTATGTTTTCTACAGATTTGACTCCGTCAACTGGACAAGAAGACAAGTGAAGATCTAGAGCCACAAAATTGACCTTTGATTTCACATATTTTTGGAGGAGGATTGATTCACCATTAGTGGTGAATGAATCCCACCTAATGGCTAAAAAAATGATTTTGTTAGAATCTAGTTCCTGATAGTCAGAAAGCAATTTCAGGTGTTTTTGTCAGTAGCTGGACTAATTCACCATCAGTGGCGAATGAGTCCCACTAGTGATTTTGACTGATTTCTACCAACATTTAGATTATTCTAGATTCAACATTCATTTCCCAAGTGCACTCTATTCAACCTTCTTTCAATTTTGTTTTGCATTTGTTCAAGTTTTAGTTCATTCTTGCATATCACATTGTGTTTTCAAACATTGCATGTTTCATAGGTTTTGCATCAATAGTCAATAAATTACATTAGATAGTTTCATTTACAACATTTCATTTAGTCTTAATCACATAATACAATCCTCTATTTGAGTGAACCATTTCAATTTTGTAGGTTATTCTATCTCTCTCCTTTTAGGTGGAAGATCCTAAGAGTACATGAGAACTCCATAGAACACACCACAAAATTGTTGGTTTAGGGACATTATCATTTTTTTAGAGAAACCCCAGTTCCTCAAAACTTGCATCACTAAGAAATTTCTAGGACCTCCTTCAGAAACTACCCTATCAAATGCCTTTTCCGTGACATAGATGCATTAAAATAATGTATCAGATGACCTCTAATTATGATGAAAATGGAGTTGAAGAGGTTTTATAACAAAATGAGAAATGGGTTGCCCTTTGAATTGCAAAATTTAAAACTTTGTAGAACACCAATTTTGACCTAGTTACAATCAGAAGACAATTAAATAGCCCATCATAATTCACCCAGGGGGGCCTGAAACTGAGCATGTATGTTACCATTTGAACCAAAAGTTCAATGCAATAAATGGATTAGAAAAATTCATCCTAAGGTGAAAGTTATTAACATCCAAAGCGGCTTAGTCGGACTTTTTTACAACTGCACCTATCAAAAACCAATTAGGGCTCACGATGTTACAATCTCAAAAAATTATCAAATAACTTCTTGGGAAGTTGCCACTGGAAACAATAAATCATTTAGGTCCATTGAGAATGTGTACAAGAGAGATTTCCTTGAATCATTATTCTTCACTAGATATTAAGGGCCAAAGTTGACCACCATGAAACATTCTAGAAATGCAGATGTAAAAGTAGAACAAACTACATTTACTTTTGATCTCGAAAATATATCAAATCAGACCATAAGACTCTAAAATTGGACTAGGGAGCATATGAATGTGGGAGGAATGTAGGGAAACAATCCATTTTCCTTGATGATCACTCAGTTGTGAAATATCAATCTAAACAGGAGGCCACTTCATAGGACTAAGAGTTTGCAAACAACAAAATAGTCCTAGAACCCTCCAGCTTTGTGCATCGAAAGTTTGTCAAAAATCATCATGGGAAGTTGAAAACTAACATGCATGTTCAAATATGTCAACTGAATATGCTCACCAAGGGGTATGCCATGAAATTCAACTGGCTCTGAATTATTACCTTCCAAAGTAGGTCACTGGGGAAGATTTTCTAGGGGCACTTCTGAGTGTGCAAATCAACATTTTTCATCATGGACATTTCAAATTTTGCAAATTTGAATATGCCATCAGTGGATCTTTTTGGGGACGTCTATTCCTCATTGAATAGAGAAAGAATTCAAAATCTTCTGGAAGAGTAGACTGAGTGCCAGAAACATTGGGTGATAGAGTATTTATTCAATTTTTTAACCTCACTTGGTGGCCCTAGGACACCAAATGAAAAAGGGAAGTTAATTATTACCCCTATGAAACACCAATTTGTTAAAAGAGTTGATCTCCTTTAATCCATACCCACCTCTGGCACACCACAACAATGTGAGTAACTTCATTCTAGCAAAGGAAAGTGTCAAGCTACCTTTGAATTTAGCTTTAATGTCACATGGCAACCAAATGACATAAGCTGCATCACCAGCACTCATTTCATTATTTGATTCTATGGAAAGTGACTAAATGTGAGGATAGTGATCAAGACTATCTGAAAACATAGTCTTATCACATTTACTAGCTCCCTCACAATGATTGGGCTTAGAAAAGAAATCATGTCTTAGAAATAGTGTACAATCCTCCTGTGTATTAAGCAACAAATGCTCACACATTTGAAACTCCTTCAACTAAATTGCACTGTAGGTAAGTTTATCTTCATCGAAACAACACAGCTCAGTCACATCAACAAATGTCCCCATGTCCCAAAAATAAGATTCACCAATACCCACAAATCCACTGTCCACATTCAAATCATAACATTCAAACAATGCATTAGAATCCCAAACAATGTTTCCTAATTCAAGCTCATAGGAAAGATTGTCAACATTAGTAATGTTATCACACACAAAAGTTTCAAGAGAAGACTTAGATGACTCGGAATGACTATTTAAAACACATTCATTGCTGCAAGAAATATCATATTCAACATTATCTTTTGCTACATCAACATGACAATATGAAGCATAATGTTCATGAGGAAAACTATGAGTTCTTGATCTAGAGAAAAGATCCTCATATGCATCCATGTGATTAACACAATAACATTCTTCAAGTGCAAACTCATCACAAAAACTGTCATTAGTTGTACCAATTTTTATCTCTACACTTCCACTGTCATGTACAACTACATCAATGTTGTCCTCACTCAAAGATTTGGTGATAACTTCTAATTAAACAACAAGAATAGAAGAAGGTAAAGCTTTAAACAAAATAGGAGCTCCTTGTTCATCACTGGCATTACCATCGTATGCATGCTCCTCATAATCAACTACCTAAATAGAATCATCCACTGAAGCTCTTGCATACATGTTTCCTGCCTTGTTCACATTGTTGCAGCAATCAACATGGTCATATTCTTCACTATTAAGCTGAAAACCATAATGTGTTTCTTCATTATAGCAGCTTGTAGATGATGTCTTCAACTGAAAATCATTGCACAATTTGTCATTTACAGTTGATATAATAATATTCTCAGAAGCATTTCTCAAATCAGCAAGCTCCTTTGTCTTATCATCATGAAAGCTTGTATCAATGCTATACTCAACACTTGTAGAATTTACATGACCAAGTGTACCATAGCAATGTTGATTACATATTTCTTCAAGTAAAAAAGAATGCTCAATTAATATACATCATCATGCAATAGTGAGAGTTAAAAAATGTTATAATAATTTTCCTAGTTGAAACACTTTCCACTTGAAGAAATTAACTCTACCTCTTCCTCTTGAAGGGTGATCACACAATACTGGTTTACAATTTTTGGCCAAACTAGACACTGAGCTGATTTTTTCTAACTAAATATTCACATTCAGGCACCTATAATGGCTAAACCATGAGGAATTTGAAGATGATGCAAACTAGTGATTTGTGACATTTTTCTTCTGTAGATTCTAAATATATTTTTTTCAAAAACATTTGAATCAGATTGGACTTCTTTTTCCATCACCTTCAAAAACTCATTTTTTTCAGTAAACACCAATTTTAAGGAGTGGTGCTCACTGTATACAATGTAACTTTTTTTCCATGAAAGATAAAATTATAATTTTTTTCGAATTTAGATTTGTAACTATGATATCTAGTGCATGGAATTGGTTTCATAGCATTTCATTGAATATGTTTTCCTTAATCAAGTTCAAAGTCAAACCAATTACAATTTAGACATAGGAGGACTGTATACAACATAACTTTTTTTGTATGTATTGAAATTCATTACTTTTCTGTTGGATCAAGGACATTGATATCTAGTGCATTGATATTTTTCATTTTTTTTTTGATAATCTGCTATTTTTCCGCATGTGTAGAACAAAGAGCTTGATTTTCGGTGAAAAACCTATGTTTAATCAAACTAAGAAAACAAATACATAATAAAACCAAAACATATTAAAATTATATTTGTTGGATAGATCATTCTGAGGACTACCATCATCCAGTTGGTTCTATGAAGTCTCCTCCATTTTCATACTCAACTCGAGCTTCAAAGGGAAAAATTATAGATATTTTTTGTACTAGAGGGGGATAAGGGGGAAAAGGGGGGTTCGAATGAACCCAGGTTCAAGAGAACCCTCCTTGGAGGTTTGCTTGAATCAGTGTTTGAGCGAATCCCCTTTCCACAAAGTTTTCTTTTGCTTTATTTCTCAAGAAAGGTGGGGCCCAAAATTTAATGGCTTCACTTGATGGGGGTTCTAGCGAAGTCCCTTTGGGTTCACTCGAACCAAATGTTCGTTTGAACCTTCAAAAACCAATATTTTTTCCATGTGGGAATTTTTTACAATTTTCCTTCCTCGCTAGAATTGTAAACCAATTTTGTGGGTTTACTCTAAAAGGAATCATAGTCACCAGGGTTGCATATAGAGTTTACATCATCTTGATCACCCAGGAAAGAATGCTTTTTAGCTGGTTACAAACTTTCATCTACAACATCATTGTTCTTGTTATGAAGACATGAAACTTCAGAATCAACATGCTCTTCAACTCTATAATCAAAGTCCATAGAAGAGAAAATACTTTTAGTATCACCTACATCATTGTAGCCTTCATCCGATATAGAAAATTTGCTCTCTATTTCTGTATTTTTAGAGAAAATAGAAGAAGCATCACACATTCCACCTATTTCATCATGACCATTATGGTTACAATCTTCATCTGGGTTTATATCTTCTGTAGGATGTTCAAAAACAACTTCCTCATCACCAAGCGATGCATCATTCTTGTCTTCTACTATACCATCTAGATCTATGTGATTAAGTCTAGGAAAGGTACCATCACATAATCCAACCAATATATGACTTTCATATTTCTCTACCATTTCTTCAACCACTGAAAGCCATTGATATAAACATTTAAGGCTAGGGGTCTTCAAGTGAGTTGGCATAGTACTCAAACCTGGCTCACAATTCTCACAAAATAAATAAATGCAAAATAACTCATCAGGTCTTCATGATTCTAGTATAACAAGAAGAAATTTCATGAATCTATCATGAAAATCATAGATAGATTCACCCTCAAACCTTTCTATATCACACAATGCATCAATAGGTGACATAAGTTCAACTTCATTTTTAGATTTATCTTCATATTCTTCTTGGGTATGCAGATTTCTTTCTTCAAACAAGAAGTCATCATTCACTTCACCAAACTCATCCATGAACAGTTTCCCAAGCTCTTTCCATGAACATATGGAATGCATTGGTAGACTAGAAAACCAATATTCAACATTATTTTCTAAATCTCTTATAAAAAACTTCATGACAACATCTTCCTCTACTATTAGACAGTTTTCCATTAGATGAATGAAACCTTGTACATGTATTATTTTTTATTCTTCAAAACCTCCTCTAAACTTAGGAAAATACTCATTAATTCTTCTTGGGATAGAATTTGGGTAACCTTAGATTTTACTGAAATCCAAAGGATCATATCTTTCACTAGTGAACACCTTCCTTTGAAAACATGGCTATGTTCTAGGCATGATATTACAACTTACAGAGGGAGAACTAGGATAGTAATACATATTTTCAAATAAAATTTTATTCCTTCTACACATGTTTTCTTCTCAATATCATTTTTCAGAATATCCTACTTTCTCATTTCCCTTTTTACTAGTATGTAAGAGTATTGGATAAGGGACAATATTAATTAGAACATTTATTGAAAAAGTTCATGCATAAGTATTACAATAGAAAAATACCTAAGAACTATTGCAACCAACTCTTTTGATGATGTAAAATGTTATAGAGAGTCGCCATCTCTTTGAAAAAGGAAAAGATCTTCAAGCAGCAGAAAAATTCTTCCAAGATCTAAGTATTTTTGAGTTCTCTCCACCAACAAAGCACTAGACTTCAAGAATACACCAGAAATGTTGCAATAATCTCCTTCAAGTATGTTGTTCCTTGGATCATTTGACCCACAACTATAGATTAGAAAACTGATTAACTCTTTTCAAATGATTCCCCAATAGATTCCCCAATCTACTGGTGACTGGGATGGGAAAATAAGACTCCAAAATTTTCAACCTCTAGTTACAAATAACATTTCAATATTTTAATGACTCTTTGACAAGACATTCATCAACCAAATTCCAAAGTTATCCCCAATAGAGTCACCAATCTGTTGGTTATTTTTCTTGCAACCTTCAATCCTAAGAAGAAACACAATGCCTAAATTAGGGGATTAAGTGTTTAGGACAAGGAATCTACACTATCAAGAGATTGAAGACAAGAAAATCCAATGAACAAGGTCATGAATGCCTTCTACACTTTGAGCTCCATAGGACTCAAGAGGGTGTTCCTAATTGTAGGCCTCAATGTATGTTAAACTCATTCCAAGAAAATAATTATAGGCCTATGAAAGTGGATAGTTCTCAGGTATATGAATGATGGGTATTGTACATTCTACCAGTTTCAAGCATAATCCCATTTGCATTGATCATTACTAAGAACATATAACTTAGATATCTTCATCTCAAACACATAGAGGGTCAATAGATGAAATTATTTCAAATTCATCCTTTATACTCTTTCAAATATCATGAAGATACATGGAACAAATTGACTTAAACAACAAAAAAAAGGGACCAAAGTAACAAAAAATTAATATGATTTAGATTGTTTCTGAAAATGATCTAGGTAATATCACAGATCAGTTCCTAATCCTAAGGCATGGAGCCAAATCTAAGATTGTGAATGCAAATTTAAACATCTTATTTCAAATTAGTCTCCCTTTAACAATTAATGATTTGCATTAATGTAACCTCTCATATTACTAGATAAGCATACTAAAAGATCCTTTTTATTCCCTCAAACCAAAAATAATTTGCATACAAAATTTAATTCTTAACATGAAGAAACCCATACGCAAATCACACAACTGCAAAGACATTGCAATGAAAAATCAACATATCCTTGATATATTTAATCCATATGCAATTTGAGAACACAAAATGGAGATAACTTCTACAATATTTTCATTGATTTCCTCAAACTAATTGACACTATTATAAAATTTTGTACATTTATTTACTATAAGTAAATCCCCAATTCCCAGCTAAGCATTCTCTATTTCCTTCCCCTAAACAAAAAGTTCAGAACCTGTACAAATGAGAAAAGAAGAAAAGATATAGAAGAAGAAAAAATCCTAAAACTACATCTGCAGTTGACACCTAGAAGCATCCTTCTCTGTTGATCTGTGACTGTCTCCAACTCATAAAGAATCTTCAATCTGCTCCTTGGTTCATGCATCTTGCATTCACTTTCCTTGTAACATAAAATATTCCCCACAATGATGACCATCTTCATTATTACCTTCTGTTGAAAATATCTTTGTGAAAGAAAAAATCTTCATGAAAGTCCTTCACTCTTCAATTACCCCTGTGGTGAAAAATTATTAGCTTTATCATGAAAAAACTTCACTACTCATCCCTATAGTGAAAGATATTTTACCTTAGCAGAAGAAAAAGCCTTCACTGTGAAAACTCGTTTGCCCATGAAAACCATTTTAATTTGCCCAACCTTTTACATTTTTACTTTCAGCAAATAAAGTTTTCTAACTTTATAGTGGAGGCCTTCAACTTTTTTTACTTGGTAGTAAAAAATATTTCACCTATGCACATTATATTTAAATTTACTAGAGCAAAGAATATTGTTTTATCAGTGAAAACCCATTTATCCCCAGCAAAGAAGACCTTTTCTCATAAAGTGAATAATTAATTCACTTAATCGGGATTTTAAAATCACTTTATCCGTGTCAATTTCTTTACCATTTTATAATTAAAAGCTTGCTTATTAAAAAGTGAAAGGCTCAAATATTTTCCATCAGGAAACATTGAAGCCACCATTTAAAAAAAAACTTCTAAAAAAAAATTGTTTGGGCCGACCATGGCCACTCTTGGCCTCCCCACATCTTACTTCACATGGCATCATGAGCTTGCATGGGCTGGCGGTCATACCACATTATAAAACCCAAAACATTAGATGAAGGCTTCACAAATTATTAAAATTTTAAAACATTTTATAAACCTCTCCCTACTCGCCCACTATGTTGTGTTGACGTCAACCCTTCTCTTCACGGGCTAACGGAGAAACTTGATTTCTTCTCTGCAACTCCACTTTAACCATGGTGGCATCATTACTATTTGTAGACATGAAACTCCATATTCTCCTATTGAAGCCTTGATCGACAATGGCATTTCTTCAAATGTATTTGAGACATTTTTACTTCCAATGCAAGTTGGCATCATTTTTTTAGCTGCCAGCAACCAAAATTCATTCCAAACATGCTTAAAAACTTTTCCCAGGAACTAGGAATGGTCAAGGGATGACTTCTGACCATGGAGCAACAATTTTGCGCCAATAATAGCCAACAAAATCTTGCCATAAAGCCAAAAACGTGAGAGTTCTTCATCCTGCAACAATACTTGTTTCTCTCTACCCAAAATGCTTCAAAAAGACCTCCAAGGGGAAGGAAACACATCAATCTACATTGCAATAGAAAATGTAGATCAAAATCTGCTCCAAACAAGGATCCCAACATTCTCCCCACTTCCTTGAAAGTTTCCTATGCGCGTGAGCATTTCTTTCATGGGCAAGCAGGCAAAGCTCCCCTTTATAAAGTTGAAAATTTATAAAGATTTAAAATATTTCATGTTTCCCTAAAATTATTTTATTCCCCTTCATTTTTCCTTTTATAATATTTAAAATATGCAAGATATTTTAAATATGTGCAATTTGAACATTAGGAAATAGTGAAAATTTAATTTAAACTACAACCCAAATAGGGAAAATTTACTGTGGGAAAACCAGGACACCTAAAGCCATGCAAATTTGTGTGGGGACATTATCAATTACTTAGAGAAAACCTATTTCCTCAAAACTTCCATCGTTGAGAGATTTCTTGGACCTCGAGTTTGTAAACTAGTTTGTCAAATGCATTTTCCATGACTGAGATGCGTTAAAATAATGAATGATATGACCTCCTATTTTGATGAAAATAGAGTTGTATAGGTTTTACACCAAAATGAGAAATGGGTTTCCCTTAAAATTGCAAAATTTTAAACTTTCTGGAACACAAATTTTGACTTGGTTGTAGTTAGAAGATAATTAAATAACCCATCAAAATTCACCTAGGGGTCCTGAAACTAAGCATGTATGTTACCATTTGAACCAAGAATTCAATGCAACAAATGGCTTGGAAAAATTCATCTTGAGGTGCAAGATATTAACATCCAAAGTGGCTCAATTAGACTTTTCTGCAATTGTACCTATCAAAAACCAATTAGGGCTCACCAAGTCACGATCTCAAAAAATATCAAATCACTTCTTGGGAAGCTTCCAATGGAAAAACTAAATAAATTACCTATCCATTGAGCATGTGTGCAAAAGGTCTATCCTTGAATCATCATTCTTCACTAGATATTAAGGGTCAAATTTGACCACCTTGAAACATTCCAAAAATGCAAATGTAAAAGTAGAACAAACTGCATTTTCTTTTGATCTCAAAAAAATATCAAATCAGATCATAAGACTATGAAACTATACCAAAGAGCATATGAATGTGGGAGGAATACAGAGAGCCAATCCATTTTCCTTGGCAATCACCTAGCTATGAAATATCAGTTTGAACAGGAGGCCACTTTGCAGGACTAAGAGTTTGCAAATAGAAAAAGAGTCCTAGAACCCTCCAACTTTGCGCTTCAAAACCTTGTCAAAACTCATCATGGGATGCTAAAAATTGATATGCATGTTCAGATATGTCAACTGAATATTCTCACTAAGGAGTATGGCATGAAATTCAATTGGCTTTGAATTATTATCTTCCAAAGTAAGTCACTTGGGCAAATTTTTCAAGGGCACTTTTGAGTGTGCAAATTAAGTTTTTTCATCATGGACACTTCAAATTTTGTAAATTTGAAGATGCCATCAGATACAACCAGGAGGTCCCGACAGGGGGTAATAGTAGTAGCATAGTTATAAAGACATTGGATCAAACCCTAGTGGAGGGGGGGCGAGGCCCCCTTAGCTTTATATTGTTTTAAAGACTGTGGCAATAGAAAAAATATCCCACTACTTTTTCTTGCTCATTTGGGCCCTCCTTGTTAAACTAAGCATAATGGTGCCTTGATTTAGTGTTGCAGTTTGTTCAACACATTCACATTAGGTCTTGGGCCCTTGTAAGCTAAATGAACTTAATTATACCTTATTTAAGGTGTTGCAAAGTGTTGTTCCATAGTTTCACACTAATTTAAGGTTTTCATTATTAATTGGGTTTCTTTATGCTTTAATCAATTGGCCTTATTTTGCATCCACAAGCCTTAATTAATGCATCTTTCTGAGGAAAATCCTGACATACACTAGCATCCAATCATAATTCTTGTCTTTTTAGGTTATGTGGCATAGATTTAGTGATATGGGACTCATACGCCACCATGGGCATATGGGTCCCACCTAAGTTTCAGGGCCCCAGTCTGGATTTCACATGAATCTAAGCATTTTTGAAAAATGTGTCCCATAGTTAAGCCTAATGGGACTCATACACCACTTCTGACATATGTGTCCTATGTGGCCGAAAGTTAAATTTAATTCAAATTCTTGGAGGGATTTTATCCTCCTTGATCCGATGTCAGCTTGTAGTGTTGTAATTTCAGGAAATTTGGCATAAACAAGTATAGATAGAAGGTTATTTCACTCATTTTCACCTAGCAAGTGGATAAAGTATTTTTATAGAAAAATTATGATCAAAACCACTTACAAGAGCATTCAAGAGTCTTCAAGAGTTGTTTATCAAGTTTTTTGGAGCATTATTCAAGCATCAAGGATCATGTTAAATTCATCATGCATCATATTTGTTTTTGAGCTAACATTTGTGATGTAGGGTTTCATGATTCAAGCTAGCATTCAATTCAAGATCTATGTCCATTGGAGCCACTTCATGTAGATGTTTGTAGCACTTTATTGCTATGGTTTAGTGAGTTGCAAAATTACATTTTATTCATTCATCATTCCCTTATCCTATTTGATTTCATTACAAGGTTTGATTACCAAAATGGGGTTTGACCAAGGAAAACCCCTTTCCACTAACAAACAAAAATTTTCCCCCTCATTCGTGTGTGGTTTGTAGGTCTAGGTTGAAGACATATTAAAGACCAAGATTGGAGAAAAGTTGTCAAGTATTTAAAGTTGTTAAAGTTGTCATGCATCACCTACAAGATCATTGAAAGACTTCTACAGTGCATAATTCATAGTTTCATATCGAGAAACTAAGTTGAGAAGGCATATTAGAGATTGAAGAGAAAATTGAGGTCCAAATCCTTCAAAAATCCAAACTGGACTGATACACCACTTCTGGTGTATGAGTCCTAGTACAGCCAGATTTGAAAATTTGAGGAGTTTTAGACATATCTCTGTCAGATTTTTGTTCCTACCTAGAAACCCTAATCTAGGACTAAATCACCTAGATTGGTGTATGAGTCCTAGTCTGCATTAATTTCAGTGTTTTTAGCATTTCAAGTCTTCATTCAAGCTACTACAAGTTTCCAGAGGCACACATTTGATCTCCCAATTTTACATTTTATTTTTACATTCATTTCTAGGTCATTTAGTGAAGCTTTGCATATAATTAAGTTTAATCATTAGATCTTGCATGCCATTTGTCTTTCCAAGCTTTAGCTTGGTAGTGAACCCCTCTTTAGTCATTAATCATACCCTAGGACAACCTTTATTAGATATATTTCTTTCATTCCATCCTTGGATTGAGATCTCTAGGGTTTCCTTGAGTTAAATAGGAGGTGCCCTATCTCTTCAAGGATAGAAACCCCATTCTCCCATTGTTTTCATTTCATTTTGGTGAACCTGCATTTAGAAAATCTTAATTCTGATTTGGAGTGTATCATCATCCTAGATTTAGCTTTCATGAACATTGTATTAGGGTTTGGATTAGTTATGAAGGAAACAATTCTCCCATAGAGGCTTTAGATAGCCCTTTGGGTGATGCAGGAGATACTAACCCAAAGTATGGCCATTACCTACTCACTTGGTGCCATATGAGGATTCTAATGATGGAGAAGTAGTTGCTTCTCTAATTACAGCACAAATGCAGAGTGAGCGGGAATACTCTGATGCTGACGAATTAGAGTAACGCCCCAGTCCCATTTTTGTTTTTGATGACACCATGACCACTATAGTGGATTCATCCTTCTCAGTAAGTGTATAGCTTTTTGTCTTTTTTGTTGACTTGGAAACCTTTTTGATTGGTGTGAAGGAGAGCTATTGGGCATTATTGCTTCATTGGCAAGTATGCCTTTTCTAGTTTATATGTGTGTTTTTCCTTTGGTGTTGATGGAGAATCTTCTTTGATCAACATGGACATGGGATTTTGGAGCTCAAATTTTCACCAAATAGATTTTTTTTTTAATAAACCTAGTATTTTAGAAACTACATTCAATTTGCTACAAATTCTATTTTTACATAGTTTTAAAATAATATAGATAACTTATTCAAATTTTTACGTCAAGTTGCCTAACTCTGATTTTTCTGAATTTTCATCACCACTTAAGGGCCTATTTTTTCCATGATGATCTTGCACATACCCAAATAAAATACACCATTTCACATATCAATACAAATCAACTAATCTAACATAAAATATCATATGTGATTCTCCATGCATTAATCAAATAACCAAATCAAGATTATTACATGCACCCTATAAAAACATAACCTCCATCAATATTACCCATGAGATATAAAAGTGCATCATCATCATCATCATCATAAATACTGTGAGTATCAAAATGTATAAAAATGTATCTAGTAAATTAGCTACATAAATAAACATGAGTGCACAAGAAGGGATCTCACAACCAGAGAAGCCTTGGTGATTGTGAAGGGCTACAAAGTGGGTACTCTATATGTGCTAGACAATTGCATTGAAGTGGGAGAAGTGATGTTAGTTGTGGATAGTGGGATGAAACTTTGGTATAAGAGTTTCATACATATGAGCAAAAGGGGACTTGAAATATCGCTGAAAAGGGATCAATTTCTTGGTTTCAAATCCATTAATTTGGAGCTATGTGAGCAATGCAACTATTTGAAACAAAGGAAAATCTATTTTTTCAAGACTACTCATGACATGAAAAAAAAGCCTTTGGAGTTAGTGCACTCATATGTGTTCAGTCCCACAGAGGTAACCTCTTTTGGAGGAGCTAATTTTTTTAGTTTTCTCAATGATTGCACTCACAAAGTGTGGGTTTATATGCTCAATAGGAAATAATTTTTTTTTTCAAAATTTAAAATTTTCAAAGCCACAGTTCAAAATTAGACCTGGTTACCTAGCAAGATTAAATGTTTAAAGATGGATAATGGAGGAGATTTTTTCTCTTTGGAGTTTGATAATTTCTATGTAGATAATGGCATCCAACACTTTAAAATTGTTCTATTCACACCTAAAAAAATGGTGCAACTAAAATGATGAATCAAATAATTTTAGAGAGAACTCAGAGTATGCTCTCTAATATAGGTTTAAGAAAGGAATTTTGGGTAGAGGCAATCAGTACAATAGTATATTTGTGTAGTCAATGAAAATGGATGCTCCCCACCTTTGAGGCATAAACACAAGGATAGGGATCCTATTTAAAACTTTCCACACTCAAGGGCACCTTAGAGATCTCAATCGAATGGTTAGTGGAGATAAATATTTGACAATAAAGTATCCTAGGATATGAATTCAGATTACAAGAGGGGTTCACCACCAAGTGTAAACTTGGAAAAGACAATGAGTTACAAAAAACAATGTGATATGCAAAATGACCTAGAAATGCAAATGAAACAAAAAAAATAGTTGTCAAAATGAATGTGTGCACCTGTAAACTTGTAAAGAGTTGGATGGAGACTAGAAATGTTGTTGATTCTAAAATTTTGGCCCACTAAGACTTATTCGTCAATCTAGGCAAATCAGTCTTAGATCGGGGTTTCTACACACAAGTAGGTTTCTCAAAAAAGGGTATTCAAAAATGCCAAAACCTCAAAATTGACAAAAAATGGGACTAATTCGCCACTTGTGGTGAATGAGTCTAGTTTGGATTTTTTGGAAATTCAACGTTCTGATCTGCACCTCTCAGTTTTCTCTTTTTGTTCTTCTAGGTTTCCAGATTTGAAACTCTAATTTTGGGGCTGTAGATGATCTTTTAGTGAACATTTTGACCTTGCAAATAGGCAGACAAGCTTGAAACCTATTCTTCAATGATCTTCAAGTCTTCAAAGCACCTAAATCTAGAATCATACCAAGACAGAGAAAAACTTGTTGATTGTTAGGGAATGGGGGTTTTCCTTGGTCAAACTCCTTTTAGGTAATTAAAGAAAATGATGAAATAAGATAATGAAGCATGAACATGAAATAATTTAATTAGAACCTTGCCATGATGATGGATCTTGAATTGTTGCAACAATTGATGAAGAATCCTGCTCTTCAATACCTTAGAATTGACCTTGAAAACTATCTTGATGACCTTGTGAAGAATTGAAATGCCTAACTCTTGCTTGCTTGACTTGACAACTTGAATACATGATGTTTCTTTTTATGGAATGAGGATTTGAAATATTTCTTATATAAGAAATCCACTCACATGACCGTTAATTTGATCCCAAAGGTAGACATAGGAGAAATTTGAATTAAAAATCCACTTTTCCCACTCAAAGCATTAAAAATAGGCCAAATGGGACTCATTCGCTATCTTGGGGGAATGAGTCCCACCTTGATGGGACTCATTCACCCAAGGTGGAGAATGGGTCCCACAAGGATATTTTTCATGCTAAAGTGTCAGGGAGTGAGGAATTTAAGCTTTTATGTTGGTATTGTCAGGTCTTTGATCGAAATATACCTTGGGATGCACAATATGCCTAGGTCATAGGCACCTATTAATGCTGATGTTAAGGCCATAAATACAATAGGGCACAAAATCCAATGTGAAAGTGTAAATAAATACACTTTACAACACTAAATTAAGACAAAATTGGGTCTATTTAGTTTAGAAGGGCTCTAAATCCCATGTGAATGTGTAAAACACATTACAACACTAGATTAGGTTTACTTAATTTACAAGCCCCATAAATTCAATGTGAAGATGTAAATAAATATATTTTACAACATTAAATTAGGGAAAAGTTAAGTTAAGTTAGTTTAAAAAGGGCCCAAAACCTAATGTGGATGTGTCACAACACTAGACCAAGGTGACATTAAGTCCAATTTGTCATTAATTATTCTTGAATTAAGCAAGGAAAAGGCGTACTTTTTCGGTGACTCCATTTAGCCCCCACTTGAGTAAGAGGATGAACTTGCTTCAAACCTACACTAAAGTAGATATTAAAGAGGGGTCCAAGCATACCAATGCGGATGTAAAAGAATGAAAAAGATCAAAGGAGGTTTCCAAGCCCCCAGGATCCAAGATCCTAAGTCAAACTGACATAAGCACAAAAGGACACGCACAAGGTGTATAATATGCAACAAAATAAGATATGTGATCGTGAAATGTCAAGAACTAAAAGAAAGAAAAATGAGTAATGAAAATGACATGGATCAAAGATGCACTCACTCTGGGGCAATGGAACATTAGGTCATCTATGGGGAGAGTTGTTCCAACGAATTGGTTCATTGAGAAAGTCATGCCAGTGTGTCGACTTCCCATCGTATCATGAGAAAGTCATGCTAGTGTGTTGGCTTCCCATCATACTAACCATACCAAAGTTTCCTCCTGATAACTTTGATAAGGAACCACAATGAAAATGATTTTGAATTTTATGGAAAAAAAAATTAAAGGGGATTTTACTTTGTTCATGTAACAGTCTTCCTCTTAGGGAGCATTGTTCCTAATGTCTCCAAGAGAGGACAAGTCAAAAGTGTGAGATCATTTCCCATGGGATGCCTCGCTCGCATCATGCCATGTCAATAGATCATACACCCTTGGATGGCATCAAACCCAATGACACCATGAAGAAGAGGACACATCACAAGAAAAAATAAAAAATCACACCATGAATTTTTTTTCTTTGTGGAAAAGATGTCTATGTATTCCCCCACTTTAAAGCGGTTGCTACACCATCACTATGAGCAATTTATTTATAGTAGACAATGATAAATGCTAACATGAAAGAATACATGACATCTGACTGGGAAAACCCTATGCCAAGTCATATGTTTCCAAATTGAGCTACATCATGAATAAGTATGTCACATGCAAGCCAACTTAAGGCATGTTGTACACATCCCAAGCTTGCTCTTAGATATACATGAAAGGTTAATGACTAGCCAAAAGAGACAACAACAAGTGACATATGGGGATAAGGATTCCTAACCCTTTTCTGCCACTTGGTGCATGACAAGGGTGAGCCTAGAATGGATGATGATATGATTCTCCTTGCGATGAATGTAAAACATGCCATAGTGAGTATGCTATGATCCTACAATTATTACATGATAAGGAGTAGCAACTAATGTTATTTATTTTGATGAATAAAAAAAGTCTCTACTTGATACATATTTAATGAGATATCTATCAGTTTTGGATGCATCAAAGTTATAGTTGTCTTGGAATCTAATCCTTTGTGATGGTGTTGAAATTGAATAAAGGCTTTTATTTTGAGGGACAATAACAAAGATCATTAGTCATTTCTTGCGTTCTAGGTTCTATAAGGACATGGATACCTTGTTCTATAGTATTGCATCCTTTCCCAAGGTGGGTCATAAGTCCTTCAAGTTCGAGGTTGGCCTTGATTGTATACACTTTGTTATATATACATAAGCAATGTCATTGTAACTCGGTAGGTGTGAAAAGTTATCATTATAGAGTTGACTTTTAGGTGGTTCTAAGATGAGCATAGGTTTCTTTTGAACTTGTGTTTGTTTTGAGAGTGGATGAAGAATTAAAGAATTCTTAGGATGTCCCACGGGGTATGTAGGAGGTCCATTCAAGGGGGATCTAATGGACACTTACACATTCATAACCTTAGCGGTCTTGGTTTAATGTATCTCTAAGAAAGGGAAATCTAGTATCAAATTTTTACCATCACCCAAGGGTGACACATTACTATTGCTTGAAAGGAGTTTGACAATGTTTAACATTGTTTTCTTGCACCATGATACCTTCCCTAGTAGGAGAGTTTTTAGGAGAACTACAAACCAAATGTTCTTGAAATTCAAAAGTTGGTTCTTCAAAAATGACTTCATCGCAAGTAAGGGAATGATCCATGGTTGTATTTTCCTATTTGTCAATGATGGTATTTCCTTGTTCAATAATGTTTTCCTCGTGAGTCTCATCGATGGGATCTTGTAACACCATAATATCTTCTTCACCAATAGGAGAGGTATTAGGAGAGGGGGAAATTTGATTGTTGTGATTGTCGATGATTTCATTCTTGTTCTCTATGGTCTCATTCTCTTGTGCCCTAATTTCTACCCTAGTAGGAGAGCTTTTAGGAAAGTCACAAACTAGAGGTTCATTACATGTCATGGTTAGATGTTGTAAAGTAGTGTCATCAAAAATAGGGGAGACATCAAGAGAAGGATAACTATGAGTTTCATGGTTACCAATGATTGGAATTTTTTGTTCAAATAGGTACTCCCAAATGGTAGGGGCATGAAAAAAGGGAGAAATAATATTCTCATGAGTCTTAATAAGGATATCTTCTAACACTAAACTATCTTCTTCATGTCTAGAGAAGATATTAGGAGAAGGAAAGGTTTGATTGGCATGTCCTATAATGTCTTCCCAAGTAGGAGTAGGTAAAGTAATGGCCATGATCTCAACTTTTTGTATCATAATATCTTTCCAAGGGGGAGGAAAAAAATACTTTCATGATTGTCGATTATCGTGTCTCCTATCATCAGGATACCTTTGTCACTAATAGGAGAGGTACCAGGAGAAGAACAATTATGATTGTCATGATTTCCAATTCTTGCATCCTCTTGTATCAAACCTTTAGTGGATGATCTAGGAGAAATGGAGTCATCAAGGGCTTCATCTAACATTGCAAATTCATCACTACTAAAGGGCTTGAATGATATTATTTTTCTAAATTTAAGCATTTTTTGAATTGTTTCTTTTGATTTTTTTTGTTTTTTGTTTTCATTTTCTAATAAATATGATCTAAGTGAACTAGGAACTAATGATCATTGAAAATAAAAATTGTAAGAATCTAAATGCTATCCATAATTGCCATGAATGTAAATAATGTTATTTCTGATAAGTTCAATGTAGAAAAAAGAAACTCAACAGAAAGAGAAAAGTAACATAGGAAAATAGAAGCTTAAAAACTAGAAATTTAACTCTATAAACAGCAGTTCAAATTTTGGATTGGGACTAATTCGCCCAAAGTGGCGAATGAGTCCCAACAATGATTTTTTTTCAAAAAAATTTGAAATTTTTATTTGATTTTTGTGTTTTCTATGTTGGATGATCTAGATTTGAGATGAAAATGCAAAACTTGAATGATTTTCAAAGAAATAAGATGCAAAAATGCAAACTATATGAGATTTCACTAATCCAAAAATTTGACACCCTAGAATGCAAATTAACTAATTCAAACCCTTGTGAAAAGTTAATGCACACTAAATCTAGGATGATGATGGAAGCCAAATCAGAAAAGAAGGTATTGTCAATTTAGGCTCACCAAAGGTTAGTCAATGGAAATGGAGGCTCCCCACCTTTGAGGCATAAACACAAGGATAAGGATCCTATTTCACACTTTCCACACTCAAGGACACCTTAGAGATCTCAATCTAATGGTTAGTGGAGAGAGAGACTTGATAATAAGGTATCCTAGGATATGAATTCAGATTATAAGAGGGGTTCACCACCATGTGTAAAATTGAAAAACACAATGTGATATGCAAAATGACCTAGAAATGCAAATGAAACAAAACAAAAAGTTGTAAAATTGAATGTGTGCACCTGGAAACTCGTAGAGACTTTGATGGAGACTAGAAATGTTGTTGATTCTAAAATTTTGGCTCATTGGGACTCATTCACCAATCTAGGTGAATTAGTCCCAAATCGAGTATTCTGCATAGGAAAAAATTTCTCAAAAAAGGGTATCCAAAAATACCAAAACCTCAAAATTGACCAAAAATGGGACTCATTCACCACTTGTGGTGAATGAGTCTAGTTTGGATTTTCTAGAAATTCAAAGTTCTGATCTGTATCTCTCAGTCTACTCTTTCTATTCTTCTAGGTTTCTAGATCCAAAACTCTTATTTTGGGGCTATAGATGACCTTTTATTGAAGATTTTGACCTCACAAGTGGGGATACAAGCTTGAAACCTATTCTTCAATGATCTTCAAGTCTTCAAAACACCTAAATCTATAATCACACCACGAGAGAAAAACTTGTTGATTGTCAGGGAATGGGGGTTTTCCTTGCTCAAACCTCTTTTATGTAATTAAACCAAATGATGAAATAAGATAATGAAGCATGAACATGAAATAATTTAATTAGAACCTTTCCATGATGATGGATCTTGAATTGCTACACCAATTGATGAAGAATCTTGCTCTTCAATGCCTTAGAATTGATCTTGAGAACTATCTTGATGACCTTGTGAAGACTTAAAATTCCTAACTCTTGCTTGCTTGACTTGAAAAATTGAATACATGATATTTATTTTTATGAAATGAGGATTTGAAAGCTTTCTTATATAGGCAATCCACTCACATGACCATTAATTTGATCCCCAAGGCAGACATAGGAGAAATTTGAATTAAAAACCCACTTTTCCTGCTCAAAGCCTTAAAAATAGGCCAAATGGGACTCATTCACCATCCTGGGGAAATGAGTCCCATGTGAATGGGGCTCATTCACCCAAGGCGGTGAATGGGTCCCACAAATGCAATTTTTCATGCTAAAGTGTCGAGGAGTGAAGAATTAAACCTTTTATGTTGATATTGTTAGGATTTGATTGAAATATTCCTTGAGATGCACAATATGGGGTCATAGGGGCTTATTAATGGTGATATTAAGGCCATAAATGTAATAGGTCCCAAAATCCAATTTGAAAGTGTAAATAAAAACACTTTACAACACTAAATTAAGGAAAAATTGGGTCTATTTAGCTTAGAAGGGCCCTAAATCCCATGTGAATGTGTAAAACACATTACAACACTAGATTAGGTCTACTTGATTTACAATACCCATAAATTCAATGTGAAGATGTAAATAAATACATTTTACAACATTAAATTGGGGAAAAGTTAAGTTAATTTAGCTTAAAAAGGGCCCAAGACCTAATGTGAATGTGTAAAATGCCTCACAATACTAGACCAAGGCAACATTAAGTCCAATTTTTCATTAATTATTCCTAAATTAAGCAAGGAAAGGGAGTAATTTTTCGATGACTCCAATTTGATCAATCAGAGTTCTTCATCTTGGCATGAATTTCACATTCCAAAAGGAGAGATGGCTTGGAAGACAAATTTCATACAATCACATATGGGTATTTGGTTGCAAAGCTTTCACTCATGTTGCTAAGGAGAAAAGGACTAAAGTGGATTCCAAGTATGAGTGATGCATTTCTACTAGCTATGAAGAGGAACATGGTTTCAAATTATGGGATCCAATTGCCATGAAACTCATTCATAGTAGAAATACAAATGGATCCCATAATTTGAAACCATATTGTTCCTCTCCATAATAAAAACTCCATGTAGTTTCCATTTAACACCAATTATATCCACTTTCCAACCCATCGCTTCTTTTCCAAACCTTCACACTGAAACATAGATTTTTGGGACCCTAATGCTACTCTTGCAAATCTAGAGTTTTTTGCCTAAAAGGAGAGTGATAGGGCTAAAAATGCTAATGATTCACTCAAACCAGAATGTATGCAATGTTGTTTAATGTAAATGAGCTTAACTAAATGCAATTGACTGATCTAGATGAATGAAAATGAATGTAAAAGTGTACTTACAACTATGTTTGAAAACACATTGTGATATGCAAACAATAAAGAAAATGAATGAAATGTGTAGAAAAGATAGAGATGGGTCAAATCAAAGTAAACCTAGGAAATTTAGGATGATTCAAGAATGTATTGAGTGCTGATTATGATTACTGATTTTTCACAGTGGGACTCATTCGCCCAGGGTGGTGAATCAATTCTCCTCTAGGTGAAAAAGTGTCGAGAACTGGTTTTTGTCTGTCTGGATCCAAAATTTGACAAAATTCAAATTTTCAGTCCTAAAGTGGCACTCATTCACCATAGGTGGTGAATGATTCCTCTCCCAAATTTTTGAAAAATCAAGAGACAACTCTACAACACTAGATCTGGAAATATCTACTTATTGGGTTATTGAAGTCATTTCTGCAGAAAATGAACAAATAACTCTCTCCAAGCTTGAAATTGACTTAAGTTTACTTGAAGCACCTATTTGACTTGGAAATCAATCTTCAACACCTAATAACCTATCAAATCTACATCAAAAGAGTTGCAAACATACATGCAATAGGGGGAAAATGATTAAGGGTTAGTGAATAGGGGTTTTGCTTGGTCAAACCCCACTTTTGTTAATTAAACCATTAAAAATATAATGAAAATGAAAGAAAAAGATAAACGAATAACATGCAAGTGTTATCAATTTACCTAACCCTTGATGATGTAAATCTGAAGTAATGTACATGGCTGCTTGAAAGTGCTTGTATAGTACTTGAAAAGATGATGTAAAATGCATGAATGCTAAAAATGTGAAATGGAATGCTTAAATGAATGAGGAGATGTAAAATGAGGTGAAAGTCACATATTTATACAATTATTGTGCCTTAGTATCCATTCATACCTCATCATAGGTTGACATCAAGTGTTTTTGAATAAAATCCTGAAAGAAAATTTAAAATATTTTGAATTTGGGACCAAGAGGGACTCATTCGCCACCCATGGAAAATGGGTCCCACCTAGTACCTAAAAACATGTGTCAGGAAATATGTTTTTAATGTTGTTTGTTGGGATAATATGCAAAAATACACTTAATGAAGCATATGAGAGCGTGAAGAGACCAAATAAAGCATGAGAAAGGTGTAAATAGTGAAAGTATGCCTAGAAAAGTGTGAAAGTTTGTTACAAGACTTTACAAAACTTCAAAATAGGACTTGTTTAGTGATGAAAAGGTGATTTTTAGGTGAAATGAATTAAATAGTGTCTAGAGGAATGTAGAAATTTCTTAAAACATTTCACAACACCTTCACAATATATCATTCTTTGAATTTTAATACCTAAATAAGCATGTTCAAGCCATATTACAACATAAAATCAAAGCAACATAGTTCCAATACTATGAAACAAGACCTAGAAGTCCATGAAAATGACAAGGGATTATTTTTCTACAACACATTTAGCCCTCACTTTAGTGAGAGGATGAACCTATTTCAAACTCACTCTAAAGTAGCCATGAACATCGAGGGGAGGGTTGAAAAGTACTTATGTTAGAAAGATGGAATGAAAATTATTAAGAGAGATGATCAAGCCCTCAGGATGAAGATCCCATGGAAAACTAAACATAAGAAAAAAGGAACACACAAATGTTGAAAAGAATTGGTTGATGCTTCGATTGTCAATCCAACTAGTGAAAAGAGATCTAGGCTAGTTAGGTGAGAAGGTCCAACTGTATACTCACTTTGGGGCCATGAAACTAGTTTTATGTGGGGTGAGAAAGCCCAAAAGGTAAGATACATATGCTAGTTGGTATGTACTCACAAACACAAAAGTGGCTATGGGGAAAATTCATGCCGCTAGGTGGACATCCTACTCAACCGTGCAAAAGTTACACCCATTGATAACTTTAACAAGGCACCACAAAGAAAAATGCTAATGAACAAAAATAAAAGGTGCCACAATCATGCAAGCTACGTTATGCAAGGTGGAAAAAATGTAAGAATGTGAGATTGTAAAAAATTTCAAAGGAGTCTTGTTCAGTTTATGCAAGGTCAGTCACTCAAGGAATATTGTGTCTAATGTCTCCAAGAAAGGACCAATCAAAAAATAGTATATTGACAACTTAGGCGATGTAGTGTGTGGCATCAGGCCACCAAGAGGAATGCAATATTCTAAGATAGATCACAATTATGAAGGACATCACACCCAATGTCATCCATAAAGTAATAAACACATCACAAAAAAGATAAGGCTACACTAGGAACCAAGAATGCAAATGAATTATGGTAATGCATGCCCTCCACTTTAAAGGAATTGCTACACATCGTTCTGTGAGTAATTACTTTAAAGTAGAGAAGAAAGGAAAATGCAAAAAAAAAGAAAAAAAAGACATGAGAGCCAACTTAGAAATCCCTATGCCAAGTCATATGTTTCAAAGTTAGGTTGCATCATGTCAAGGAAAAATGAAAGAAAAAGAAAGGGAGTTGCCCCCAGAAAAGAAAACACACCAAACACATAAGGAATCTATGGATTTGGGCTCAGTATGCTCGTTGTTGCAATGATTTTATGAAAGATCTCAAAACTATCATCATTCCCCAAAGCACATAGAACTAGAAGAATGACACACAGAGAGCGAAAACAAAGGAAAAACAATAAAGTCCATTTTGGGTCAACATGGAAGAGACATTGCGGTCTCAATGCCATGTATTGTCCCCAAAAGGGAAAAACAAGCGAAACAAAAACAAATGAAAAGGCGAAAGAAAAAAATGAAAAAAAAATTTGGTCAACATGAAGAGACATTTTGGTCTCAATACCTTGCATCATCCCCAAAAGGAAAACACAAGAAAATGAAAAAAAAGACAAAGCAACCGATTGGGTCAACATGGAAGAGACATAGGATGTCTCTATGCTTTGTGTCATCCCCAAAGGAAAACAAAAAAAAAAAGTGAAAAAGACAAAGACCTTTTGGGTCAACATGGAAGAGACATAGGGCATCTCTACGCTTTGCATCATCCCCAAAGGAAAACACAAATCAAAAGAAAAGAGAAAAAAATACAATTCACAATAAATAGAAGAAGTGTACGAAGAGAGAGAATATCAAACACATGATACGGGGGAGCGCGATACACATATGAAACTTTAGAAAACGTAAAAAGGAAAAGAATTAATGCAAATATAAGTCAACAATTAACTAAGTTATTGGTTTCTCAATCTTAAATAATGTAAGTGGAAAATGAATAACATAGTTAAGAGACAAAGACAAGTGCATTAGAAGGACAAAAGCTAACAACTACTTGTGTCCATAAATATAAAACAAGTATCAGCCTATGGTGATGATGGAGAAGATCATGCCATAGTGAGAATGAAAAATCCTTCAACTATAGCATGATAAGGAAATGGTGCTTTAAGGGATGAGAGGAAAGCAGTCGATATCAATGAAGTGATACTTATCCAATATCCCGTTCAATGTTTGACATGCTTCTATTTGATGTCCAAGAATGCAATGATATTTGCAATATGGTATGTGAGAATCGTTAGGATGGATGACCAACCTATTTGAAGGTGGTAAGAATATAAGACCTTTGTTTAAAAGCAGTTGAAGTCTCCTTTCACATTCGGGTGGAGGATGTGTAGGAAACTTGATTTTCTTCAATTTGTAAGGTCATTTTCATTTACCAGGTTCTCCTTTTTCATGAATAGGAGGAGAAGCACCCATGTGGATCCTAACATCCTTATCATTAGAAGGAGAGAATGGTTGTTCACATGGAACGAGAATGTTCAAGTTAGGAGGAGAATTCAAGATCACTATACTAGCATCCCGAAGTCTCCTAGGTTGAAGAGGATGTCTATCAGATGAGAAGGATCTTGATATCCTAGTCCTGTTGTATTTGCTTCCGTTGAGTTTTTCTCCATAAATTGATGAATGTCATGTTCATGTTTCGTGTCACAACCTTGTTTACTCAAGATAGTGAAACTATTACCATATGTTTCTTCAAGGTTTATGGGAGTGTTGGTGACTTTGTGATCATAAAAGGGGTTTGGTTGCATTGGGTTAAAGGAACAAGATCATTTTGAGGGAGAAATCATAGGTCCATCATTGATTTTAGGATGTAAATATGTAAAATAATTAGGAGGTGCAATAGTGGGAAGGTCTTGTGATCTCATAGAGGGATAAAAGGCAGCATTGGCTTCTAAGTTATCAAGGTAGTCATTGTAGAACTTGTTCATGCTAACATCATCTTCTCCAATGATGTCTACATCACGAGGACAATCATGAGGAGTTAAAGGAGCATGAGGTTGTTCAAGGTCATTAGGGTCACAACCAAAGGCACAATTGGACATGTCTACCAATGATTTCAAGGAATTCCAAAACTTACTGAAAGAAAATTTCATAATGCAAATAAACTAAGATGCAATAAATAAGGAAAAATAGAGAATATGTAAATGAAAATAGAATATAAGAACAGGAAGCTATAATGCAAAAAAATGCCAAAAATATTACAAAAGTGTTGTTGCAAAAGTGCAAAGGGACTGATTCACCCTAGGTGGTGAATGAGTTCCAGTATGCAATTTTTTTGTGTGTTTTAGAAATTTAAGGATGATTTAAATGCTCTACAGAATGCAAGTACAGATATAGAATGCAGATTTTTACTTTTTTCAATGAGATGTAATTCAAAAATGAAATATAAATGAAATTTTCACTAATGCAAAATGAAAAGTCCTAGAATGCAATAACAAATCAATGCTAATGCAAATGGAAACTAAGATGCAAGTTTTGAATTCAATCAGGAATCCAAAGTGTTCAAACTTGGGTTCACTAAAATGAAACATAGATTTTTGGGACCCTAATGCTACTCTTGCACTTCTAGGTTTTTTCACCTAAAAGGAGAGTGATAGGGCCAAAAATTTTAATGATTCACTCAAATCAGAATGTATGCAATGTTGTTTAATGTAAATGAACTTAACTAAATGCAATTGACTGATCTAGATGAATGAAAATTAATGTAAAAGTGTAATTACAACTATGTTTGAAAACAAATTGTGATATGCAAACAATGAAGAAAATGAATGAAATTTGTAGAACAGACGGAGATGGGTCAAATTAGAGTGCATCTGGGCAATCTAGGATGATTCTAGAATGTCTTGAGTGCTGATTGTGACTACTAATTTTTCACAGTGGGAATCATTCGTCTAGGATGGTGAATCAGTCCTTCTCCAGGTGAAAAAGTGTCAGGAGTTGGTTTTTGTTTGTCAAGATCCAAAATTTCACAAAATTCAAATTTTTAGTCCTAAGATGGGACTCATTTGCCATAGGTGGTGAATCAGTCCTTTCCAAAATTTCTAAAAAATTGAGAGACAACTATGCAACACTAGATTTGGAAATATCTACTTGTCGGGTTGGCAAAGTCAGTTATGCAGAAAATTGACAAATAACTTTCTCCAAGCTTGAAATTTACTTAAGTTGACTCGAAGCACCTAGTTGACTTGGAAATCAATCTTCAACACCTAAAAAACTATCAAATATGTATACAAAGAGCTGCAAACCAACATGCAATAGGGGAAAAATGATTAAGGGTTAGTGAATAGGGGTTTTCCCTAGTCAAACCCCACTTTTGGTAATTAAACCCTTGAAAAGATAATGAAAATGAAAGAAAAAGATAAACTAATAACATGTGAGTGCTATCAACTTACCTAACCCTTGATGATGTAGATATGAATTAGTGTCAATGGCTACTTCAAAGTGCTTGAATAGTGCTTGAAAAGATGATGTAAAATGCTTGAATACTAAAAATTTGAAATGGAATGCTTGAATGAACGAGGAGATGTAAAATAAGGTGAAAATCACATATTTATACAATTCTTGTGCCTTAGTATCCATTCATACCTCATCACACGCCAACATAAAGTATTTTTGAATAAAATTCTGAAGCAAAATTTAAAATATTTTGAATTTGGGGTCAAGGGGGACTCATTCACCACCCATGGTGAATGGGTGCCACCTAGGACCTAAAAACAAGTGTCAGGAAATATTTTGTATTTAATGTTGTTTGTCAGGATAATATGCAAAAATACACTTAATTAAGCATACGAGAGCATAAAGAGACCAAATATAACATGAGAAAGGTGTAAATAGTGAAAGTATGCCTAGAAAAGTGTGAAAGTTTGTTACAAGACTTTACAACACTTCAAAATAGGACTTGTTTAGTGATGAAAAGGTGATTTTTATGTGAAATGCATTAAATAGAGTATAGAAAAATGTAGAAATGTCTTACAACACTTCACAACACCTTTACAAGACGTCACTCTTTGAATTTTAATACCAAAATAAGCATGTTCAAGGCATGTTACAACATAAAATAAAAGAAACATACTTCCAATACTATGAAACAAGACCTAAAAGGCCATGAAAATGACAAGGGACCATTTTTCTACGGCACACACACAATAGTCTTTGCATAGATATTCATAGACAATAGATTATGGTCTTTCGCATGTAAGATTAATGGGAGACATAAATCCCACATAACCTTCCATAAATCCCATGAAACATTTTGATGCATAATCATTTTCTTTTCAAATTCATATGCAACTACATATTGGTATTCTTTAGAAATGTATGTTGAATAATAAAAAATTAAATAATGATCACTTGCAGGAAATGAGAAACAATTCATTTCCACAGTCAATAAGGGACATATAGAGCAGTGATAATATGCATGCTGGTAATGTTATTAATATTAGAACTTTGGGTAATTCATTAGTAGGGACAAATTTCTAGCCAAATATAGAGAGTTAAGTTCCTTAATTGAGGAGGTCCACCTAGGAGCATTGACGTCCAACCAATTTAGATGATTATCAATGGTTGATATCTAATCAATCAGAGCGAACTACCTTTAAAGAATCCTATAATGATGTTAATTGTGAGAAATGGTTGCTGATAATGAAAGAGGAAATGGATTCACTCATGGTCAATCATACATGGGACATAGATGGGTATATGGATTGAAATAGAAAGGAGGCAAGAAACATTATCACGATAGATTGGTGGTGAAGGGATATGACCAGCAAAAGGCCTTATAGACTTCAATGAAATGTTCTTACTTGTTGTGAAGACGACTACCATTCGAGCAATTTTTATCTTGGAAACAATATATGACCTTGAGTTGGAACAACTTGATGTGAAGACTGCATTTCTTCAAGATGATATAGAAGAGGAATTATATATGCATGAGCCTGAAGGTTTTGAGAAACAAGGGTAGTAAGATTTATTTTTCAGATTGAAGAGAAGTTTGTATGGGCTCAAACAAGCCCCACGACAGTGGTATCTCAAATTTTATTCCTTCATGGTTGAACATCACTTCACACACTACAAAACTAATCCATGTGTCTACTACAAGGTGTTGGAAAATGATGAGTTTGTTTTATTACTACTTTATGGCAATGATATGCTAGTAACCAACACTAGCATGGGAGTTATTCATGATTTGAAGCAACTCTTAGCTCATAGTTTTGCAATGAAGGACTTAGGGGCAATAAAGATGATACTTGGTATGACCATAATCTGGGACAAATGAAAGAGAGAAATTAGATTGGAACAAGAGAAGTATATTGACAAAGTTTTGGATAGATTCAACATGAAAGGTGTTAAGCCTGTAAGCACTACACTTTCTGATTCATGAGTAATTTGGGTAAAACTCAATGGGCTATGGTTAAGTGGATCTTGATGTATTAAAAAGGAACTTATGATTATGCTTTGTGTTTTGGAGGGAGAGATGGACAACTATGAGGTTATGTTGATTTTGATATGGCTGGTGACTTCGAGAAATGAAGGTGAACGATAGGTTATGTTTTCATATTTTTTGAGGCAGCGATCAGTTGAGTCTCTAGATTCCAACAAATGGTTTCCCTTTCTACTACTGAGGCTAAGTACATTGCTCTCACTGAAGGTGCAAAGGAGATGATTTCGTTGCAGCGATTTTTGGGTGAATTGGGATTCAAACAATAGGTTTTCACTCTCTTTTGTGATAGCAATAGTGCTATTCACTTGGCCAAGAATGTGGCATTTCATAATCGAACCAAGCATATTGAGCTGCAGTATCACTTTATCTAGAGTGTGATTGAAGAGGGAAAGCTACAAGTTGAAAATATTGATACAAAGGTGAATCCGGTTGATGTGTTGACAAAGATAGTACCAAGTGAGAAGTTCGAATTTTGTAGGACTTCTCTCGGCATTATCACTCTGAAAATAGACCTGAAGTGGGGGAATATCTCTGAAGGTTTGCGGTAGTGGTTGGGTTTTAAGTGGGAGATTGTTGGATATGAAACTCAACGGTCACACTCCTTTGTCTCCAATTTGGTTACTCTTCACATTCTTCTTCGAAGGCATATTCTAATGGATAATGTTTTATAAAATAATAGGAAATATGCTGCTGTAATGTACTGTGTAACAGAATTAATGAAACAAAGTTTTCCCCTGCTTCGTAAATGTAGCCATATTGATGAACTACGCAAAAAAATTGTATTTATGTCTTCTTTACTTCTAAATCTTTTATTATGATTTTGTGTATTGTTTTATCCGCTCTTAATTATTAAACACCTAACAATAGCTCGTTATGTAGTTATTGCTTTCATTATGTGGATGTTGAAGTCAATTTACACATCATGCATTGTATTGTATCATTTTCATTTGTATACATAAATAGTATTTAAATCAATCTAATACTGTTTTCAGATTGATCGTCGATTTCTAAAGAATATATTAAAACCCACTACGTAAGGATGACAAAACTCATGCAAGCTGTCGACCTGGACTCATGCTTACCGTAACCTTTTGTATAAAAAAACAAACTAAACTTGGAGTATCAAGAATGAAGTAGAGGATGTTCCAGATTCTGGTCTACTGTGTTTTTTTCCATATTCAGTCCGTGCATGGAATCTTTTGGATTTAATGGCTACGTTGTGAGGATGTGAGAATCACGTTGCATGTAACATGCATTGTACTTTTAGTTTGGAAGTTAAGGTACAATGCACACTGAATTAAATTGTAGATTTGTAATATATATTTAAAATTTTATTAATTGTTAATAAATATTGATTTAAGTCAAACTTTATAAGGACTGGATGAAAGGGGTGAGAATATTGAATTACCAGGATATGATAGATTACTATAGTATAGAGTATAAAAGAAAAAAATATGAGATTTATTTTCCACTTGCCTTAGATAATTGGAATTTTCGGTTTGAATCTATTGTTTAAAATATTTTTATAAAGTAAATATCCATGAAGATAACGTGTAGATGGAAGAGATATTATAGTAGATTTTTTTTTATCTCTTGTACCATTGAAGATTATTATTTAGGACATTCTTTTAGAATTGGGAGAGTTAATTAATATATTAATATATTTATGAGGTTTTCTTACAAGAAAATATATTATCATAAAGTTCATTCTATATTACAAGGGATGCTTCCTAATCCACTTATGGGAATAATCTTAAATTACATCTCCATCATTTTAATAATATACTCATGACTTTAATATATCTATTTTCTAGTTGTACCCAATGAATATTATTAATTGCATGATTGTTTTGCTATAGAAAACTATGTTAATACAACATAAAAATGTGACAGACTTTGCAAGTTGAGAGATGAGAATGATATTAATTGAACATATTTAAGCATAGATCTATGAAAGCTTATAATTTATATAATATGTAGAAAAATATTGTGTTACACAATCTTCTAACTTTTGTAATTTGATAAAAAAATCAATAATAGTTTTTTTATTTATGATATTATTATATAAAATCCTTAACTATATATATTCATAGTTGAGAAGTATGTTCCATAAAATGGTGCTGTTGGTACTAGTAAATAAGAATGGTTCTTCTATCTAATAAGGATCATTATTATAGTATTATAAAATTTGACATCTTTCTTTCGAGAATACTAATTGTGCTCCTAATGAAAATATAAAATCTATAAGAATTTTTCCTTTTATAATTTTAATAATAAGATTACAGTAACTATTCTAACTTCATTTAGTTTTGTGTTTATTTTTGTGAAAGAATTAATACATTCACATATTCGCAAATGAATTAATATTTTAGAAAGTTGATTTTATTATCCCAACAATTATTAATGCCCATTTAAATACTTTCCCTTACATTTATCTTGACTTTATCCATACATAAACTTTTATTACATACATGTAAACTAAATATATTTACTATTATTATCAATTTTTCTATCCCCATATGTCATTTATTGCTTGATTCTAGCACCTTTTTGTTCTTTGTCAATCTCACAAGTATGGGATTAGTCCAATACCCATGGATCCAACCTCTACAATTATAAATTTCAAATTCCAATTTGGGTAAGTCTTGTCAACTTAGTTTTTCATTATGAACTAACTAAAACAAATTTACATAATATTTTTCTCATTCATATTTTAAGCCTATTAATTAGACACCTCCCACCCCCTAATAGATCCTTACTTTTACATCATAGATCATCATGGCCTTTAGTCCATGAATTATTATTCATGATTTAGTTACTTATGTTCATATGTTCATAAAAATTGTGTGATTAGATTGTTCTTTATTCTCTCATGACATTATATCATATGATTACCATCACACTACTCATGGAAGCATTTCAACATCATATATGTACCTTATCTTATTTTAAAGATATAATTATTTATTATATGTCTTTATTGCTTTATCACAAATATACCTTATCTTATTTAAATATATAATTATTTATTTTGATTCTCTATTGGATACTCTTATCATACCTATTCATGATCATCACATGTTACACACATTTTCCAAAAGTGTGATAGTAGTTTTTTTATCCTAATTGTATACTACCTTTGAACACCTCTTCTTGACATGATATAATTTAGGATACATATACTAAGAAGAATATATGTATACATGTAATTTATGTTCCTAAAATGATACATTATTTTATTAGCAAGCTTCCCTTTATGTCGAAATGGAATTGCTAGACCTTTTGCTAACATAAGTTTTATATGTCATGATAAATATAACTATTAGTCTATCTTGTGATGATGATGAACACATAACATGTACATATTTACTACATAATATACATAATATAAGTTATAATTTAAGATCTTACACATTCCCTACCTATTTTGAACATCATTTTTCCTTAAAATGACTATTCTCTTATATATAATGACGATTCTATGTCTATAGATGCATATGCTTTGAATAGATTATGTTATTATTCGATGATGATGTGTTTTATGATGATCACTTTGTGTACATATTATGCTCACCATAAGAACATTCATGATTCTCCTTCACATAAGATGTGTCCTATGGTGAAACTTTTCCACAAATTTATAGACTACAATTCTCAAATTTTTTAATGAACATAATAATTACACTACTTTATTTTCTCACCAACTGACAATACTTTCAAAACTTTCACTTGAACTTCTATATATCTAATAATTATCTTCACGAATCATGCGAAATATCTTAACCATACATTGTCCCAATAAAGAAAAGCTACCACAAATAAAGATCAATATTAATGCAAATAAATCTTGTTAGGCTCTTATAAAGTTTATTTTTTCATTTTCTTTTATATACACAAGTGATACTTAAATCAATCTATTATTGTTTACTAATAAATATTATTCATTTTCCTTTTTATGCATGAAAAATAATTATATCAATCTGGTGTTATTATTAAAAAATATTCAGTTGACACTAGCGTTACAAAGGGATTCAGAAGAAGAACAAAAGAAAGTTATTGGTGAGAATATTAAACTAATAGGACGTGACACATTACCGACAGTATGAAATTTGTATTATTAGAAGATTTTTTAAACTTACTAATAGTAGACGGTCTCTTCACGTTCCTCAATTTCTAAATTTTGGTCTTCTGCATTTTGTCAATATTCACCCCGTGCATGAAACTTTTGTGGCTGCGTTCTGAATATATGAAGGTGACATTCCAGGCAACATGCAGTGTACATTTAATTTGGAATTCAAGGTGCAGCGTATATTGAATAAAAGTCTCAAGTGGCAATATATCAAGGTGGCATTCCAGGTAACATGCAGTGTACATTTATCCTTACTTTATCCATACACACACTCATATTATAAGACATTCATTTAAACTAAATTCTTTTATTATGATCATCTATTCATGTATCATCAAATATTTCATTTCTAACTTTATTTTAGAAAACTTCTGATGTAGGAGCATTTGGGTGGACGGACAATCCTACGCACCCAAAAACATTTAGTTTTATTTTTTATGCTTTGTTTTGATTTTTGCTTGCAGACACATCTTTATTTAATCTCCAACTCCTCTAGCAAATGTTTGATGTTGGATTGTGAAAAATCAATTAATTAATGGATTCACATTAAAAATAAATAAATGTTTGAAATTTGTGAATTTGTGAAAAAGGAAAATCACACACCCAAGAATGTGAATGGGCATTTATGGTAAATTGTAGCTCCATTCAAAATTCTAAAATTGCATTTTGTTGAAGAAATAGAATGTTGGGCATTGAGGGAGTGGAGAGAGTGGGTTGAGAGGCAAGAAGGAAAATTTTGAATTTCCATTGAAAGCACATGCTAGGAAGAGAGGAAACACACTCAAGAAGGAGTAATGAGCATTCTCAGAGTTTGACTATAGAGTAGAGGAAAAGCCATGCCCACGTTGCCTGGGAGGTTTTGAGAGGAAGAAAAATGAGGAGAATGCATGATATAATGGAGGTTGAATGGAAAGGAGGAAGGATTTGATGGCATATGAAGTGTGTTTTAAGTATTTTTGATGTTCTAGGGAGTCATGATCAAATTTTGTCTTGTCTATATAAATGATATTTTAGAACATTTGAAGTTTGTTTTTGATTGCTTGTAGATTGTGTTTTAGGAGTGGCATAGTTTGGCTATTGTTGGAGTCATTGATTCTAATTTTTGTTGTAGGCTCTTTGATTTGAATTATTCAAAATTCATAACTTTTTGTGTTCCATTTTGTGCATTCAAAAATTAGAGGTGAATTTGTTGTGACAATTGACAATCCTATGGATTCTCAATTGTTGAGCTACACCATTTAGTATTAGAGCAGGTTGAGGAAGAAGAAAAGAAGCCATGACACACAGAGGACATCGAAGAGGGAGAGTACTATGAGGAGAAGACAACACCATGGTTATGGAGATGTTGAAAGGAATAATAGCATGCCTGCAGGCCATATAAACTTAACAACGAAGCAGGATTCATATAGAGGATGTTAGTGAAGAAGATGAAGAAGTTACAGAAGTTGTAGAAGTTGAAAGAGGAGATGCACAAGAAGAGAGATTCCTACAAGTTCTATCCAAGTGGGGTAGTAATCCAAGGATGGATCCATCAAGCTACAATGGAGGCCTAGATCCAGAAGAACTCATTGATTGGACTGTTGATATGGAAAAGTATAAATCAATTTCAAATCCACCAAAGATAATAGGAAGGTGAAGTATGCTTGCTCAAGGTTGAAAGGGCATGCATCCTTATGGTGGGATCAAGTGCAAATTGAAAGACATAGGAGAGAAAAAAAGAGATGAAATCATGGGAGAAGGTGGTTACAAAGCTGGAGGGTAAATTTTTACCTATACACTATCACATTAGTTTGTTTAAGAAACATCAAAATATCAAACAAAGAGATTTGAATGTCATGGAGTACACATAAGAATTCTACAAATTGGGAATTCATGTTGGACATGTTGAAGATGGTGAAAAACAAGTTGCAAGGCATGTGAATGGGTTATAGAATGCTATCCAAGATGAGCTTAGTATGGTAATGATAAGAATAGTAGAGGAAGCTTACCAATATGCCTTGAAGGTAGATAAATAGTTAGCAGGAAGGCAACAAAGTAATTCTAAAAGTAGAGGAGATAATTTAAGAGGTAGAGAACAAACAAATAATGGAAGAAGACAACCAATAATGGAAGGAGAGACAAACTAGTCTCAAACGAATTATGGTTCAAATGTGAGGGGAAGAGGATTTTTTTTAGAGGAAAAAGGGAAAATTCAAGAGGAAGGGGAGATTAAATGTAATATTAATAGTATTTTTTGGAGTTTGTTTCAATTGTGGAGAGTCTAGTCATAGGGCATTTGAATTCCCTCAAGTGCAACAAGAGGATGGAGAGAGCAAGACTGGGAGAACATTTACTACAAAGGCTGAAGAAGAAAATGAAATAGTAGACCTAGAGGATTGAGAGGCTCTTATGCTGAGGAGAGTTCTCTTAAAGCCAAAAAAGGAGTAGTAAGAAATGATATAGAGGAGTTTCTTCAAAACCATTTGCAAAGCAAGAGGAAAGTGTTGCACCATGATTGTGGACAATGATATCATAGATAATTTGGTATCTCAAGAAATGGTGGAGAAACTAAGTTTGGAGAAAATGAAACATCCAAACCCTACAAGGTCATGTGGTTGCAAAAGGGCCATCAACTTTTGGTGAATGAACAATATCTAGTAATTTTTTTAGATTGGTAATGATATAGATGAGATTATTTGTGATGTGATGCCTATGGATTCTTGTCATATTCTTTTGGGTAGATCATGGAAATATGAAAGGAATTTGATATATGACGGTGAAGAAAAAATTTACACAATAACCAAAGATGCAAAGAAATATGTTATGATACCAGTGAAAGAGAAACATATGGAAGTTGGAAACAATACTGAAGTATTTGTAATCCTAGAAAAAACAACTTATAAAAGAGAACCCAATGGAAAAGATGTGTTATTCCTTGGTTTCTCAGTCAAAATAAGTTGGGATAGTGGAAGAAGAGAAGAAAAAACCCATGGAGATCATGATGACGGCACAGCCCAAGACACAAAAAATAACCCACAAACAAGAGAATAATTTTATTATTCAAAAAATGGAGCTTTTTACATGCAGAGGATCTCAAATCCCTAAGTTCTACAACACATGCAAGTTACAGAAAGCTACATAATAACCCTTTCGCAATATGCGAGCTTGTCCCCAAAAAGTTACCCAAAAATTAGAAACCTGCCCATAAATAGAGATCCTCATTAGTTTGGAGCAAAAACAACATTCAAATTTGAGTTGAGGTGGTTTGGTGCTAAAAATTTACAACATGAAGTTCAAATTTCAATTGTATCTTCTAGAAAGTGGACCAACTTCCCGGGGCCATAACTTTTGATCCGGGACTCCGATTCACGAACCGTTTGAATCGTTGGAAAGGTCTCGAAGTCAATAGAAAGTTTCAAGGCCATTCCAGGAACTCTAAGTGCCTCAAATCTAACTCAAGATTTTCGTGTGCAACTGGGAAACTAAAACTACAATATCTTTCCACCCGTGAATAGAAAAATAAAATCGTAAATTAGAATTTCATTATGACTTAAAAGGGTATCCAAAATGTAAAAAAACATCTAAAAATTGGAGAAACTTGAAATTTAACTATTTTTGGGTGATGCAAGATTGTTCTTACACCAATCGATGCCCTCTCGATCGTATTAAATCTGTGGTAATTTGGAGAAGTGACCCCATCAATGCCTCGATGGTGGAGGAAACCCAAATGGTCAACCTTTGTAGCAAACTGTGATGAATCTTCAGTGGGCCTTCCTTTCCATTTCACCATATTCTTCATAATGCTTGTTCCCCTCGTGACTCCTTCCCACACCCATCATCTAGGATTTCTTCAATCTCCTCCTTTTCAAGTAGGTGCTAAATCCTGAATAATCGCTCCATCATTGGTACTCCTATGCACCACCTTCATGATACCACAAATCTGAAATAAGCTTTGAACATAGGGGAAATGTTGAATCCATCCGACAACTCTACCTCATATGCATTCCCTGAATCAAGCCTCTTCAAAATTTTACAGGGACCGAACTTCTTCATCTTCAACTTGTTATATGTTCCCCCTGGAAACCTTTCTTTTCTCAAGTGGACCATCACTTCATCACCAATCTGAAACTCCTTATACCTCCTCTTCTGATTTGCCTTAGCCTTATACTGCATATTCATCTTGTTAATATGTTCTCTAACATTCTCATGTATATTCTTGATGTGTTCTCTACAAAAATCTCTCGCTTCAAGACTTATTTTTATTCTCTCTTTGTCCATCTTCCTCAATTTCGAGCTGTTCTGGGCTAGCTCCATACAATAACTGAATGGTGATCTACCAAAGCTGCTTTTTGTTGACGTAATTGTTGTAAGAAAATTTTTCCCCGGGTAAGATCAAGTCCCATCCCTTGGGTTTATCTCCTACCAAACATCTCAGTAGGTTACCCAAACTCCTGTTAACAACCTCTGTCTACCCATCTATTTGTGGATGGTGTGCAGAACTGAACTTCAACTCTATCTTCAGCTTCTTCCACAAGGTCCTCCAACCACAAATTTGGTGTCATGATCTGAAACAATACTCTTTGGAAAACCATGTAGCCTCACCACCTCTTTGAAGAACAAGTCAGCAATGTGAACTGCATCATGGGTCTTCTCACATGGAATGAAATGTGCCATCTCCGAAAACCTATCAACCACCACAAAGACTGAATCATTCCCACATTGTGTCCTTGGCAAACCAAGAACAAAGTCCATACTTATATCCTCCCTTGGCCTCTCTAGTATAGGTAAAGGCTGATATAAGCCTATATTCTGGCTCACTCCTTTAGCCATCTGACATACCCTACAGCTTTGTATAAACTTCTTCACATCCTGTGACAACTGAGGCCAATAATAATACTCACTGATAATGGCAATGGTCTTATCTTGACCAAAATGTCCTGCCATTCCTCCACTATGCTTCTCCTTTATCAAGTTCTCCCTCACGAAACTCCTCGGGATACACAATTGACTTCCCTTAAATAACATGCCATCCTGGATTATAAAATCTAGCCACCTTGTCCTGTCCACTGTAACAGGTTCCTTGCAAGCTTTCCAAACCTCTGCAAAGTCAAGATCTTCTGCATATAGTGTCTTGAGTTCATTGAACCCAACCACTTCAATCTGCATCTTTGTCATCAATGTATGCCTCCTACTTAAGGCATCTGCAACCCTATTTGACTTCCCACTCCTATGTTTCAAAACAAAGGTATAACTCCGCAAAAACTCTACCCATTTCATATGCCTCTGATTTAATTTTCCCTGACTATTTAGGTACTGCAAGGCCTGATGATCAGTATATAGAACAAATTCCTTTAGCAACAAATAATGTCTCCATTTCTTTAATGCTTGAACTATTGCATAAAATTCCTGATCATATACAAAATACTTTCTCTTGGCATCATTTAACTTTTCACTGAAATAGGCAATGGGCTTACCTTCTTGGCTCAACACTGCTCCAATGGCACAACCACTGGCATCACAATCCACCCAAAACACCTTGTTGTAAACAAATTCTTGGGAGGGCTAGAACAAGCTGTTCGCTTTCACCTTCCTCGGCTCAACAAGCCTTCAAAACTTTTTCCGCCCAAGCAATGCTGCTCCACTTGAATTCTTTTCATCCCCTCTCATTGTTTCACCGTGGGTCCACAAATACTATTGAAGTTTCTAATGAACTTTCTATAAAAACTGGCCAACCCATGGAAAGATCTCACCCCAGTAGCAGTTCTTAGGGTAGGCCATTCTAGAATAGCCTTCACCTTCTCTGGGTCCATCTTGAGACCTTCTACCGAGACAACAAACCCCAAGTACACTAACTCCTTCTTCAAAACTACACTTCTTCAGATTAATCAATAGTTTCTCTTCTCTTAACTTCTCAAAGGCTCTCCGAATATGCATCAGATGCTCATCCAACGTCTTACTAAAAATCAAAATATCATCTAAATACACAATAACAAAACTTCCTAGAAATTCTTTTAGTACCTTGCTCATGAACCGCATGAATGTTCTTGGTGCATTGGTTAGCCCAAAAGGCATGACTAACCACTTGTACAGGCCCTCTTTGGTCTTGAAGCTAGTCTTCCATTCATCTCCCTCTCGAATCTAGATGTGGTGATATCCAATCTTCAGATCAATCTTTTTGAAGTACTGAGCTCCACTCAAACAGTCCATCAGGTCATCCATCCTTGGCAAGGGAAACCTATACTTGATTGTTATCTTGTTTATGGCTCGGGAATCTGTACACATCATCCACTGCCGATCCTTCTTTGGTGCTAGTACTGTAGGTATTGCACATGGACTCAAACTCTCCCATATCAAACCCTTTCTCAACAACTCTTGAACTTGTTTGTTCAACTCCCCATTTTTTGCTGGAATCATTCTATGAGCTGTCTTATTTGGCAAACTAGCTCCAGGAATCAAGTCAATCTGATGACTGATCTTCCTTATTGGTGGTAAACCCTCAAGTACATTATCAGAAACAATATCCTAAAGCTCATCCAACATCCCAGAAAGTTCTTCTAGAACCTTCTCACTATACTCCTTACTCACTCTAGGAATCAATGCATAACAGACACACTCATGCTTCATACCTTCTAAAAAATTTCTTCCATCTACATAACAAATTCTAGCACTACAACATACCTTTTCTTCGATCTCCTTCAGGGGTTTCAACTTGTGACGAACCCCATCCTTTGTCAAGGAATAAGTGTTTGCATGGTCATCATGTATAGCTCGCCTATCGAACTTCCACGACCTCCCCAACAACATGTGACATGCATCCATGGGGATGATATCACAGAGTACCTCATCATGGTAGCTCCTGATCTTGAACTTTACTAGGAACTGCTCATTGACCAAAATTTTGTGTTCTTTATGCAACCAGGCAATCTGATATGGATGTGGGTGCCTTTCCCTCTTCGGTTTCAACTTTGTGACCATCTCCTCTAACACTAGATTATCAGTGCTCCCACCATCAATAATGACCTCACAACATTTTCCTTCACAGTTGCACCTTGTGCGAAATAGATTCTTCCTTTGTTCTGGTTCCTTTTCCTTAGTCACCAGGGCTCTCCTAATCACTAGGGCTTCTCCCCTTTCAACATCATCAGAATGTTCAGATTGGGCCTCCTTATCTACATGTGCAACCCTTCCACGACCTTCTGGCCTTTTTTCTGCCCTTCCTTGGTGTTGTGGACATTCATAAGCTCAATGCGGCCCTTCTTCACCACACTGGAAACACGTTCCTCTGAAACCACCTCTTCCAGATCCTTGTCCATATCTCCCTCGTCCTCTACCTCTTTGATCACCACTATTTTGATCACAAGGGCGGTAGAAGTTGTCATTTCTTTGGCTTCCTACCGTACCCACATCTTCACTTTTCTTTCATCATTTCGGCTTCCTGAAGGTCTTCCATTACCCCTTCCGCTTTGACCTCCTCATCCTTTTTGCTTGCCATCAAATCTTTTGTTCAGCTTCTCTTCCACCTTCAGAGAAAATTGATACACATCCTCAATGGTGTTCATTCTTACTAGGCTTAACTCATCCTGAATGCTCAGTCATAACCCATTAAGATATCGAGCTACCTTCTCCTTATTGTCCTCTGTGTGACTCGTTCTGATGATTATTTTGTGAAAATATTCAGTATATTCTTTCACAGATCTACTTCCTTGCTTCAACCCTTGCAATTTCTTCAACAGATCTAACTCATAATCCACTGGTATGAACTGCTTCTTCAATTTCTCTACCATGCGATCCCATTTGGTGATCTTGCCTTTTCCTCTTTGATTTCTTTCCAACTAGACCTTTTTGCACCAAATATTGGCATGGCCCTTTAGCTTCATTTTTGCAAACTTAACCTAATCTGTGTCCTCTATTTCCTCATACTCAAAATATTCTTCTAGCTTGTCGATCAAGTCGATCAACTCTTCCGGTTTCAGACTTCCAGAATAACTGGGGACTTTTGCTCTGGGTCTTTTCCCAATCTTTGAAATGGCCCTTATTAGCTGCATTTGGTCTTGATCAATTACTTCTTCCTCTCTTTCATCCTCACTTTCCTCCCTCAGGTTTAACCCTCTTCTCAACTGCTCTTGTAATGCATCAATCTATCTCTGGAGGGCTGCCAGTGCATCTCTTCCACCAGCATTTCTACTGCCTCGACCACCTCTGGCACCACCATGCCTACCAAGCATCACTCTTGGAGGCATCTTTCTTGACCTCGACCCACAACCATGGTCCTGGTACGAATTGCCTTACGATCGGTGATCTGTCCACACGCTCAAGAAAACCCGTTCTGATACCACTTGATGAGGGCACAGCCCGAGACATGGAAGATAACCCAAAAATAAGAGAATAATTTTATTATTTAGAAAATAGAGCTTCTTACATGCAGAGGATCTCAAATCCCCAGGTTCTACAACACATGCAAGTTACAGAAAGCTATAAAATAACCCTTTCGCAATATGCGAGCTTGTCCCCAAAAAGTTACCCAAAAATTAGAAACTCGCCCATAAATAGAGCTCCTCATTAGTTTGGAGCCAAAACATCATTGAAATTTGAGTTTATGTAGTTTGGCACCAAAAATTTACAACATGAAGTTCAAATTTCAAAAGAGCATTTGCAATTGTATCTTCTAGAAAGTGCGCCAACTTCTCGGGGCCATAACTTTTGATTCGGGACTCCGATTTATGAACTGTTTGAACCGTTGGAAAGGTCTCAAAGTCAATAACATGCTTGAAATTGGCTATGCCAATTTTAGAAAGTTTCAAGGCCATTCTGGGAACTCTAAGTGCCTCAAATCTAACTCAGAAGATTTTCAGGTGCAAATCTAGGAAACTAAAACTGCAATATCTTTCCACCCAGGAATAGAAAATAAAAACCATAAATTGGAAATTTCATTATGATGAAAAGGGTATCCAAAAATGTAAAAACATCTAAAAAATGAGAAACTTGAAATTTAACTATTTTTGGGTGATGCAAGATTGCCTTTACACCACTGGATGCTCCTGCATCAGATCAAATATATGGTGAAGGATGATGCATATAAACCATTCCTTGGTTAAGTTTGCAATTCTTTTAGATGAAATTTTGGATCATTTAAAACATGTTAGAGATATTTTACAATGGTTAAAGGAAGAGAATTCACTGGATCACTTTAAGAAATTTTATTTTATGAAGATAAGTCACAAAAAAGCACCAAGAGACACAAAGATCATGCTGATTTCAAAAGGAGAAGACACGAATTTAAGGATGATGACATGATTTTAGCTCATCAACAAAAGGAAATGTTTCTGAAAGGAAAACTTAGGAAAATTTTGAATATTTCATATTTCCATGATACAACACGAAGGGTACAAAAACTATCAGAAAGGAAGAATAAGGAAATTGATAAAGTGACGAATTCAAGAACAATCAAGAAGACATCGATCAAAGAAAACAAGGAATATTTGATTAGATGGAAAGGAAGAAAGATGCAAGGGAAACATGGGTTTAGAAACCCAAAACCAGATGAATGTTCATGAGCTCCCACTCATGAAACATTCTTTCTTACCCGAGATTTTTGATACAGGAGCATCTGGGTGCATAGACAATCCTACACACCCAAAAAAAAAAAATTTAATTTTTTTTGTTTTGTTTTGAATTTTTCTTGTAGAAAAATGTTTATTTAATCTCCAACTCCTCCAACATAGCAATCTTTGATGTTGGATTGTGCAAAATCAATTAATTAATTGATTCAAGATTTTTTTTTTTAAATGTTTGAATTTTTTGAATTTTCCAAAAAGGAAAATCCCATGCCCAAGCTTGTGAGTGGACATTTATTATAAATTGTAACTCCATTGAAAATTATAAAATTGCATTTTGTGTAGAAATGGGATGCTTAGCATTAAGGGAGTGGAGAGAGTGGGTTGAGATGTGGGAAGGAAATTTTTGAATTTCCATTGAAAGAACATGCCAGGAAGAGGAAACCCATGCCCAAGAAGGAGTAGTGAGCATTCTAGAAGTTTGACTTAGAGTAGAGGAAAAGCCATGCCCAAGTTGCCAAAGAAGTTTTGACAAGAAGAAAGATGAGAATGTGAGATAATGGAGGTTGAATGGAAAGGAGGAATTATTTGATGGCATATGAAGTGTGTTTTAGGTGATTTTTAATGTTTAAGGGAGTCATGATTAGATTTTTTCATTCATGATTAGATTTTGTAGACCATTTGAAGTTTGTGTTTGATTTCCTATAGATTGTGTTTGTTATAGGCTCTTTTATTTGAATTAATAAATTCAAAATTTATATTTGCTTGTGTTCCATTTTTTTCATTAAAAAATTAGAGGTGAATTAGCTACAACAATTGACAATCCTATGGATTCTCAATTGTTGAGCTACACCACCTCTTATCTTGGGTTAACCTTATTTGCATAACCATTCATATCACTTCTAAAATTTGAATTTAATTTTGTTCAACACTTGTTAATTTGAGATCTCCCGCTAGCACTCAAAATCCATTTGAGTCAATTTGGAAGTACACTACACTAAAGTGTTGTAGGGTAGAAAAATTAGCTAGGAATCCTAAACTAAAGTTTAGAAAATATTAGAACCAATCCTAAAGGTAGGGAAATTTTTTTTCTATTATAGATTAACTACACCAAGGAAGCTATTTCTAGAGGTCACTTAAATAGGATAATCAAAGAGATGAAATAAATACAAATGTGCTAGTAAATAGCTACCCAAAGTATGATAAAACCCTTGGAGTCATCACTAAGATTATAACATACTAGATATTACATCTTGACTTACAACATCCTCGATTAAGCTTGAATAATGAAATACTTACACATTCTCCAAATATATAATTGTATAGGAGTGAATTTGCACCCCTCTTGCAAATTCCACTTTTACACCCTACATCTTAGAAAAATTAAATCTAAGTAAACCAAATCCTCATTCCATACCTTGTCCACTTGATGTTTGTTTTTAGTGTCGGTGGGGGAATTTTTGTTGCAGATGCGCACATGGTGCATAAATATCTGTGCGGTGTGTTGCTATCTTTGACAAATTCCTTCCTCTAGAATCTGCGGAGATGTTATATTCTCCATTAGTGATGAAGTGTAATTCCTTTGCACCTTCTAACTAACCTGAGAATGGCTCTTTCCCTCTTAAATCTTCTTCAAATGCATATCTTTCATTCTCATTTAATCTTCTTTGCAAATTCTAGATATATTCTTCACAATTCTTAAGCTCCTACACATCTTCTCCACTTCTTGTTGCACTTTTTCCACCATTGAAGTTGTGACTTGGTGCCTTGTGGGACTACTTTTTTGTTTTTGCGGAAATGTAGACCTTACAAAGCTCACATCCTCCTCTATATGCGTGAGGGAACCTTGATCGAGAAGGAGATATTGTTTCATTTCCCCATTTTCATATTTTCACTTGATTTATGTAGCATAGTGTTATTGCTATTGTTTGATATCTTTTCTATTACTTTATTGATCATATTTTTTATCTTGTGTCTATTTTGGTTGTTTGTGGAGGTGGAAACACCAAAGTAGGGGTTTGATTATGGAAACCCCCTATACAACCCCAACATTTTTCCTCTCTTTTCTATGTGTATGCATACGCTCAAGTGGATCTTGTTTGTGAACTAGACTCCTCATGAGTTAATCCTCATCACCTTTACTTTCCATCACTTCTACATCATCTTTTTGGCTATGTTACTCATTTAATTAGTTATCATCTTAGTTATTAAGTATTTAGACCTCAACCACTAAGTCGCTATGAGGAATCTCATTCCTTTTACTATAATTTTTCACTTTTTGGCTGTACAAATGCTAGTTTCCTAGAGAGACACCAGTGTGTTGCACTGTCATCCCTGACCCACACTATTTTCCTTGGGTAGAGAGTTGTCTGAGGTATGGTTCAGGTTCTAGAAGCCTTTTTTTTAGCCCCATTCAAACTCTTGGGCTAGCAGAGTGACATAAGCACTTGAGAGTGCTCTTCCTTCTCTATCCTTGACCTTAAACACTTATCCAATCTGAGGTAGACTAGGGTAGCCTTCTGCTCTTGACTCTTCGTGACCTAGAGCCTTGGTGTGGTTGGTCTTCCTCTATATTTTGGTGAACCTGACATGAATATTATCTATCTATTCTTTGGTGTTTGAGACTTCTTCTCTTTCACTTGGTGACCATCATAAACTCAAGTGTTTTGAGGTTTTATGAGCATCACAACCTAGTCTACAATCTCTGGGTGTGTGTTAGAAGAAGTGTGTGACACCTACCAATGGAAAAGACAAAGGTCACTTTTGAATTTACTACTAGATTTTCTACAAGCTTTATAGATGAGATGGGTTTCATTGATGAGGCCACTTGTATAGAAACTCCTCCTGCATCCCTTATGGCCTTGTCCGTGGATGAGGATTGCACTGTACATATTCTAGTAGAAAATATTTTGGCACTAGATAGGATGTTGTTAGACCTCGTGAATCATCTAGAGAAAGCACTGAATATGGAAAGATCTACCATACTTTCTAGTGATGTGAGATACATGTTAGGTAAGGATAAAATGAACATAGAGTTCCTACACAGCCTCACCAATCTAATTGAAGCATACATCCCTATGTAGAGCACTATATCGGGTACTACCCGAGGAGAGATGCTCCATTCCTATGAGAGAGAAAAAGGTGTCGTCATGCCTACCACATCTATATGCATGGCCAAAATGGGCCCCTTGATTAGCATTTCCTCTACTTCTTAGAATCCCAACACTGTCAAGGAAAGTAGAATACCCCTTGGTTTTAGCTTCACCCCTCTTATTGCTCCTAGTGGTGGTGGCTTTGGTAGTGGTGGTGGTGTTGGTGGTGGTGGCTCTAGTGGAGGCCATAGTGGTGACTTTGGTAGTGGTGGTGGCTTTGGCAGAGGTCACATTGGTAGTGGTGGCTCTAGTTGTGGTCACGAAGGTGGTTCTAAAGGTTGTTTTGGTGGGAGCAATTCTAGGGGAGGTTCCACTGGACCTTTGAAATCTTCAAACTCTATTTTGAGTGCTCTTCTTTAGAATATGGGTTGAATGCAAAGCCAATTGGTGAACCTATCTTTCAGCCCTTCTCCCAACATAGTCCATTTTCAGTGACAATTTTGAGCACTCCTTTCCTGTAGGGAATCCTAAGTTCAAGAAGTACGGTGATAAAGGGAATCTCTAGACACATTTTTCAGCTTTTAATGCCATGTACATGGATTTCTTTCACCATGATGATCTAGTGGAAAAAATATTCCCTTGATCTCTCAAGGATAGAACACTCAAGTAGTACTATTCCTTGCTTGATAATTCTATATTCTCATTCGACTCAAGTAGTACTATTCCTTGCTTGATAATTCTATATTCTCATTCAATCAACTCATCAATCAGTTCCTCTGTTAATTTGAGGCTAATTTAGGTCTGAAGATGACCTTCTCGGATCTCATCTGGTGTAAGTAGGGAGAACACAAGAAGATAACTAATTTCATTACATGATACTAAGTACTCTTTTCATAAATTTTGTACCTACTACCCAGCTCAGACATGCAAAAGGTATTCATAGACAACTTGTAGCAAGCCTGGTAGGATAAATTTTCCCTAATAAAATACCCTTCTTTCACACATCTATGTGTTGCGTTGTAAGAGTATCAATAAATAGTGGTTCAGTTCATGGGTTCCTCATGCTCCCATGCCGAAGGAAAATCTGTTATGTCTATTTTAGGAAAAGGAAAGGCTATTGCAAGTGTAGTTACTACAACTAATGATAATAACCTCAAATGTAACACAAATTTTATAAAGCTAGCTAAATTTTATTCTTCTATTTTGCAAAATTTATTGAAGGATAAGATCATAACCTTAGAAAATCCTAAACCTTTGAAGGAGTCTTATATTGATTGGTATTATGGGAATGGTTTTTGTCAGTACCAATGTGTTAACAAGCATGATACTAAGTGTCGCATGTGTCTGCATCATGAGATATAGGACCACATTGATGATGGTACCGGGTGAAGAAACAATAGTGGTTTACAATTGAAGTGAGGAAGGAAAACTCACAAAAAATGGATGCATGGTAAAAAACTTGATTTTAGGGGTTCGTACGAACCTATTGGTTTGACCAAACCAATTAGGGGTTCGGTAGAACCTAGGTTTGACCGAACCCTCTTAATACTTTCCCACAAAAAGAGCAATCAAAACCCCTTATAGAAGGGGGGTTCGAATGAAACCTTGTTTGAGCGAACCCCTAGGGGTTCGCTCGAACCCCCTTTATTCCTCATCCCCCCTGAGACAATTTTTTTTTTGAATTTTGGCACTTCAGAGCTCGGTTTGAGGTTGAAAATGGAGGAATATTCACAAACCCAACTGGAATCAAGTAGTCCTTAGAACGAGCTATCCAACGAATATAAATTTAATATGTTTTTGTTTTATTATGTATTTTATATTTTAGTTTTATTAAACATATGTTTTTCATCGAAAATGAAGGTCTCTGTTTTGCACATGTGGAAAAATAGCAGATTATCAAAAAGAAAAATTAAAAAATATGAGTGCACCAGATATTGAAGTCCTTGATCCAATAGAAAAAAAAATTGAATTTCGATATATACAAAAAAAAAAATTATGTGTTATATGGTCGCACTATGTCCGAATTGTAATTGGTTTGACTTTGAAACTTGATTAAAGAAAAAATATTCAATAAAACTATCTAACCAAGTGGAAGCACTAGATATTGGATTACAATCTAAATTCAAAGAATTATAATTTTATCCTTCATGGAAAAAAAGTTATGCGTTATATGGTGTGGCCACTTTTTAAAATGTTGTTTTTGAAAAAACCAATTTTCATGGGAGATGGAAAAAGAAGTGGAATCGATTCAAAATTTTTGAAAAAATAATTTTTATAATCTATAGAAAAAATGTGACGAGATTCTAGTTTGCATTATCAAATTCTTTATGGTTTAACTACTATAGGTTCCCAAATGTGAAGATTTAGTTTAAGAAAATAATTTCAGTGTCTAGTTTGGCCAAAAATTGTAAACCACTATTGTGGGATCACCCTAACATTCATCTCGATGGGAAGAAGTAGAACATGAATAAGTATGTGGCAAAGGAAAATAGTGAATTATAGATTTATACAGACCCATTTTTGTCTCACTCTATGAACTTGATTATTGATCCTTCTAATGCTTCTCCTAAAGCCTCAGTGTATGTTAATGTGGTTTTTTTTACTCCTACACCTCCCCCATAGCTTGTGACTGGATCGTTAGATGTGACTTTCACCTCGCAGTATTTGCATCTAAATAATAAGCCCTCTCCCCTATACATTCCTGCTCACCTCGATGGAAACATTATGACAGGAGTCCTAATCGACCCTATAAGCTGAGTGAATGTTATTACAGAGGAGATATTATGGTTAAATTCATTATAGAGGGAGGAGTATGAGAAAGAAAATCTATTATATGTGCACACAACAAACTCTCTCCTATGCCATATGGATCTATAACCCTTTCTATCTTAGTAGGACCTAGGGCTATGGACACATTTTTTGACGTTATTCCATAATTCAATCTATTTAGGGTGAACTTGGGCATCCCGTGGCTAGCTTCCATGAATGGAATTGCCTCTATTATTCACAAATGTTTAAAGTTTTGTCATGAAGGTGTCATGCATGTTGTGCATGATACTAGATATCAACCATTGGTATCTCATGGGGATTACTCTTTAGATCACTTTTGGCCCTCCCCAATTGGTCCACTCCCTCCTAGGATAGACCTACTTTACTAAAACCATGTAAAGTACAAAACCAAGGACAAAGGACAACCAAAAGTGACACACTGGGTAGTACAACACCAATCTACCTCTTCCTCTTGGAAGGGAAATTATTAGCCTACCTACGCTTAGGGCACCACCTCTACCACCCTCCCTGAAAAATGAACTTTGAGTTTCTACCCATCATTTTCATATAAGGAGTCTAATGGTTCCTACTTGGTGAAGAGCCAGGACTTGAGTATCTGACCTTCCTATATTACCCATAGGACCTTGTCCGATTATGTATGGTAAAGGAAGGTCCCCATGGGGATTCCTCTATGTCTTGGACTCTATGGCCTCCTATTATTCTTGACTCCAAGGCAGTGAATGGGAAGAGGCCCATCGTTGAGGCGTTAGAGTTGGCTCCCCCCATTTTCATTTTTTCATCTTCTCAACCTCTCCCTTTGTTCCCATCCAAGAGTCTCTCCCTCCACCAAAAATAGCTATTATGGATACTCAAATGGTGAAATAGGAGTCTTTCGTTCCATCTCAAATTCTGGCCTCTTGCTCCTAAAGTCATAGAAAACACCTTGCGCATGAGCACACACATCAAAGAAACACTCTAGCCATTGAGTAGTCTTCCTTACAGAGGAAGGAGGTATGTGCAGGATTATCATGGAAAAAATAGGCCCTTAAGTGGCAAAAAATTCATAAAAATCAAAGTTAGGCAACTTCACATAAAAATTTGAATAAGTTATCTATATTATTTCAAAAATCTGTGGGCGGGGGCCCTAGCTCGGTTGGCTAAGTAATTCTGTTGCGGCTCTGCTGGTCACGAGTTCTAGTCTCCCCCCGTCCCGTGGTACCGGAGGGCTGTCGCACGTGCTAAAAAGTTTACTAAAGCGCAGCTTATAGGGGTCGTACACCGACCTCGGCAATTAAAAAAAAAAAAAAATTTCAAAAAATCAGAAGAATTGGAATTTGTAGAAAATTGAATGTAGTTTCTAAACTAATAGGTTTATTTTTCTAAAAAAAAAAAAATCTATTTGGTGAAAATTTGAAATTTCAATGCAGAGTACTTTTAAATTTCAGTGGAAAAAATAAGAAGTAGGGTGTCTATCCGACCACCCTAACCACAATAAAATGACAATATTTTTATAATATTTTAGAAATAAGTAGAGGACTCATTTCTAGATGTCATGCATATTTTTGTAATTTTTTTCCAAGTAAATAATTAATTATGAATTTTTTACTACAAATTTTAAAAAATTTAAAAACTCGTATGTCTGACCTCCTTAACTTGGTCAAAACATCATGAAATTCAATTTTTCTTTTTTTAATCCTATAGTATGTGAAGCATAGAATGTGATGCATGTTTTGGATTTAAAAAATGTGATACCATTTGAAAGCTATAGATTTTTTTCAACCATCCTATTAATCAACACTTTAGTCGTAATTCAAATAGAAAATGAATAATAATCATTTATTAAATTTAAAGTCAAGCATAATTTATATTGGTTGAAAGATGAGAATCTCCTTTAAAAACCCTTTTCATTTCATCAATTTTGTGTAAAAAAAATTCGTCAGTCGCATACCCTACATATACCCCATCATATTGCCACTTTTTGACCCATCATGATCTTGCACATACCCAAGGAGGAAGAGTCAGTAGCTCCTACTTCAACACCTGCTATTGTGTCCTTCTCTCCTGTTCCCTCTACTTCCATTCATTCAACTTTGGTCCTTCTTGTAGCTCCTATTGTGAGCATGAACCATCCCCATCGAAGAGGGTGCAAGTTTTTATTGGTCCTATAGTGTCAAAAAATGTTGTTCATGACATTTTCACACTCGTTTGGGTCCTTGTTAAATTAAGCTTAAATGTTGCCTTGATTTAGTGTTGTAATGTGTTTGACACATTCACATTAGGTCTTGGGCCCTTGTAAATTATTGAACCTAATTTGTACCTTTCTAAGGTGTTGTAAAGTGTTGTAACACACTTTCACACTTTTATAAGGTTTTATTAATTAATTTATCCTAATAAACCTCTTTTAAACAAAATATGCTTAAATTATGCCTTGTTTAGAGTGTTGTAACAATTTTTTACCCTTTTCTAGGGTTGTCATTAATAATTGAGATTTTTAATACCTTATTTTCCCTTATTTTGTATCCACAAGCCTTAATTAATGCATCTTTTCATGGATAATCCTTACATAAATCAACATCCAATCATAATTTAGGTGTTTTTAGGTTGTGTGGCCTAGATTTAGCGATCTAGGACTCATATGCCAGCTTGGTTGTATGAGTCCCACCTAGGGTTTTGGGTCCTAATCTAGATTTCACACCTTTCTAAGAATTTTTGAAAAGGTGTCTCATAATTATGCCTAATGGGACTCATGAAATATTTGACATATGAGGCCCCTATGGCCCAAAATCAAAATTAATTCAAATTCTTGGTGGGATTTTATTCCTTGTGATCTAATGTTAGCTTGTAGTGATGTAATTTCAAGAAATTTGACATAATTAAGTATAAATACAAGGCTATTTCACTCATTTTCACCTGAGACTTTTGTGAGAGCATATATTTTACCAAACTTAATTTCACAAGAGCATTCAAGAACCTTCATGAGCTGATCATGAAGGATTTTGGAGCATTATTTAAGTATCAAGCATCATGTAAAAGTCATCATGCATCATGTTTTTTCTTTAGCTAATATTTGTGATGTAGGGTTTCATGATTCAACCAAGCATTCAATTCAAGATCAACATCTTTCAAGAAAGAGTCAAGATTTACATCCATTGGAGCCACTTCATACATGTTTGTATTGCTTTATTGCTAGGGTTTGGTGAGTTGTAACATTGAATATTGTTCATTCATGATTCCTTCAGTTCATTTAATTTGATTACAAGGTTTGATTACCAAAATGGGGTTTGACCAAGGAAAACCCCTTTGTAATAACAAAACAACATTTTAACCTCTCTTAAGTGTGTGATTTGTAGATAAAGGTTGAAGACATATTGAAGAGCAAGTTTAAAGAAGGGTTTCAAGCATTTAAAGTTGTCAAAGTTTTCACCTTGCATTCAAGATCATTCGAGAACATCTACATGTTGCAAATCAAAGATTCATCTTTGAAAATCAATTGGAAAGGACACTATAGACATTAAAGAGTAGAATCAGACTTTGAATTTCTAGAAAACCTTAATTGGACTGATATGCCACTTCTGGTGTATGAGTCCTAGTATAGGAAAATTTGTAGTTTTCAAAAGTTCCAAACACCTATCTGCCAGATCTCATTTTCTTCCAAAAAACCCTAATCTGGGACTAAATTGACCAGGCTTGCATATGAGTCCTACTTAGCATTAAAATTAGTTTTTCTAGCATTTCAAAGCTTCATCAAGTCTTCTTTAGGTTTCCAGTTGCACACCTTTCATCTCCCAACTTTATGTTTTATTTTACATGCATTTTGAGGTCATTTAGTGAAATCTAGCATCATATTAGGTTTAAGCATTAGGTGTTTCCACAATAGTGTGTCTCACTTTTGGGACATGCTGATTTTTCCCTGAAACCACTATTTTTTGAAAAAATAATGATTTAAGTCTTGAGAGGCTCCATATAAATGGTTTAATTGAAGAGGGATATATAAGACCCGCTTAGATAAAACCCCCTTGGATAGAACCTCTCTAGAATTAAATCATACCAACAATGGATTCTCCATCGTACCTATCAAAATGCTAACAAAAAATCATTTTTTTTATCATTTGAGGGATTAAATAATGTCATTCAAAATTTATATTTTTCAAGATTGTAGCCCTCAAACCAAGCTTTCCAAAAATTATATATTTGATATATTTTCATTTTATCATGAATTTAATTTTTATTTTTTACTAAGCATAGGTTTTTCTTCAAACATCAAGCTATTTGTTGTGTAGAGGTAGAAAAATAGTAAACCATTGTAAAAAAATTCAAAAAATACCCTTTTTCTAGGTATTGATGTCCTTGTTTCACCCTAAAAACCATGGATTTCAATATATACACAAAAATTTATGTTGTACGACACACACATATGTCAAAATTATATGTAGAGTGACTTCAACAACTAATTTAAAAAAAATATGCAACAAAAAATTATGAAAAAATGTAACAACCAAGTAAAAAAAGTTTAAAAACAACCACTGAATCTCCTAACAACTATAAATATATATATTAAAACCATTATGCCATTATAATAACATGACTTTGCAATCATCAATAAATTTAAACTTCAACATCTTGTAGAAAACATTTGAAATTATGCATACATCACATAAGGCTTTCTCACCACCCAACTGTATTGGCATCATGAAGCTGTGTGGACTCTTGCCAAACCCCCAAGAAAGTAAAGGGCTTATGATTAAACCCAATTTATTATTGATAGTTAATATATAAATACTATAAATAGCAGGTATGCAACCCTTTCTAGGATCTCACTAACTAGATAGTTCCATGTTAGTTGCCACCAACTTAGGTGAGTAGAGACGGGAACCATAATCTAAAGGAATATTAAGTGGACGCACTTCAAGAAGAACTTGATGGGAAAATATTTCATGATTACCTAAAACTTTTATTTTCTAAACCTCACTCCAACGTTTATAACAAACTAAGAAAGGCTCAGATTTGGTATACAAGTGTAGGGAGGTAAAATATGACATACTACCATACCTTGATGTTAAAATGAGAAGCTAATGGATTATGGAGCACATTGCTAGATGTCAATTCAACTTTTGTAGTAATTCCAAATACCCTTCACTCATGGTCCTTGAATTGTTCTTTGGTGGATATGCCTTCATGGTTACCTGAATTCCCTATCTTGAGGTCAATCCTTTGTACTTGCAAAGTGTTAGTAGTACATTCCAAAAAAAAGAACTTACTTTGAGATTATATCAACGAGAATTGGAAATATTGTCACAAAGGCTACAATCATCTAATATAAATCCCATAAGATTTGAGCATTTAATGAACTAATTATAATAATTATTTTCTTTCAATCAAACCTTCTACACCCTTTGGACATGAAATAATAATTTCTATAACTTATTTTGTATTTACAATGAAATGATGGCGCACTAGCAATGAATTTATAGTCCATCCTTAACATAACTATACCCAAATCATTAACTTGTATGCAAGTATTTAATTGAGCCTTAATTATTTAGAAATAGAAGAAAACCTCTTTTCCCATTATTTATAATGCACAAATAATTGTTCTTCCAATTAAAAATTGAGACAATGACAACTAATTAGCCATTATTGTCTAGTTACAAGAATTTACTATAAATCAAAATAAGCATAAAATCTACTTTCAACTCCATACATCAAAATTAAGTTTAAAAGACAAATCCATAAGACCTTATTTTAACAATATAAGGTATATAGTCATCTAATTTCTTTTGAACATATAATTAGATTGAACAACTTATTTGTAAAATGCCTCTATAGCATTCAAAAATAGTATTTGTACAAAACTAATGAGAGAAGATAAATAATATTAAACATCTTTTTCATCTATTGATTACAAAAATTTAGGCTATCTTTTATTTGATGAATTTGATAGTTAATTATCAAATACTATATTTAAACATGTATTTATTCAAAAGATATTGTGATCTATTTCCATTACATAATTGATGCACTATTTAATTAGACATACTTTCCAGCCCCTTTGTAACTATACTCAAATCTATATTATGTAAAAAGAATTTAATTTTATACTTATTAAAAGAAAGATTTAAAAATATCCTTTCCCATGTTTCAAATCCCTTATAAAACATTTCTTACCCACAATAATCCTAGGTACTCATATGTAGTTGATTGAAAAGATGAAACAATTACAGGGAAATTAATTTCTAGGGAAGTACTATCTCATACTAGAAATATGTGGCGAAGCGTAGATCAAAACTCTTCACTCAAAGGTACTAGAATATGAATAAATAATTCAACGGCCTGCTACTCAAATATTTGGTAGAATTCCTCATAAGGTTGCATTCTTATAAATGTCGATAACCAAGGGAATATCATAGACAAAATATAAAATCTTCCCTATACACAAACGGGTCTATCCTCATGCCTGAATCAATAATATAAGCTTTGAAATGAGGCATGCTCAATGATGAAACAAAGACATAGAAGACAAGTAATTGGTCTACTAATCATTCCAATAATGATAAATTAAGGGACTCCTAATCTGATCTATGTGGAGTTAATCAATTACATATGCAGCATGACTAAGTAGATTGATAGCCCAACTAATGAAGCCAAATATATTAAACTACATTATTTTCTAATGCTTAGTGAATGGAAGAATGATTATAAGTTTATACATAGTTCACATAACTAAATGATGGATCGATGGAATTCATGCATCATGACAAAGAATATGATAATCTAAGATTTTCTTCACTTGAGAAAAGAAAGGAATTTAACAAAACCTTAATCTAGAGTTTAGACATGTAATAGATGGAAAATAGCTGGACATGGTAGGGTTGTCAACCCAAGGCATAGGTCTGAATCAAACCCAATGATTTTATTGAAGGGTTAAGAAAAGACATACAATTAGATGTAGAGGAGAGTGTATGACAAGATCGTTAATCATAGACATAATTTCTTAATACTATAGCTAAGGAGGAGGGTATGTGCAGGATCATCATGGAAAAAATAGGCCTTCAAGTTGCAATAAATTCAGAAAAATCAGAGTTAGGCAACTTCACTGAAAAATTTGAATAAATTATCTATATTATTTTAAAAATATGTAAAAATAAAATCTATAGAAAATTCAATGTAGTTTGTAAACTACTAGGTTTGTTTAAAAAAAAAAGAAATCTATTTGGTGAAAATTTGAAATTTCAATGCATTAGTACTTAAATTTCAGGGGAAAAATAAGAAGTAAGTGTCTGTCTGACAACCCTAACTCATAATTTTTTTATATTTTTTAATAAGATCTTAGATATAAGTAGAGGATTCATGTCCTGATGTGATGCATATTTTTGGTAATTTTTCTAAGTAAATAATTAATTATAAATTTTTTATTACAACTTTTTAAAAAATTATGAGTTTGACCACCTTAACTTGGTCAAAACTTCATGAAATTCATTTTTTCTTTTTTTAATCCTATAGTATGTGAAGCATAGAATGTGATGCTTGTTTTGGATTCCAAAAATGTGATATTGTTTGAAAGCTATAGATGTTTTTCAATCAACCTATCAATCAAGACTTTAGTCATCAATCAAATATAAAATGAATAATAATTACTTATTAAATTCAATGTAAAGTATAATTTATATTGGTGGAAAGCTGAGAATCTCGTTTAAAAACCCTTTTCGTTTCATCAATTTTGGGTAAAAAAAAAGTCGTCAGCAACATACCCTACAAATTCCCATCATATTGCCACTTTTTGGTCCATCACGATCCTGCACATACACAAGATGAACATATTGATTAGAAGGTTGGAGACATAGAAACATACGAGTAATTACTCCTATAGAACCTGTGGTTCAATCTCAAAATATATTTGCAAATTTAGGACATGCAGGAGTCAATCTCGAGAAAGTTGAATTAAAAGATAGAAAGATACAATGTGTTGATTCCAAGACAAAGAGTAAATCATGAAATGTGCTCATCGACTACCCTTTATTCACAAAATACGTTTTGTTTGCTTCAAGAATTTTCATTTTGAACATTTACAAATATGCTAAATAAACAGAGACTTGCATGCAACAAAGACATCATTTTGCTATGAAGGTAAATTGCAAAGCTTACCTATGAATGCTTTTCCTCATGAATCCTTGTCTCTTCTTCAACGTCCCTCTCGTATCTAGTACTCATCTGCCTCTTTTCCTGATTCTTCTTTATGTACAAAATACCTCTACCTGGACATATTTTTTTTATATCTCTTGGATCATTCGCCATTTCATCAATGGTCAAAACCTTCCCCTTCGGTGTCCCCTATCAAACAACTTGGTCATTCTATCCTTGAAGATTTAATTCATGCATTGATAAATATGATAGAAAATATTCCCAACAACTATACATGAAAATAAACAATATATTGATCCATTATTTAGCAGTAGGAATGCAAACATATCTACACAAGTTCATGACAATTTCACTTGGTGAGTATTGTAGTTCATCCCCCCTTCCCTTTCTCATTGATTCTTCCAGTGATGTTTGGATTGCTCCATGCAGATCCTAGAATATTTGGCCCTCAATACTAGTGTTCCTCCTACCGCTCCCTCAAAAGGTGACAGCCATGCATTTCTTGCCTTTATTTATAATCTTCCAAGTTATGCCTTTTCATTTCCACTCTCTTTTAGTTACAAGGCATTCATTACTTTCCTATGAGTGACCTATTTGTTTTCCCTCCAAAATTCATTAAGAAAACTATTTAAATTTGATTGGTATAACGAGTATTTTCTCCCACCTTAGTAATTTTAGCTATAACTGACCAGTTCCAATTAGTCCTTTGTCATTCATTAATTAATAATGAATATTTCCATTTAAGAAATTAGTATATGAATTATCAGTCGTCACTTTATTTATTATATATTGAATGTAATCAAATCTCAAATCTTGATAATGGTGGTAATTAAATGCATTCTCCCTCATTCTCTTGATCTTCCTTTTGTGAGGGTTATTCAATTCAATTAAAACAATGTAAATAATATTTATTTATTTTATTTACAATTTCTTCATTTGTATAAAATTATATTTGCTAAGATAATTGGATAATTATTTACTACTGAAAAATTAGCCAAAATGACTACTAATAAGCCATATAAATGGGAGGGTTGTGACATCCTTCCCCCTTAAATTATGCATCATCTCGATGCACATTCATTTCAATTCAAGTATTAAATAATGATCAATAGGAATTTGATACAATTAAATGTAATATAATTCTTAAGCAAGGATTTACCCTTATTTAGGACATCCATGTTGTGAAATAGGAGAATAAGAGGTCATACCTTTTAACAAAAAAATTATTTCTTTTAGCATCTTTATCTATCAGCGAAAATTCCTCTGAATCTTATCTCCTATACATCTTATTAGAGAACTTCCATAATCATGGAGAAGGGAAACTTAACAAAACTTCATGGTATCAACTAAACATGATCATTACGAAATTGAAAACAATCACATACATACAAAGGCTTCAAGAATTCATCATATATCAATGGAAGATCAAATTCCAAACTAATACATTCAACATGGAGGTGAGTGACCATACTTCATTTGGATCCCTTTGAGATCCAATAGTTTAGAATTTTTTCATAAGAGCCTCCCATTACATTGAGACATAAACATCATGTACTGGTAAATTTCTATTTGAGATAACTAAATTGTGTTTACATTATGTGCCTTAAGAGTTTTTACTTGACTACTTTGTTGCTTCATTCTCCCAATTGTGACCTCCATCCTTTAAACCCATTGGTACCTTGATCGATATGTATGCTTTTCGATTCCTGATCAAGTATCACATCTCTCCATTTGAGATTAGATCATTTGTGGGAGGAAAGTTCCATCCAATATAATCACTATCTCTGGTTTATATAAAATATCCAACTATTATAATACAACCCATGCCATCTTTTATATAATTTATTAGAGGCTTATGAGGAGGGACATCTTCTCAAGCTTCATGATATTAATTGAAACAACTATACTTAGTCGACTCAAAATTAGAAACAACCCAAGTATATTTTATTCTAACAAAAAAGTATCTTTTTCACCAATAAGATATAAGATAAGCTCAAAAAAATTGAGTACAGAACCAAATAAGTCATTATGATGTACAAGGACACTTCAAAGAGTTCATCAAGATCAAGGGGTGATCATTGTGCTATATGATAAATTTCCATATAATAATTCTCATTTTTCTCAAAACACAATAGGCTATGGTACCCCATGTATGTTCTTCATTTCCTCTCTCGAGGTTAGAACATTAGTGAAACAAGAAAATTTCCTTATTATTCATTACAAGAAACCAAGTGAGATATTTTAATATCATGATTTATATCCCATTGATTCATATAAATCAAGAGTGTATTCCAAAAATTTCAAAATCTCAAGATTCAAACTTACCATGCATCGCTTACCTTTTATGAAGTCGAGCATATTCTCCTAAAAAAATTTGAGCTTCCACCATTTAAATTTATTATTTTATTCATTCATATAATTGGGTACTTCTATCCTTACAGGATAGGTATCCATCCATCCGGGATGGGCATCCAACCATACTGATTGTGCATATGTTCATATAGGACATGATTTCATCTATCCAACAAGAATAGGTATCTACCCAAACGAGGTAGGCAGCTATCCTTAAAGGATAGGATTTATTCACATAACAACTTCAGATCCATATCCCATATACATATTATGAGGAGGATATTACCATCCATAAGAAACTTGTGATACCAATATATATATAGAGAGAGAGAGAGATCACCCATTCTCATTGCATATGAATGTTAATAATTCAAAATATTATTGATAGCGCAAATCCCACTCATGGATTATAATATTCTTGGTTAGCGTAACATCATGAAATACAAAGGGACAATCATGGAATTCATGAATCAATCAAACATTAATAAGTCCAAGGGTTATATACATAATGGTTCATGGAAGAGAAGAATCAAAATCTGGACAATACATTCAGCATAAAGTAACCTACATCTTACATGATTTTTCAAGATTCAATAGATTAGAATTTCATGAATAAGAATCATACAAGTGAAGCATTCATATTGCATAAAGATAAACTTCCACTTGCATCACTTCTTTTGTTTATTATTTTCATTGTATTTAGAAGTTTTACTTCCCTATCTATTAAGGTTTTCTTCCAACTTACATTATTATCATTATAATTTTCATTCCTAGTTGTACATGTGGTACTTAATTAAACATAACATAATTTAATACTAGATGTTGAAAGAAAATCTTAAATCTCATTAATCATGTCATATGATCTAATTGAAATAATATTATTGGTTCACCTTGTAAGAACATTTTCACAATTTACTTATTTATATAATAAGGTTAAGTATCTCAAGGGTATGTACCTGCTAATCCATGATATGCCTCATCTTTTTAATACTATGATCCTCATCCTTCTTTCCAAGTTTGCACTTACTTTTCGATACCGTGTAGTCTTTACGTCCTTTGGAGTTCCATGACAACCTTACAATTTTCATCATTCTTTTATTTATTATTTTTTTTATTCATCTATATGAGTAAAAATTTCTTCTAATATAATCGCTATCTAAGGGTTAGGAAATTATCTAGTTGTCAAGATACTATGCACCCATTTTGTTAATTTGTCTACATAAAACAATAATATCTAAGCACTATCTATAAGGAATGTCATACCAAAGTTATTCACATCTTATATAGTTTCATTGGATCTGAATATCTTACCCATTATCACATAAGGTTGTAAGAAAACTCTAGTTTTAAATTTATGCATATCAAGATAATATATCTTTGTATTACTCCTAGATTTTTCCATGGTCCAATTATTTACATGAATTTACCTTTAATTAAAGCATTCAATCATAGTTAAGAGATGGATACATATATCGTACTAATACCTTTCCATATATGCCATACCAATTAATGCCAAATTTCATTATCGATTACATTTTTACTATATATTTGTTCAATTGCATACTCGGGTACTTTTGTGCATATGGGATAGTCATCTACCCATTCAGGACAAGAATCTAACCATACAAGTTAGGAATCTATTCAAACAGAATAGACATCTATCCATACAGGATAGGATCATGCTCTAGCCAGAGACTTAAATTCATTGGGACCATGCGGGTCCTAAGTCACTCTCTAAAGACTACACTTCCCTATTGGAAATGCACTAAGGTCACTGTCTTTAGGAGTATATATATATATATATATATATATATAATTAGCTTGAGTCCTGCCTTGGAATTTAGCCTAAAGCCTTGGGGAGTCAAGCGGATCCATCTGGGATCCCTTCCGAGTATACAAGGAACTTATTCTCCTTCAAGGTTACATTCTTTAAGGTATGAACTTCATTTTGAAGAAAATAACATCTTTCTAATTTTAATTGGTCTACATAGGAGAAACTTACTTTTTTTTTCATACTTGAAGTCTCCTAGTTCCTGCAACATAAAACTCAATATTCATCAGACTACAAAAATAAAAATTTAATTACAACACGAGCTTTGGTAGTGGGTCATCAGGCCTAGTGTCTGAACCTTGCTCTGATACCACATGTAACAACCAAGTAAAAAAAAACTAAAAAATAACCATTGAATCTCCTAACAACAATAAATATATATATATATTAAAACCATTATGCCATTATAATAACATGAATAAGCAATCATCAATAAATTTAAACTTCAACATTTTGTACAAACATTTGTAATTATGCATACATTAAGTAAGGCTTGCTCACCACCTAACTATATTGGCATCATGAAGTCATGCGGACTCTAGCCAAACCCTTGAGCAAGTAAAGGGCTTATGACTAAACCCAATATATTATTGATAGTCAATATCTAAATACTATAAATAGTGGGTATGCAACCCTTTCTAGGATCTCACTACCTAGACAGTTCCACGTCAGTTGCCACCCACTTAGGTGAGAAGAGATGGGAACCATAATCTAAAGGAATATTAAGTGGACACACTTCAAGAAGAAATTGATGGGAAAAGATTTCATGATTACCTAAACCTTTTATTTGCTACACCTCACTCCAATGTTTATAACAAAATAAGAAAGGCTCATATTTGGTATTCAAGTGTAGGTAGGTAAACTATGACATATTAACATACCTCGATGATAAAATGAGAAGCTAATGGATTATGGAGCACATTGTGAGATGTTGATTCAACTTGTCTAGTAATTATAAATACCCTTCACTCATGGTCCTTGAATTGTTCACTTTTGGTGGATATGCCTTCATGGTTCCCTGAATTCCCTATCTCAAGATCAATCCTTTGTACTTGCAAAGAGTTAGTAATACATTCCAAAAAAAAGAACTTACTTTGAGATGATATCAACGAGAATTGGAAATATTGTCACAAAGGCTACAATCATCAAATATAAAGCCCATAAGATTTGAGCATTTAATGAACTAATTATAATAATTATTTTCTTTCAATCAAGTCTTCTACACCCTTTAGACACGAACTAATAACTTATATAACTTATTTTGTATTTACAATGAAATGATGGCACACTAGCAATGAATTTATAGTCCATCCTTAAAATAACTATACCCAAATCATTAACTTGTATGCAAGTATTTAATTGAGCCTTAATTATTTAGAAATAGAAGAAAACCCCTTTTCCCATTATTTATAATGCACAAATAATTGTTCTTCCAATTAAAACTTGAGACAATGACAACTAATTAACCATTATTGTTTGGTTACAAGAATTTACTATAAATCAAAATAAGCATAAAATCTACTTTCAACTCCATACATCAAAATTAAGTTTAAAAGACAAATCCATAAGACCTCATTTTAACAATATAAGGTATATAGTCATCTAATTTCTTTTGAACATATAATCAGATTGAACAACTTATTTATCAAATGCCTTTCCAACATTCAAAAATAATATTTGTATAAAACTAATGAGAGAAGAGAAATAATATTAAATATTTTTTCCATCTATTGATTACAGAAATTTAACCTATCTTTTATTTGATGAATTTGATAGTTAATTATCAACTACTATATTTAGACATGTAGTTATTCAAAAGATATTGTGATCTATTTCCATTACTTAATTGATGCACTATTTAATTAGACATACTTTCCACCCCCTTCGTAACTATACTCAAATCTATATTATGTAAAAAGATTTTAATATGATACTTATTAAAATCCAGATTTAAAAATCTCCTTTCCCATGTTCCGAATCCCTTATAAAACATTTCTTACCCACAATAATCCTAGGTACTCACGGGTGGTTGATTGAAAAGATGAAACAGTTACAAGGAAATTAACTTCTAAGGAAATACTATCTCATAGTAGAAAGATATGGAGAAGCGCAGATCAAAACTCTTCACTCAGAGGTACTACACTATGAATAAATAATTCAACGGCTTGCTACTCAAATATTTGGTAGAATTCCTCACAAGGTTGCAGCCTCATAAATGTCGATAACCAAGGGAACATTACAGAGAAAATATAAAATCTTCCCTATACACAAATGGGTCTATCCTCATGCCTGAATCAATAATATAAGCTTTGAAATGAGGCATGTTCAACGGTGAAACAAAGACATAGAAGACAAGCAGTTGGTCTATGAAGCATGCCAATAATGATAAATTAAAGGACTCCTAATCTGATCTATGTGGAGTTAATCAATTACATATGCAGCATGGCTAAGTAGATTGATAGCCCAACTAATGGAGTCAAATATATTAAACTACCTTATTTTCTGATGTTCGCTGAATAGAAGAATGATCATAAGTTTATACATAGTCCCCATAACTAAATGATGGATCGATGGAATTCATGCATCATGACAGAGAGAATACGATGATCTGAGAGTTGCTTCGATTCAGAAAAGCATGGAATTTAATAGAACCTTAATCTAGAGTTTACGCATGGAATAGATGGAAAATAGCTGGACATGGTAGGGTTGTCAACCCAAGGTGTAGGTCTGAATCATACCCAATGATTTTGTTCAAGGGTTAAGAAAAGACGTACAATCAAATGCAGAGGAGTGTACGACGAGATCGTTAATCATAGATGTAAATTCTTAATACTATAGCTGAGGAGGATCATCATATTGATAAGAAGGTTGGAGACTTAGAAACATACGAGTATTTACTCCTATACAACCTGCGGTTCAATCTCAAAAGATATTTGCAAATTTAGGACATGCAAGAGTCAATCTCGAGAAAGCTGAATTAACAGACAGAAAGATACACTGTGCTGATTCCAAGATAAAGAGTGAATCATGAAATGTTCTCATCAACTACCCTTTGTTCACAAAATACATTTTCTCTGCTTCAAGAACGTGCATTTTAAACATTTGCAAATATGCTAAATAAACAGAGACTCACATGCAACAAAGACATCATTTTGCTACTAAGGTAAAGTGCAGAGCTTACCTATGAATGCTCTTCCTCATGAATCCTTGTCTCTTCTTCAGCGTCCCTCTCGTATCCAGTACTCATCTGCCTCTTTTCCCGATTCTTCTTTCTATACAAAATGCCTCTACCTGGACATATTTTCTTATATCTCTTGGACCGTTCACCATTTCATCAATGGTCAATGCCTCAAACAACTTGGTCATTCCATCCTTGAAGATTTTCTTTATGCTGTGAGAAATATGATAGAAAATATTCCGAACAACTATACATGAAAATAAACAATATATTGATCCATTATTTAGTAGTAGGAATGCAAACATATCTGCACAGGTTCATGATGATTTCACTTGGTGAGTATTGCAGTTCATCCCCCCCTTCCCTTTCTCCTTGATTCTGCCATTGATGTTTGGATTGCTCCATGCAGATCCTAGAATGTTTGGCCCTCGATACTAGTATTCCTCCTGCCCTTCCCTCAAAAGGTGACCGCCATGCATTTCTTGCCTTTATTTATAATCTTCCAAGTTATGCCTTTTCGTTTCCACTCTTTTTCTATTACAAGGCATTCATTACTTGCCTATGAGCGACCTCTTTGTTTTCCCTCCAAAATTTATAAAGAATACTATTTAAATTTGATTGGTATAATGAGTATTTTCTCTCACCTTGGTAATTTTAGCTATAACTGACTAGTTCCAATTAGTCCTTCATCGTTCATTAATTAATAATGAATATTGCCCTTTAAGAAATTAGTACATGAATTATCGATCATCACTTTATTTATTATATATTGAATGTAATCAAATCTCAAATCTTGGTAATGGTGGTAATTAAATGCATTCTCCCTCATTCTCTTGATCTTCCTTTTGTGAGGGCCATTCAATTCAATTAAAAGAAAGTAAATAATATTTATTTATTTTATTTACAATTTCTTCATTTGTATATAATTGTATTTGCTGAGATAATTGGATAATTATTTATTACTGAGAAATTACCCAAAATAACTATTAATAAGCCATATAAATGGGAGGGTTGAGACAAAAAAATCCTTTCCCTAGCTATTGATGTTGAGAATCTATATTTCAAAAAATAGAATTTAATTGTTTATAAAAAAAAAGTTATTTATACGACACAAATGTTACTTTCTAAAAATATTGTTTTCTGTTTAAAACTAGTTATTAAAGGAGATGTTGAAAGATTCATGATTTATTTCAAAAAAATTGAAAAAATATATATTTCAAATTTACACACAAATTGCCACAAATCACTAGCTCACATCATCTTCAAATTCTTATTGGTTTAGCTGCTATAGGTGTTAGAAGATGAAGATTCAGTTAAAAATATTGATGTAAATGTCCATCTTGGGCAAAAAGTGAGACACAGTATTATGATTTCACCCACATTAGGTTTTTCATTTCATTAGTCGTTCCAAGCCCTAGCATGGTGGTGAACACCTCTTTATTTTATAATCAGACCCTAGGACAACCCTATTGGAAGATATCTTTCTCCTTTTCATACTTTGGATTGAGATCTTGAGGGTTTTCCTTGAATGAGAGAGTGAAGATTATTATTCTATCTCCCAAGCATAGAAGCAACAAAATTCCAAAATTTTATTTTAGTGAACGTGCATTTAGAACATCATAATTCTAATTTGGAGTGCATCATCATCCTAGATCTTGCTTGCATTAAATTTGCATTAGAGTTTGCATTAGTTAATTGGAATTCTAGGGTTTCTAAATCTTGCATTAGTGAAAGTGCATATAGGTTGTATTTTTGTGCATCTTGTTGTTCGAATCAAGCAACAATGAGAGGGGGGGGGGTGAATCGGTGTTGTGCAATTATTAATTTGTTCTCTTCAAGTGTCTATAACATTCAATCAAAAGAAATATGCATGAACATAGAAAAATAAGCCACAACACCATAACACAAGGATTTTTATGTGGAAACCCAGTTAAGAGAAAAACCACGGTGGAGGTCAATCCATAATTTGAGTACTCAAAATATAAGTGTTTTACAAAATGGGGAATGCACTTGCATTCAGGCACACTGCCTAGAGCTCACTGCTCAGAATCAGGAAGGCTCGCTGCCTTGCAAAATATTTGGATTACATCATAAGGTTGAATTGAGAAAATAACATCTATGAATACCTGATTACAATTTTGGTTAGGCTCATAGATCAGATTCTGGACCTTCTATCTGACTCTCCAGTTCGCTCTGCTCTACCTTAATTCGCTTCACAAAATCCTCTTCTACATAAATGAAAATCACTTAACTTCTCTTCTAATATTTGCAATATACACCCACACATATCAAACACCACACACACTCAAAATGAATTAACCGATCTCATATATATATCCGCTATCAAGAATTCAGTCACTATATGTTGACTTCAATAAAATAGAAAATATCTTCCTTGACTGCCATCTCAAATCATAAATAACATTTAATGTGCATCCATCAAATTCGGCCATAGGATAGTTAGGACCCAAAACAAAATATCCAACAAAAAAATACTTCAAACAATTCTTCCTTAAGCATCTACAACATTGTACATTCACTTAGTTGGCCTTCATATATTGATGAACAAAAACTCAAATGACTGGATCTCATAACTCGTACACCACTTGATGCGACAACACAAAACTCAAGAATAAAAAATTTCATATATCCAACGACCTTCCTTGAGATCCACAACCAAACCTGTTAAACTGATAATGCAAACCACTTGACGAATTCAACTTCAACCGGATACCCTATTCTTCACTCTATCTTCCAGTATAGTCAGATACTATAGTGCATACTGGATCAATGACTTCGGTTGCCATCAATGACAACACTTGAAGCCATATGCCAACAATCTCCCCCTTTGGCATTGATGGCAACACTTAATGAAAAATTACTAACTACTGGAACCTTCAAAACTTTAAAATGCCAAAGCTGACAATACTCAATAGAACTCCTCCTATGTTTGATAAGGCATTTTTCACTTCTCTCTCTCCCCCTTTGACATCAATGACAAAAGATAATAATTTTTTTTCTTTCTCTCCCTATGAAGTGAAACCAAAAACTTATGCAAAAACTGAAGGAATACAATTGCTATTTGAAGATTATTTTGTACTTTTCCTTCATCTCTGGAAGAAACTACTTCCATGCTTCCACTGCAATCCTGATGATTAAACAATTCTTCCTTAAACATCTACAACATCTTACATTCACTTAGTCGGCCTTCATATATTGATGAACATAAAATTGAATGGTTGGATCCCATAACTCGTATACCATTTGATGCGACAGCACAAAACTCAAGAATACCACATTTCATATATCCAATGACCTTCACTGAGCTCCACAACCAAAACTGTTAAACTGATAATGCAAACCACTTGACGAATTCAACTTCAACCGAATACCTTGTTCTTCACTCTATCTTCCTATATATTCAGATACTATAGTGTAGACCAAATCAATGACTTAAGTTTCCATCAATGACAACACTAGAAGCCATATGCCAACACTTGTATCACTGAAATTCATCTGAAATCTACATTTTCATTCAGTCTAAAGATCATACAAACTAAAATGAATAAAAATTACTTAATTTTTTTTGAAAAACTATGAATAAAACCCTCACTCAGACTCATACACCCCTATGGGTGATTTAGTCTTAGTACAGATTTTAAACTGCATTTTACAAAATTCAAAACTCTATTTTTGTGCTCTTGTATGCTAGTGATAACTATCTTTTTTAGTTTACAATTTTTTTGTTTTATTCATTTCATTATACTTAGGTTAAATTATATTTTCATTCATCTTGCATTTTGTACCCCTTGCATGAGAATTTCTACTTTGTGTCTTATTGCTAATGCTATAGTGAGACGAAGCTCAAGACTCATGTAATCCTATGATAGCACAATCCTTGTGGATCTTGGGTTGTTTAGCTCTTCCACTAGTAGTGTTGACATTAGTCCACTAGGTATGGATGATGCAATACAAAGGAAGAAAACTCACTTTCACAATATTATTTAACAATACTCAAAACATCCTTGACTGTCCTATTAATTAGGACTTCACAAACCCATGTTTTCAATACACCAAAATAGAGAATAATGCATAAACCACTTATTGATTCTTCAAATCACCTTAGACAACATTCGAAAGTCTGGCCCAAATCCTTTCTTCAACCCAAACAACTAAATCAAGAGACCTTTTGAAACAAATTGTCCTAAATCGAGACTTAGGTTCTTTTAGACCACACCAACACCTAAGTATACAAACTCCAGCCCATCACACCTTTCTGACAATACAAAGAAGTGAAAAGAAGTTTGAATAATAATATTATAAAAATTGCTCAAATCCTTATTCATAATACTTTAAGAAACATGTATCCTAAACCTTCAGGTTCTATCTTCAAGGGATGACTGTTGCAAATCTATCAAGAAAGATTAGTATTCAAGTGAGCACAAGGATCTTTAGATCATCAAATATTGATTTGATAGACTTCAGGACAAAACACTATAACCTTCCAACTTATTTCCATTCAAATAGATCATCTTTTGTATTACTAAACATAGGATTCTTGACTGATCTTACTGTTCTCCCAGAACAGGGAAATCAACTAAACAAAAGCTCCATAACTCATCAATACTCCAAACCAAGTCAAGAAAAAGGCTTACATATGCCAAATCACCCCTTTAAATCAGTATAACTCATGAAAGGAATTAAAAATCACAATCAAACCTCATAAGGCCTTACTTTCCATAGTTTTCTTTATTAGTCATTCACATTAACAATCCTAGGGTTTATTGATTATACTAGCTCCAAACTCAAAATATCTTTACCAATCACTCAAGCACATTTATTAGACCTACACAAGCTTATTAGTCAAGTAAAATTTCACTTCCATATGTATTTGATCAAACCCTAGGTTGCAATCCTCTTAAACCTTTACTTTACGAGACTATTACACAGATTTACAATCTTAAATAGCAATTCTTTACACCTTAAACTTCACCTATTCATATGAAACCTGAAGAATGTGAGCATAAATTCCATAATATTTATTTGAACCAATTTTTAAACAATTCCAACAAAAAATGTGAGAATAATACAATTTTTCTATCCACTATTTATCGTAGGTCAGGGTATTGACAACTTCCAGAGAATTCACTATAGCGTAGGCAAACAAACACCAAATTGCATGAAACAAAAACCATGTGGAAGGTGATTGAGTATTTTATCATTTAAAATCAATGAGAAACCATACCTTGCTCATAGAGGGCCATACAACCAAATAAATTAGAGATATTATGATAAATAAGCATAAAATCAGAGTTTCTATTGATCCAAAACTTGCATTAAATCACCACGAGGTACAAATGCATACAAAAATTTTTTTATAGGAATTTCCTCCATGACTTATCAACTTCTAACTATCTTCAATGAATTAAACTACCTCACGACCTTTCACCTTCCATGTTTGCATCTTCTTTTGCAATTTTACATTTTTGTATGATAACCTTTTTTTCTATTTTTTCCAAATGGAAACTGAACATTAGATATTGAACCCCTAGTGACCTAGACACATGAAAAATGAACAAAATGACCTTGTTACAAAATTGAAACATCAAGTCTTAATCAATCTTCAAGATTTCCTCAATGGAGCATGCTATTGCTAAAGGTTCTCTTGCACCATACTCCTAGGAAAAAAAGATCCAAGTCCACTTGGAGTGTGTCTTCATCCTTTAGATACTCATCTTTGATGCTTTCTAAGCTTTCCACCCTAAACAACTCCTAATTATCTTCATCTTCAACTTAGGCTTGAATTTTTCCATGCAAATCAACTTCCTATCTTGCTTGCCAAATGAAATCAGATTCTCCAAACTTTGATGCTTTTCTATATCTTGTTCCCTCCTTTGTCCTTTAACCTTTAACTTGTTTCATGTCCAAAACATTAGCACAATAAAGAAATGACACATTAAATTCATCACAATACCTCCATTTTTTTTCAGCTCTTTGCAAATCTCCATAAGCAATTCTACCTTGATCAACACTTCATCAAAGCTTGTCACCAACTCAGTGTCTCCAGTCTTTGAAATCTGGTCTTTTATGTCTACTTTCTCTTCACCTTCATGCTTGGGAATAGCTACAACACATTTGTCTTCTACATCTTGAAACTCTTCTTCATATTTTATCTTCATTTTCCTTTTCCTTCTTCTTGCTATCTTTTCAATGGGCCATGCAACTCTCTTTTTCACTGTCAAATTCCAAGTTGTTGCTTGCTTCATCATCTACTCCAACTTCATCATGGACTCTTAGAACTTCTTTTTCAACCTTCTTATGTCTTGCTTCAATTCTACAACCTCTCTGTCAAACTTTTCTTGCCTCTTTCTCCTCTTTCTTTCTTCCTCTGCTTGCAAATTCCTTCTCAAATTCTCCAGCTTTCAACAAGTCTTGCCTTGCTTCACAACTCACTTTTCTCAACTTTTTCTGCCTCACCTAGGTCCTTTCCCCTTATCCTCAACCTAGTCTTTTGGAAACCAACCAAGTTCTTCTTAACCTGCACAAACACAACAGAAAACCACAAAAATCTTTTCACATATCCTTCTAGCTCTGATACCACTTTGATATAAGACAGAGGAAGAAAAATCACTTTCACAATCTTATTTAACAATTTACTCAAAACATCCTTGGCTGTCATATCCATTAGGACTTCACAAACCCTTGTTTTCAGTACACCGAAATAGAGAATAATTCATAAACCACTTATTGATTCTTCAAATCATCTTAGACAACATCGAAAAGTCTAGCCCAAATCTTTCCTTCAACCCAAACAACTAAATCAAGAGACCTTTTCAAACAAACTATCCTAAATCAACACTTAGATTCTTTTAGACCACACCAACACCCAAGTATACAAACTCCAGCCCATCTCACCTTTCTAATAATACAAACAAGTGCAAAGAGGTATGTACAATAAGATTAGACAATTCCTCAAATCCTTATTCATAATACTTTAAGAAACATGTATCCTAAACCTTCAAGTTTTATCTTCAAGGGATGACTGTTGCAAATCCTTCAAGAAAGATTAGTATTCAAGTGAGCACAAGGAGGTTTAGATCATCAAATCCTGATGTGATAGACTTCAAGAAAAACCATTATAACCTTCCAACTTATTGCCATTCAAATAGATCATCTTTTGCATTACTAAACATAGGATTCTTGACTAATCTTAATGTTCTCCCAGAACAGGGTAGTCAACTAAACAAAAGCCACAAGTCATCAATACTCCAAACCAAGTCAATAAAAAGGCTTACATACGCCCAATCACCCCTTTAAATTAGTATAACTCATGAAAGGATTTATAAATCACAATCGAACCTCATAAGGCCTTACTGTCCACAATTTTCTTTATTAGTCATTCACATCAACATTCCTAGGGTTTATTGATTATGCTAGCTCCAAACTCAAAATCTCTTTACCAATTGCTCAAGCACTTTGATTAGACCTGCACAAGCTTATTAGTCCAAAAAAATTTCACTTCCATGTGTATTTGATCAAACCCTAGGTTGCAATCCTCTTAAACCTCTGCTTTACCAGACTGTTACATAGATTTACAATCTTAAATAGAAATTCTTTACACCTTAACCTTCACCTATTCATCTGAAACTTGAAGAATGTGAGCATAAATTCCATAATAGTTCTTTGCACCAAATTTTAACCAATTCCAATAGAAAATGTGAGAACAATAGAATTTTTGTATCCAATGTTTATCCTAGGTCAGGGTATTGACGACTTCCAGAGAATTCACTGTAACTTATGCCAATCAACACCAAATTGCATGAAAGAAAAACCATGTGGAAGGTGATTGAAAATTTTATCATTTACAATCAAATAGAAATCATACCTTGCTCGTAGAGGGCCATACATCCACAAAAAATAGAGATAGTTTGAGAAATAAGCATAAAATTAGAGTTTCTATTGATCCAAAACTTGCATACAATCACCCACGATGTAAAAATGCATACAAAATCCTTTTTATAGGAATTTCCTACATGAATTATCAACTTCTAACTATCTTCAATGAATGAAACTACCTCATGACCTTTCACCTTCCATGTTTGCATCTTCTTTTGCAATTTTACATTTTTGTATGATAACCTTTTTTCTATTTTTTTCCAGATGGACACTGAACATTAGATATTGAACTCCTAGTGACCTAGACACATGAAAAATGAACAAAATGACCTTGTTACAATATTTAAACATCAAGTCTTAATCAATCTTCAATATTTCCTCAATGGAGCATGATATTGCTAAAGGTGCTCTTGCACCATACTCCTGGGAAAAAAAGATCCAAGTCCTCTTGGAGTGTGTTTTCATCCTCTAGATACTCATCTTTGATGCTTTCTAAGCTTTCCACCCTGAACAACGCCTAGTTATCTTCATCTTCACCTTAGGCTTGAATTTTTCCATGCAAATCAGCTTCCTATCTTGCTTGCCAACTAAAATTAGATTCTCCAAACTTTGATGCTTCTCAGTATCTTGTTCCCTCCTTTGTTCTTTAACCTTTAACTTGTTTCCTATCCAAAAAATTAGCACAATAAAGAAATGACACATTAAATTCATCACAATACCTCCATTTGTTTTCAGCTCTTTGAAAATCTCCATAATCAATTCTTCCTTGATCAACACTTCATCAAAGCTTGTCACCAACTCAGTGTCTGCACTTTTTGAAATCTGGTCTTTTATCTCCAATTTCTCTTTGCCTTCATGCTTCGAAATAGCTACAACACATTTTTCTTCTTCCATGAATTCTTCTTTTACATCTTGAAACTCTTCTTCATATTTTAACTTCATTTTCCTTTTCCTTCTTCTTGCTATCTTTTGAATGGGCCATGTAACTCTCTTTTTCACTGTCAAATTCCAACTTGTTGCTTGCTTCATCATTTTCTCCAACTTCATCATGGACTCTTAGAACTTCTTTTGCAACCTTCTTATGTCTTGCTTCAATTCTGCAACCTATCTGTCAAACTTTTCTTGCCTCTTTCTCTTCTTTTTTTCTTCCTCTTCTTGTAAATGTCTTCTCAAATTCTCCATCTTTCAGCAAGTCTCTCCTTGCTTCACAACTCACTTTTCTCAACTTTGTTAGCCTCACCTAGGTCCTTTCCTCTTATCCTCAACCTAGTCTTTTGGCCACCAACCAGGTTCTTCTTAACCTACACAAAGACAACACAAAACCACAAAACTCTTTTCCCAGAGCCTTCTAGCTTTGATACCACTTTGATGCAATACAGACGAAGAAAACTCACTTTCACAATCTTATTTAACAATACTCAAAACACCCTTGACTGTCATATCATTAAGGACTTCACAAACCCTTGTTTTCAGTACACCAAAATACAGAATAATATATAAACCACTTATTGATTCTTCAAATCATCTTAGAAAACTTCCAAAAGTCTGGCCCAAATCTTTCCTTCAACCCAAACAACTAAATCAAGAGACCTTTTCAAACAAACTATCGTAAATCAACACTTAGGTTATTTTAGACCACACCAACACCCAAGTATACAAACTCCAACCCATCTCACTTTTCTGATAATAAAAACAAGTACAATGAGGTATGCACAATAATATTAGACAATTCCTCAAATCCTTATTCATAATACTTTAAGAAACAACTATCCTAAACCTTCAAGTTCTATCTTCAAGGGATGGCTATTGCAAATATATCAAGAAAGATTAGTATTCAAGTGAGCACAAGGAGCTTTATATCATCAAATCCTAATGTGATAGACTTCAATACAAACCACTATAACCTTCCAACTTACTACCATTCAAATAGATTATCTTTTGCATTACTAAACACATGATTCTTGACTGATCTTAATGTTCTGCCAGAACAAGGAAGTGAACTAAACAAAAGCCACAACTCATCAATACTCCAAACCAAGTCAAGAAAAAGGCTTACATATGCCCAATCACCCCTTTAAATAATTATAACTCATGAAAGGCTTTAAAAATCACAATAAAACCTCATAAGGCCTTACTGTCCACAATTTTCTTTATTAGTCATTCACATCAACATTCCTAGGGTTTATTGATTATGCTAGCTCCAAACTCAAAATCTTTTTACCAATTGCTCAAGCACATTTATGAAACCTGCACAAGCTTATTAGTCTAACAAAATTTCACTTCCAAATTTATTTGATCAAACCCTAGGTTGCAGTCCTCATAAACCTCTACTTTACCAGACTATTACATAGATTTACAGTCTTAAATAGCAATTATGTACAACTTAACCTTCACCTATTCATCTAAAACCTAAATAATCTGAGCATAAATTCCATAATAGTTCTTTGCACGAAATTTTAACCAATTCCAACAAAAAATGTGAGAATAATACAATTTTTCTATCGAATGTTTATCCTAGGTCAAGGTATTGACAACTTCCAGATAATTCATTAAAACTTAGGTAAACAAACACCAAATTTCATGAAACAAAAACCCTATGGAGGTGATTGAGTATTTTATCATTTACAATCAAATAGAAATGATACCTTTCCTATACAGGGCCATACATCCATAGAAAATAGGGAAATTCTGAGAACTAAGCATAAAATTAGAGTTTCTATTGATCCAAAACTTGAATAAAATCACCCATGAGGTACAAATGCATACAATTTTTTTTATAGGTATTTCCAACATTACTTATCAACTTCTAACTGTCTTCAATGAATGAAACTACCTCATGACCTTTCACCTTCCATGTTTGCATCTTTTTTTGCAATTTTACATTTTTGTATGACAACCTTTTTTCTATTTTTGCAAAATGGACACTAAACATTAGATATTGAACCCCTAGTGACCTAGACACATGAAAAATGAACAAAATGGCCTTGTTACAATATTGAAACATCAGGTCTTAATCAATATTCAAGATTTCCTCAGTGGAGCATGATATTGCTCAAGTTGCTGCTACAATAATGGACCATACCATTTACAACTCTTTGCCTTCAAGTAGTGTGATGCATCCTAAAACAATGGTCGCTAGTGTTCTGCAAGAAAACATAATTAAAATTCATGAAGACTTAGAAAACTTACAAAATCAAATCAGTAATGAAAACATTTCAACCACTGTTATCCCTACCATAGATAACATACATCACATGACTTAAATTGAAGGAGTTGATCTTATCTATAATATAATTCAGATTTTTGGACCACATCTTAACTCAAACACTAGTTTCCCTTTACCTACGAACACTATCACAAGCCAAGGAAGAATTCAAATTCCTCCTCCCACAACAATTCCCTCTATTCCTACCTATAGCAACCCTCAAGTCTCAACAACAATGAAATCAACTAGTAATGTGATTCTTTCCTTAGGTATTTTCGCTAGCATCCCTAGTACCTTTATGGTATCACACATCATATCTCCTACCACTTTACCACATATAAGCATTCCATTCATTTTACCCTCTATCACATACACCCCTCCACCTTATTCACCTCCATCTCACAATACAAGCAATGACCCTCTCATTAACTAACTTTTACAAACCATTTCATCCCTTCAAAAACAAGTTTCTACTATCAACCAAAATCAAAATGGGCCACCCACATAGTATGTCAAAATCAATCCCTTTTCCTTGGAGATATTGTGAACACCAATGCTACAAGGTGTAGAGGTTCCTAGATTTGAGAAATATGGGGGTAAAGGAGATCCTTCTATCCATGTTTTCACTTACACAACTCTATGCAGTGACTTTGTCCTTGATGACAAACTCTTGGCTAAACTTTTCCCTAGATCCTTGAAGGATACTTCCTTAGAATGATTTTCTTCACTACCGAACAACTCAATTCGTTCATTTAATGAATTTTTTTGAGGCATTTATAAACCATTTCTATGTGCATATGACTCCTAAGATGACCCTGGCTGATTTGATAAGATGAAAGAAGAAAGAAGAGGAAAAGATTACTGACTTTATCACATGATATCAATTGGTGTATTCCCAAATCAATGTAAAGGTTTCCAATCCTCACCTTCAAAAGATGTTCATAGTGAATTTTCAAAGTAAAATACAAGATACACTTACCATGATGAAATTCCCATCCTTCATGCACTTATGTACTGCCTTGTATGATTATCAAAACTCAGTTAGTAGTGTTGATACAAAATCCACCTCTAGTTGAACTAAAAAGTCTGAGTCCACAAACCAAAACAATTACCAACCTTTTAGGAAGTAGAATAAACGTTTCCTCCAACTAAATCCCCCTCAACAAACAATTCAACATGTCAATACCTAAGTAGTTGTCATAAAAGCAATGATACCCTTTAACTATGGGGACCCGAAAAAGACAATTCACTCCCCTACTTGATACCCTTCATAACACAATGTCACAAATTTTAGAATAACAAATGATCACCTTTCCTCCTATTAAAATACCTAATCCTAATAAGCCTCTACCACCGAACTTTAGATTAAATGCTTATTGCCATTATCACGGAAAAAATGGACACGATACAAAACATTGTAAGTGTCTTAAACATCGTGTGCAAGGACTCATTGATTCTGGTTAACTTTCCATTGGAGGTGTTAATGATCAAAGAAATAAGTTCCTTGCCCCTCCTATCCAAAACATACAAATATTCACCAACTCCATGCCAAAACATAATACTTCATTTGTCAAAGCTACTGAAACTACAAAGATTGATGTGATGAATATTGACACAGATGATGAGAACATAGATACAATTCAACAAAGTCCTATACTGACAAAAAAGTACAAAATCCTATTGATGGTTTGGTTGCATTCATCGAAACTCAACATTGTAAGGGCCAAAATAAAAAGCCTCTTGAAATTTCTTTATCCTCACAGGATATACAAAAACACACGCTTGATGGTCCTCTTTACATAGTCGATCAAAGCTATGATAAGCCCACTAATGTGATATTAATAGATCTCACATGTGGAGAGAATGTGATCACAAAAATAATTCTTAGTTGTGCATGAGCTATATCAAGAAATATATGATAAACCAAAGTCATGGATCAAAACGCATAATGGTTTTGCTTTCCCTATGATGGGATCAATCACACTACCCTTACAAATAGAACCAAAAACATTAGATATTACCTTCTTTATCATCTGGTAGTTAGAAAAATTTTGTTTGAAGCTAGGCTATCCATGGATTTGCTCCATGAATGTCACCCCTTTGATTTGCACAAATGCTTAAAGTTTCCCTTTGACAATGAAATTTTTCCTATTCATCATAGTGGCTTTAACCCCTTGTCTAAATGTGGATTTTTTTTTCTTAGATTTCTTTTGGCCTGATCCTATAGAAGCTATTAAACCTCAAGAGGACTTATTTTTATAACTTATCAAAAGTTCAAGGAAAATGAAATAGCATAATTATTCATTTGAAACATGCCTCAACCTACAACTGATCCTACCATCCATGAAAAAACCATAATTAAACCTAAAGACACAACACAAACTCAAGATCAACCTATAATAACTCCTGCTATGGCATCTTACAAAATACCAAGAGACAATGAAACTAATCCTTTTGTGCCTCCTATAATAAAATGTTGGTGTAATTAATATTTAATTACACTTTTCATAAGTTTACTTAGGCATATTTAATTCCTAAGTTATAGGTTGTTATCCTTATCTTGTTGAGCTATCTTTTTGCTCAAGATAAGATTAGGTTTATGCATCTTTTCTTTTATAAAGAAAATTATATCTTGTAATTAACTGTACTTCGAATATATCAATTTGCACATTTTATGCAATCTCTACTTTTTTGTTTTTCTCTTCTATGGAAGGTGATTTTTTGGTTTGCATTTCAGATCTTGGTTTCTAACATGGTATCAAAGCCTCGATTTGCAGCCCCTTCTCAGCTTTTTTGGAGGAATACATTGCAGAGCTCATTTGGAGTCCCTCGAGGATTTCATTCCTTGAGCATATTTATGCAGCATCTTGGATTAGATCGGGGTTTTCCATTGGATTCAGGGTGCTGGGTGATCCCACAATAGTGATTTACACTTTTTGGCCTAACTGGACACTGATATTTTTTTTTTAACACAATCTCCACATTCGGGCACCTATAGCGATTAAACCGGAAGGAATTTGGAGATGATGTAAACTAGAGTCTTGTCACATTTTGTCTGTAGATTCTAAAAATATTTTTTTCATTTTTTTTGGACTCATATTACACTTCTTTTTCCATCTCCCACAAAAATTGGTTTTTTTCAAAAAATAGCATTTTTAAAAAGTGACGCACACCGTATAACGCATAACTTTTTTTCCATGAAGGATGAAATTCCAATTCTTTCAAATTTAGATTTCTAACTCTGATATCTAGTGCTTCCACTTCGTTAGATAGTTTTTTATTGAATATTTTTTCTTTAATCAAGTTTCGAAGTCAATCAAATGACAATTCAGACATAGCACGACCGTATAACGCATAACTTTTACTGTATGTATTGAAATTCTTCTCTTTTTCTTTTGTTGGATCAAGGACTTCAATATCTGGTGCACTAATATTTTTAATTTTTTTTAATAATTTTCTATTTTTCCACTTGTGCAGAACAGAGACTTTTATTTTCGATGAAAAACCTATATTTAATAAAACTTAAAAAACAGATAGATAATAAAACCAAAACATACTAAAATTATATTCATTAGATAGCTCGTTCTGAAGGCTACTCGATTCCAAGTTTGGTTTCTAGATATTCCCCCATTTTCATCCCCAACCGGAGCTTGAAAGCGTAAAATTTTAGGTTTTTTGTGTGAACACATTAAAAAATTAGGGAAAAAGGGGGTTCGCTAGAACCAGGGGGGTTCTAGCGAACCAGGATTCATTCGAACCCTGGTTCATTCGAACCCCCACAAATATGCATTTTTCTTTTATTTTTTAAGGAATGTGGGCCCAAATAGTTAATGGGTTCACTCGAACCATAGTTCGGTCGAACCCCTTTATGGTTCGGTCGAACATGTAGGTTCATGTGAACCCCTAAAACCAATTTTTTTGCCATGGGGTCATTTTTTCTCAAATTTCCTTCCTCTTCAAAAGTGTAAACCACTTATGTGGGTTCACCCTACTGAAAAAAGTTAGAAATGGCTTTTATTTCATTCATTTTGGTCACCGTTTTCCAAATTTTTGGGGGTTTCAAGCTCAATGATTTTTGTGGTAGATTTGGGAGTCACCTAATTTTTGCAGCACTTTGGGCCCAAACAAACCTCGCCATTGGGTTCTCAGTGCCCAAAATCCCCTATTTTCATATAAAGTTTGTCCAGTTTGGACACAGTCATCTGGAGAGGCAAAAAAATCTTACCTGATGGTCGTACAGCCCCAGGGCACGCTTTACGAGGCTCATGAATCGAGAAAAAATCAAAATAATAATAATAAAAAAAAAACCCGTGCAGATTTTGGCTTGGCCAGTTAAAATGGGCTCCGCCACTAGGTCGCCACCCCGTGGCCACCTGCACACCGCCGATCTTCCACTGCCACCGGTGGTTATCCTCGTTGCACCACCATCCTTCACCCCTTCCATCGAGCCCGGGGTCTTGTGGGGAACCAAGTGCGAAGTCCAGCCCCCCCAGGCCCTCTTTAGCTCGCTTGAGGTCATATTAGGCACTGCTCCCCATGCTTCAGGCCCCCGCAGGCTCATTTGGCTTTGCTGCGGTCATATTGGGGACTGATCCCCTCCCCTCAGCCCCCGTTGGGTTCTTAAGCCTGAGGCCTGGTCCTATCGGCAACTTGGAGCTGAGTGTCCAGCACCGCTGGCAGTCTCCAGCCGCCACCCCGGTCATGTGGGTGACTAGGGGTTCCGCCCCAAGAGCCAAATAGCCAGCCCCTGGTCCGCCCAGGCGACCAGGGGCTCTATTTGTTTAGCCCCTGAGGGCTTCTGGCAGCCAAATTGGATCTTTTTTGGATATTTTTGCGAAAACGGGCATAACTTGGGCATACGACGTCCTTTTTTTGCAAATGAGATATCGTCAGAAAGATGATTCGACACTCTATGCAACAATGCAGGTTTTATTTTTTGGTTATTCCTTTGATGTCTTTTTCAGCCTCAGAAGTCAGATGTTTTTGTTTTCACTCTGGGAGACGTATCTTTTCACTTGCTTATCCGTTTTTCGCATTTTTCATGGCATTGGAAAGCTGGTTTCGGCCTCTATGGAGATATGAGGTCATTTATAGAAGATGCATACCTTATTTTATTCATGCATTCATTTTTTTTGTGTAGTAGGTTTGTATTTTCGCTTATGTTTCTATAGTTTTTCATTCTCTCCTTCTGCAATCATTGGGTATTGTAATAATGAACTGATATAAAGTTCCATTAAGGGGGGTTCTTGCATCCATTCTTCATATTGGTGACAACTCACATGAGTTTTTCTGGTTTCCTGTTGTTTCCTTTAGCTTCTTTCTTGCTTAGCTAGACACATCATTGGTTTGCTTCGGTTCACACTTCACATTGGGAGTTTATGGTTCTTGATCCGCATTGGTTAAGATCTTTCTCAGTTTGAAGGCCATGTTTTTATGATTAATGTTCTAGAATCTTTATGGTACTCATCTTATGGATAGTTTTAGTTTCAATTTGGCATTGGCTTTGAGAGTCACAACTTCTAGATTTTGTCATCATTATGGGCTTCATTCATCCTTTCATCTACTGTTGCTCACAGATTCCAAGGTTGATCCAGTATGTGAGTTTCTAGTGTTCCTTGGCATCAAGTCTTTTGTTGCATTTGTGATTCTGTTTTTGGTTTCAGTTGTAGACAAAATTATCTTTCCTTACTTGTTGGATTTGGGGTTCTAGTGTTGCTTCACCAGAGTTCTTCCAATGACTCCTTGCAGTAGTTCATCTCATTGAGGGGGTTTTTTCCCACTGGGTTTTCTCTCTCTTTGCATTTTTGAATGGGTACGTGATCAGGCCTTTGTTGCGGGGACCCATCTCACATCATTTTCATAATAATTTGCTTCTCCCTAAGTTGCACTTATGGGGGGGTGTTGGTGTCATTAATATTTAATTACACTTTGCATAAGTTTACTTAGGTATATTTAATTCCTAAGTTATAGGTTGTTATCCTTATCTTGTTGAGCTATCTTTTTGCTCAAGATAAGATTAGTTTTATGCATCTTTGCTTTTATAAAGAAAATTATATCTTGTAATTAATTGTACTTCGAATATATCAATTTGCACATCTTTATGCAATCTCTGCTTTTTTGTTTTTCTCTTCCATGGAAGGTGATTTTTTGGTTTGCATTTCAGATCTTGGTTTCTAACATAAAACAAGTTTACAAAGCTAAAGAGAAAGTGGTTCATGAAGAACCTTCCATGGTTCCTTCTGTTCCTCCACTTAGGGAAGAAAAGAAACCTATGGTTGGTCAACCCACTCCTAAACAAATGCAACTTTAAAACTTAACTAAAAGAAACAGAGGTGCTAGAGAGCATAGGCATAGACATCATGCCCTTACTCAAAGGTTAAATGAAGAAATAAACAATGAAAATTAACATCCAAACTTGACTGAAGCAATCCACGATGACTCTATACCCTTGCTGCAACATAAATAAGAACCTTCCATGGACATTATCCTTCGACATCCTATTGCGATTAACCTGGATAACAACGATGAGATTGCAAATATTGATGAACAAGTGCATAATGAATTGAACACATTGTTTTCATCTTCTATGAACTTAAACGATAATTCGCTGAGGAAGAGTGTTGAACTTGGTGATAGTCCTAGTTCAACACTTCCTATTATATCTTTGGCTAGTTCTTAGCCTTTTCTATACAATGAACATGATTGGGATACATACGACCTGCTTTAGGTTTACTCACATGTGCCTTACTAGTCATTTGTATTATTTATTTTTCATTTTTCTTTATGTGATTGCATGTGTGTAACATGATCCCCTGTGCTATTCTGTTTGATGTATCTTTTTCTCTCTTTGTGAAATTCCTCTATTTGTACCTTCACACCTCTTTGTCATAAATATTTTATCCTTCTCTTTATATTTTTCATTTGCCTTGTTTTTTCCTTTTTGGGATGATGCAAGGCATTGAGACATTCATGTCTCTTCCATGTTAACTCAAAATATTTTTCTTTATCTTCTTTTTCTTTTGTCCTGTGATTTATTTTTAGGGATGATGCAAGGCATTGAGACAACCATGTCTCTTCCATGTTGACCCAAAACCTCTTCCCTTTTTTTCCTTTATCTTTTTTTGTGTTTGTCTTATGTTTTCCTTTTGGGGATGATGCAAGGCATTGAGACACCCATGTTATTGCAAGTATGAATGAGTATGGTAGTGTTGTCATTAATGTTTTCATTGATGCCAACATAGTATAGGTTGTTGTAGAGAAAGGAAAAAAGTGATTACAAGTTGTGAATGTATAGTTGAGATATTGTAGATATTTTGTGAGTACATGGAGCTATCCTTATGGTGTTGTAGGTATGTTGATATGATGAGTTACCAAGTGCTTTTTTAAAATAGTGAAGACAAAATTGTGTGTGTTCAAAATGTCCTCCAGTTTGTGCTCCAAATTTCTTTTGTGTTGATCTTATGCTTGTGCAGATCTGAAGTGTTTTTTATGGGAATCCTTGGGCAATATATCCTAGATTATAGCTTTTGGTTTGATGAAGAGTGAAATTTGTGTTCCTTAGTGTGAAAACTGGTCTAGTAGAGTTGTTTATGGACTGGGATAAATGTCTCTGCTCTACATTCCTCCGCTGGTTTGTTTATGATCTTGTGGTTCTGGAAGAAGGTTTATAATGGTTTTACCTATGTTCTGACAAAGGTGTTCATGGTTTGGTTCTCTAGAAGACTATTTTTAGAATTATTGTGTGTGTCTATACAATCGAGATGGTCTGATGGAAAGTATTTTGTGTTTGAAGGTTGTTGCATTTGTTGCAAATGAATCTAAAGGAATTTGAGATGTGTTCCAGTGTATGGTGAAGTGTGTTATGTGGTCTGCATGTTATCTTCTCATTGCGGAAGCACTTACTTTAGAGTTCATTTATGTTTTCATTGGGTTTGGCTGACCTGGTGTCTACACGACATGTGAAGGACAAGTATCAATTAAGGAAGCATGTGATTGATCTGAGATGTTGTTTTGGGTTTTGGTTAAGTTTTGGTTTTGTCTACTCTCATTCTCTTCCACTACAGGAATGTTGAGTTGTCGACCTAATTTGAATTTGTAAAATGAAGAATGTGTAGCCGACATTGGAGAAAGTTTCTAAGGTTGAAGATGGTATAAATACAAGTCAAAATGTTATGGTTTGAGGTCTCAAGAATGCAACAAGTGTGAGAAGAAATAGTGTGTGAAAGTGAATTGAGGCAATAGTACTTTAATGAGTTAGACTCCTAAAAGTAGTGATTTGATGGTGTTTGCAATCTTCTGATCAAGGCTGTAGATGTGTCTAATTTGTTGTGGTGGATTTTTATATTATCTTTTGTATCTGTAGGTAGTGAGCCTCCTTATTAGATAGTGAGTCCTATCCATAGGTATTGAGCCTTGTATTCAGATAGTGAGTCCTTCTTAGGGATTGATCCCTTTGGTAGTGAGCCTCTTTGTAATCGGTTTTTCTATTACTTTATATTGTGAGTTAATCTTCACCGTGGTTTTTCCCTTATTGGATTTTCCACGTAAATTTTGTTTTTCTTGTGTTGATATTGCTTTTTGTTATTTGGATTTCATGTTCAACTTAATAATAGATTAAATTGGATTTGAATTTGGTAATTGTTTGAGAATTATGGATGTGATTGGTGACAACTGATTCACCCCCCCTTAATTGTCTCGTGCCTTTCAACAATTGGTATCAGAGCTTTGGTTCCTTGGAGAAGAGCTTAACTGATTCAGGTAAATCCGATGGCACAAAAATTGTCAATCCCTGTGTTTGATGGATTTGACTATAGTGACTAGAAAGCGCAAATGAGAGGTTACTTGATCTCTCTTGGTTACATGACTTGGAAAGCTGTTGAGACAAAGTATGTTGCACCAACAAGTGGTCCTTATTCTATAGATGAGATTCCTGCCTATGATGAAAATGAAAAAGAAACGCTTGCAATCTATAGTGCTTTATTTTATACTGAATAGAAGAAAAAAAATTCTTTGGACATTGCTTATAAAGTTTGGAAAATGTTAGAAGATATATATGAAGGAAATGATAGAGTGAAATTGTCAATGAAGCTAATAGCTAAGCACATATATGAGAACTTGAAAATGGAAGAAGGTGAAGATATTGCAAGATATTTTTAGAGGGTTGATATTGCAGTAAATGAACTAAAAAATCAAGGTGGTACTTTGATAGATGAAGATGTAATGGAGAATATTTTGATGACCCTACTAGAGAGTTACAGTGGTAAAGTTTTAGTTATTGAGGAAGTGTATGATCCTAAGAAGTTCACTAAAGAACAAATATTTGGCACCTTGACTGCATTTGAAATGAGGAAATTTGGAAAAGAAAAGGAGAAAAAAAAAACAACCTTCAAAGCCACTAAGACAAAAGATGATCTGGATAGTGATGGTTCAGAGGAGTTGGAAGCAAACTTTACAAGGAAATTGAAGAAAGGTACCGATAAGTACAAAGGTATGCTACCTTTTAAATGTTTTAGTTGTGGAAATATTGGTCACTATGCTTCAAGATTTCCAAATAGAGTTGTACACAAGAAGAATAGAGACAATTAAGACAAAAAGGATAAGAAGTTCAAGAAATTGTACTATGTTAGAGAAGATGCTGGAATTTTTGATGATGAATGCTAGTTTTTAGCCTTAGAGAATAAATTAGTGTCTACTAGCTCTGGAAGATGTGCAAGGGAAAGTGGTCCGAAGAAAAAGAAGGATGATATGGAAGGTACTCTGGTTACTACCTTTCATGCTAGAAAAGATGAAGACTATTGGGTGATTGACATTGGCCAATCAAATCCCATGATCGAAGAGAAAAGCAAGTTTACTAAACTTGAAAAGTATGATGGTAGATTAGTCATTTTTGGAGATGATTCTGGTGCAAAGATTGTTAGAAAAGGAACAATTAGTTTTGATGGAAAACAAAATACTAATGATGTCTATTATGTTAAGGGATTAAAGCATAATCTTTTGAGTGTTGGAAAAATGTGTAGCAAAGGATTTAAGCTTGTGTTTTAGGATAATACTTGTGAAATTAGAATAGGGTAAGGAACTGTGGTTGCTACAGGAAGAAGAACATATGGGAACATTTATCAGCTTAAGGGTGTTGATGGTCACTTCCTTGTATCCAAGTTAATGAAAGTTGGCTATGGAATTAGAGGTTGGGACATGTAAACTTTGATAATCTAATCAAGACTAGTTCAAGAAATTTTTTTTGGGATCTTCCTAAAATAATAAATCCTACCAATACTGTTTGCAAAAGTTGTTAGTTGGGAAATCAAACAAGATGCAACTTTACAGGAAAAGAGCAATCAACTATCAAGATGTTGGAATTGATTCATATAGACATCTATGGTTCTAAAATAATAGGAAGTCTTAATGGTGATAGGTATTTCATGCTCCTTATTGCTAATTATTCTAGAATGACATGGGTTACTTTTCTTAGTGAGAAAGCTCAAGCTCTAGATAGATTTAAAGTGTTCAAGGACAAGGTAGAGAATGAAGTGAACTTGAGAATCAAATTTTTAAGGTCTGATAGAGGTAGAGAATTCACTTCTAGTGAGTTTAATACATTTTGTGAAGAGCATGGAATAAAGAGACATTTTTCTACTCCTAGAACTCCTTAGCATAATTGAGTTGTTGAGAGGAAGAATTAGAGCTTTCAAGAGGCTGCAAGGACTATGATGAAAGAGGAAAATGTACCTGATGTATACTAGAGAGAAGCAATCCACACTATTTTTTATATTCTTAATAGAGTTAAAATCAGAGGTAACAACAAAGACTCCTTTTGAGTCGTGGACTAGGTATGTGTAGGATCATGATGGGCCAAAAAGTGGCGATATGATGGGTATGTGTAGGGTATGTGGCTAATGACTTTTTGTTGAACCAAAATTGATGAAACGAAAAGGGTTTTTCAAGGAGATTCTCAGCTTTCCACCAATATAAATTATGCTTTACTTTGAATTTAATAAATAATTATTATTCATTTTCTATTTGAATTATGACTAAAGTCCTTATTGATAGGCTGATTGAAAAACATCTATAGCTTTCAAACGGTATCACATTTTTTGAATTTAAAACATGCGTCATATTCTATGCTTCACATAATATAGGATTAAAAAATAATAATTTTATGAAGTTTTGACCAAGTTAAGGTGGTCAGACATACAATTTTTTTATATTTTTTAAAACTTGTAATAAAAGATTAATAATTAATTATTTACTTGGAAAAAAATTACAAAAAAATATGCATCACATCGAGACACGTGTTCTCTACTTATATCTAAAATATTTTAAAAAAATATTATCATTTTATTGTGGCTAGGGTGGTCAAACAAATACCTACTTCTTATTTTTTCCCTAAAATTTAAGTACTACTGCATTGAAATTTCACATTTTCACCAAATAGATATTTTTTTTCAATAAACCTCGTAGTTTAGAAACTACATTCAATTTGCTACAGATTCTATTCTTACATATGTTTGAAATAATATAGAAAAATTATTCAAATTTTTATGTCAAGTTGCCTAACTCTGATTTTTCTAAATTTTTCGCCAGTTAAGGGCATATTTTTTCCATGATGATCCTGCACATACCCGATTGGAAAGATTCCTACTATTAAGTAATTTAAGGTGTTTTGAAGAAGATGCTATATTAAAACAGATGATGAGAACCTTGGAAAGTTTGATGCAAGATGTGATGAAGGTATTTTCCTTTGATATTCAACTAATAGAAAAGCTTATAGATGCTTCAATAAAAGATTGTGGAAGATTGTTGAGAGTGACAATGTAAGAGTTGATAAAGATATGCACATACCAGTTGAGATAAGTGAAGTTGATCCAAATGAACCTATATGTGGAAAAGTATAGAAAGAAAATAAGGAAGAAGAAGAAAAGATTGAAGAAGAAGAAGCTTTGGAACCTGCTCCTAAGACTCCAAAATATGTATAGAAGAATCATCCTAAAGAACAAATAATTCGAGATAAAAGTGAATGTGTAAAGATAAGAAGCAAAGTGGTGGCAGCTGAGGTAAATCTATGTTTACTTTCCAAAATAGAACCTAAAATATTGTTTGAAGCATGCAAAGATGAGAATTGGGTTAGAGCAATTAAAGAGGAATTTTAGTAGATAGAGAAGAATCAGTCATAGGAATTGGTTCCCAGACTTGTAAACAAGAACATACTTGGTACAAAGTGGGTGTTCAGGAATAAGTTTAATCAGAATGGTGAATTAGTAGGAAATAAAGCAAGACTTGTATTTAAAGGTTATTCATAGGTTGAAGGAATAGACTTTGAGGAGACATTTGCCCTGGTGGCAAGAATGGAGGCCATTCAGATGTTTTTGGATTTTTTTGCTCAAAAATTTCAAGGTATAGATCAGATGGATGTTAAGTCTGCATTCTTGAATTGGGAATTGGAAGAAGAGGTGTACATGGAACAACTGGAGGGATTTTAGTTATCAAATAAAATGGACATGGATTATAAGTTGAAAAGACACTATATGGACTTAAATAGGATCCCAGAGCATGGTATGCAAGGTTGGATAGGTATTTGACACAGTAATGGTTTAGAAAAGGCTCCGCAGATAGTAATCTCTATTTCAAGGTTGAAGGAAACACAATGCCGATAGTGGTTCTATATGTTGATGATATATCTTTGGAGGAAATTAGGGAATGTGCAAGAGATTTACAGAGGAGATGCTAAAGAGTTTGAGATTTCTACGATTGGTGAATTGAATTTCTTTCTTGGACATCAAGTGAATCAAACTGATAAGGGCATATTCATTTCACAATCAAAGTATGTCAAAGATTTGTTGAAGAAGTTTGGAATGGATGACTCCAAACCGATTTGTACCCCTATGGTCATTAGATGCAAACTGAGTAAAGATGATGAATCTCCTAAAGTCGATCAGAGCATGTACATATCTATGATTGGTGAACTATTAAATCTTACTGCTACTACACTAGATTTCATGCATGTAGTATGTTTGGTTTCCAGATTTCAAGCAGAACCTAAAGAATCACATGTTATAGCTATGAAAAGGATATTCAAATATCTAAAAAGAACTCCAAATTATGGCATGTGGTATCCTAAGGATACTGATTTCACCTTGAGTGCTTACATTGATGCATATTGGGCTAGTTGTGTGGATTATTGGAAGAGTATAAGTGGTGGTGCATTCTTTCTTGGAGGAAGATTGGTTTCATGGCTAAGCAAGAAATAGGGTTCAGTTTCTTTGTCCACTGTAGAGGCTGAGTACATTACTGCAACATCTTGTTGCACACAGTTATTATGGATGAAGCAAACATTGAAGGATATAGGAGTGATGTGTGATGAGCCTATCCCTATCTTCTATGATAATACAAGTGAAATAAATATTTCAAATAATTTGGTAATTTATTCAAGAACAAAGCATATATCTATTAGATATCATTCTTGAGAGAAAAGGTATTGGAGAATGAAGCCAGACTAGAATATGTGCCTACAAAGGAAAAAATTGTTGATGTATTTACTAAGGCTCTTCTGAAGGATACTTTTGAGTATCTCTGGGAGAAGATGGGGGTTACTGCCCCTCCTTTGAACTAGGTGCACATGGAGCTGCATCAATCTAGTGGATCTACAAATTCTTCATTTGTCTAGACTGATGACTAGGTCTACTTCTCAGGGGGAGTAGGAAGTTTCATTGTTGTAGTATGAGATGTGGGTGCACTCCTGAGGGGAGTGATCAAAGCTACATATGTCCGAAGAATTATGAAAACCTTTTGTTCTTTTCCACTAATGTCAAAGGGGGAGAGAAATTCATGTGAAAAGTAGTGAAAGAAGAAGGGGGAGAGAAAGTCATGTGAAAGAGAGAATATTGCAAGAAAAAGAGAGTGCAGGAAATGTTGTGTAGGCTGTCTAATCTAAAAAATAAAGGAGAATGTAGGAATAGAATGGATGCTTTCTTTGATGGTTTTTCACATCTTGTGTTTCCATCAATGACAAAGGGGGAGATTGTTGCAAGTACCAATGCGTATGGTGGTGTTGTCATTAATGTTGTCATTGATGTCAACACAATATAGGTTGTTGCAAAGAAAGGAAACAAGTGATTGCAGGTTCTGCATGTATAGTTGAGATATCGTAGAGATGTTTTGAGTACATGGAGCTATCCTTATGTTGTTACAAGTGTGTTGATATGATGAGTTACCAAGTGTTTTTGAGAAATAATGAAGACAAAATTATGTGTGTGTTCAGAATGTGCTTTGGTTTGTAATCTACATTTCTTATGTGTTGATCCTATGCTTGAGTGGATCTGAAGTGTTGTTTATGGGCATCCTTGGGTGATATATCCTAGATTATATTTTTTTGTTTAATGAAGAGTGAAATTTGTGTTCATTGGTGTTTGAACTAGTCTAGCAGAGTTGTTGTTTGTGTATTGGGAGAAATTTTTCTGCTTTGCAGTCCTCCGCTAGTTTGTTTATGGTCTTGTGGATCTTGAAGAAGGATTTTAGTGGTGTTATCTTTGTTCTAAAAAAGGTGTTCATGGTTTGGTGCTCTGGAAGACTAGTTTTAGAATTATTGTGTGTGTCTGTACAGTCTGGATGGACTGATGGAAAGTATTTTATGTATGAAGGTATTTGCATATTTTGTGGATGAATTTGAAGGCATCTGAGATGTGTTCCAGTGTATGGTGAAGCTTGTTATGTGGTTCGTATGTTATCTTCTCATTGCAGAAGTGTGTACTTCAAAGTTCTTTTGTGTTTTTATTAGGTTTGGTTGACATGGTGTCTACATGACATGCCAAGAACAAGTATCAATTAATGAATCATGTGATTGATTTGAGATGTTGTTTTGGGTCTTTTTTAAGTGTTGGTTTGGTCCACTCTCATTCTCATCCACTATGGGAATGTTTAGTTACTGACCTAATTTGAATTTGTAAAATGAAGAATGTGCAGCTGAACTTGGAGAAAGTTTCTAAGGTTGAAGATGGTATAAATACAAGTCAAGATGTGATGGATTGAGGTATCAAGAATGCCAAAGTGTGAAAAAGTGAATTGAGGCAGTAGTACTTTAATGTGTTAGACTCCTAAAAGCAGTGTGTTGATGGTGTCTGCAATCTTTTGATCAAGGCTACAGATGTGTGTAATTTATTGTGATGGATTTTCTATTATCTTTTATATCTGTAGGTAGTTAGCCTCCTTGTTGAGTAGTGAGTCCTAAATGTAGGTTGTGAGTTTTGTATACGTACAATTAGTCCTTCTTGTGTAGTGAGCCCTTTGGTAGTGATCCTCTTTGTAAATGGTTTTTCTATTACTTTATATTGTGAGTTGATCCTCACCATGGTTTTTCCCTTATTAGTTTTTCCATGTGTAAATCTGGTGTTTCTTGTGTTGATATTGCTTTCTGTTATTTTCATTTCATGTTCACACTTAATAACAGATTAAAGTGGATTTGAAGTTGATAATTTTTTGAGAATTGGGGATGTGACAACTGATTCACCCCCCCTCTCAGTTGTCTTGTTCCTTTCAACACATGTCTCTTCCATGTTGACCCTAAAGGACTTTCTTTATTTCCACTCTCTTTGTGTGATTCTTCCATTTCTATGAGTATTTGGGGAATGATGATGCTTCTGAGCTCTATAAGGACATTGTAGCAAGAACATACTAACCCAGAATCCATAGATCCCTTATTTGTTCGGAGTTTCATTTTGGGAGAAACCCCTTCCTTTTTCATGACATAGGTTTATTTGGAAACATATGACTTGGCATAGGGCTTTCCAATTTAGCTCTAATGTCTTCTTTATTGTTAGCATTTATCATTTTCTACTTTAAATTAATTTCTCACAACATGGTGTTTAGCAATTTCTTTAAGGTGGGGGCATACATTGGCATTATTCTTTTACATTTCATGTTTCATGGTGTAGTCTTATTGCTTCATGCGATGTGTCTTTCACTTTTTGGTTAACATTGGGTGTGATGTTCCTCAAAAGAATGATCTCTCTTAGCACATTATATTCCTCTTAGTGGCTTGTGTGACACATTGCATCCCCTAAGTTGTGAATCTTTTATTCTTTGATTGGTCCTCTCTTGGAGACATTAGGTACAATGTTCCCTAAGCTTAAGACCTTACGTGAATTAAACAAGAGTCCTTTGAATGTTCCCTATTTTTCATTTACAAAATTTTAGTTATATGGCCACCTTGCATAACACATCTTGCATGCCTATGGATCCATCTTATTTTTTCATGAGTTCCAAGCATACAAATATTTTATTTCCTCATGAAGCTTGAAGTTCATTATTGCGTGGTGCCTTATCAAAGTTATCAAGAGGTATAACTTTGGTATCATTTTATGGGAATCCAATTCAAAGCATGACTTTACCATAGTGACTCGTGCATGTGTGTGAGTGCATACCGACCATGTGTGTATGTATCTAACATCTTTGGATTATTCACCCAACAGATGGCCTAAAGCTCCCTTGCCTTAGGGTGAGCATGTAACTTTTAGACAAACAACCTAGATCTTATCCACATCATGCTAGACAAATGGTCGAAGCTTGATCCATCCACCCCTTTTGTTCTATTTTTCTTTTCTCTTTGTCTTCGGAAGTGTATGCTTATGCCTTGATGATGCTCTTTATATAATTTTCATGTGTGTTCTTTTGTGCTTATGTTGGTTTGTAATGTGATCTTGATCCTAGGGGCTTGATCACCCTCTTTATTGTTGTCATCCTATCTTACCAACAACGGTACAGTTCAACCCCTCTTGATGCAAATTTATCTATTTTAGTGTGAGTTTGAAGCAAGTTCATCCTCTCACTAAAGTGGGGGATAAATTTAGTGTTAAACAATGTCATTCGTGACATTTTCACACTCATTTGGGTCCTTGTTAAATCAAGATTAAATGTTACCTTGATTTAGTGTTGTAATGTGTTTGACACATTCACATTAGGTCTTGGGCCCTTGTAAACTAATGAACCTAAAATGTACCTTGCTAAGGTGTCGTAAAGTGTTGTAACACACTTTCACACTTTTCTAAGGTTTTATTAATTAATTGAGCCTAATGAACCTGTAATAAAAAAAGATACTTAAATTATGCCTTGTTTACAGTGTTGTAAAGTGTTGTAACACACTTTCACACTTTTCTAGGGTGGTCATTAATAATTGGGCTTCTTTATGCCTTATTTGGCCTTACTTTTCATCCACAAGCCTTAATTAATGCATCTTTTTTTATGATAATTCTAACATAAATCAACATCCAATCATAATTCAGGCGTTTTTAGGTTGTGTGGCCCAAATTTAGTGATCTTGGACTCATACACCACCTTGAGTGTATGAGTCCCACTGAAGGTTTTGGGTCCTAATATAGATTTCACACCTTTCTAAGCATTTTTGAAAAGGCGTCCCATAATTATGTCTAATGGGACACATATGCCACTTTTGGAATATTTGTCCCATGTGGCCCAAAATCAAAATTAATTCAAATTCCTAGTGAAATTTTATTCTCCTGGATCTAATGTCAACTTGTAGTGATGTAATTTTGAGAAATTTGACATAATTAAGTATAAATATAAGGTTATTTCACTCATTTTCACCTAATACTTTTGTGAGAGTATATATTCTAGAAAACTTAAGTTCACAAGAGCATTCAAGAGTTTACAAGATAATTCAAGAACCTTCAAGAGCTAATTATCAAGCATCATGTGAAAGTCATCATGCATCATGTTTTTTTTTTAGCTAATGATTGTGGTGTAGGATTTCATGATTCAACCAAGCTTTCAATTCAAGATCAACATCTTTCAAGAAAGAGTCACTTGATCTACATCCATTGGAGCCACTTCATACATGTTTGTAGCACTTTATTGCTAGGGTTTGGTGAGTTGTAACATTACATATTATTCATTCATCATTCCTTCATTTCATTACAAGGTTTGATTACCAAAATGGGGTTTGACCAAGGAAAACCCCTTTCTACTAACAAAATTACAGTTTTCCCTCTGTTTAGTGTGTGTTTTGAAGATCTAGGTTGAAGAAATATTGAAGACAAAGTTTGGAGAAGGTTTTCAAGCATTCAAAGTTGTCAAAGTTGTCACCTTGCATTGAAGATCATTGGAGAACATCTACATGTTGCAAATCAGAGATTTAGATTCGAAAATCAATTGGAAAGGACAATGTAGACATTGAAGAGTAGAATCTGATTTTGAATTTCTAGAAAAATACTAACTAGATTGAGACACCACTTTGGCATATGATTCCTAGTATATGCGAATTTGCAATTTTCAAAAGTTTCAAACACCTCTCTACCATATTTTAGTATATGTGCACACCTTTCAATTTTTTTAGCATTTCAAAGCGTCATCCAGTCTTCTTCAGGTTTCCAGGTGCACACCTTTCATCTCTCAGTTTTATGTTTCTTTTTACATGCATTTTGAGGTCATTTAGTAAAATTGTGCATCATATTAGGTTAAAGTATTAGGTCTTTCATTTCATTAGTCTTTCCAATCCCTAGCATGGTGGTGAACGCCTCTTTAGTTGTAGTCAATGGAAATGGATGCTCCCTACCACTAAGGCATAAACACAAGGATATGGTTCTTATTTCACACTTACTACACTCAAGGACACCTTAAATATCTCAATCCAATGGAGAAGGGAGAGATATCTGATAATAAGATATCCTAGGATATGATTTCAAAATACCAGAGGGGTTCACCACCAAGTTTAAACTTGGAAAAGACAATGAAATGGAAGATGTGTTAAAGGATACATGACAACTGAGAGGGGGGGATGAATTAGTTGTCACAAAAATTTAACTTTAAAACTTCAATACATATTGATTCCTCAATCACACTATTTTGTTATTAAGAATAAGTAAGAGATATAAAACAAAAAGTAGGATAACACACTGAACACCATATTTTACGTGGACAACCCATTAAGGGAAAAACTATGGTGAGGATTAACTCACAATATAAAGTTGTTCTATAACAGAAAATTATAAGGCTCATTATTGAGGGCTCACTGTCTAAATACAAAAACTCACTACTTACAGGGAGGCTCACTACCTACAAAAAGGTTTACAGAATAGAAGAAGGCTTTACAACCAAAATGAACTTAAAATAGTGCACCTAACAAGTGTTGATATAGTTTTGGTGATGCTCAATACATTGACTTGACATACTTCATTATATTCACTCACTTTCACATTTTCTACTACCTCATCAATCATGCTCTATCTATATCTTCATTCTTCTTTCATTCATACTCACTTCAAATTCTATTCAACATTCATATATATATACTCAATCTATATGCAAGCATCAATTAGGTCATCCTAATTAGATGCACTTCATATTTACCACAAATACCAACTATCGACCCCAATCATCCACAAAATATTTCAAAGAAAGTAATTCAAACTTCTAGAATGCTATATTAAGTCATCATCAATCAAAATAGGTCACACATATATCCACATAGCAAAATTAATTCACCATTTTATAATTACCCCAAGAAGTCGGTCAGTAATAGACTTCAAGGAAATAGAAATAAACATTCTGTTGGTTGCCAAAACGTTTTACCAACACCAGAGTACATAATACTATAAACATGTATGCCTTCAACAATCATAAGAAATTTCCCAACACCGTGAACAATAATTGTTGACCGCGGAGGAGTGTGGACTAGAACATCGGAGGGAGTAGCACAAATACCAGTTCAAATACCAGACCAAAATACTAAATCAGGCACAACCTTAAACTTGTAATCACAACATGGTGACATCAATGACAACTCAAAAATTGTAGAGATAGTCAATGTTCTTCATTTTTCCAACAATCTCCCCTTTTTTTATTGATGGCAACATGTAACAAAAAATTCTCCTTCAAACTCTCCCAACACAATCTCTCCTCACTACCAAAAACTCTCCAACTCCAATATCTCCCCCTTTGAAATCAATGGAAAAGGGCAGTTAAAAAGGGTGTACATAAAAAATTTGAACATGGTGACATCAAAAGTCATAAAGATTCCAAAAAAATTCCAGATGACCAAAAATTTCTTCTCCCCTTTTTTCTTCACAGTAGAAACAATAGAAATAGAACATTTAGAATTCAAGTAAAAATAATGCTTTTCATCTGAAAAACTTTCTTCTACCTTTCCTCAAGAACTGGATGCAGTTTCTTCTAGTTAAATGTAGCTAACTCCATCCAATAGTAGATGCTTTCCAATACATCTAGTAGAGTAAAATATGGTGAACAATATGAACTTTTTCCTTCAACATCTTTTGCATTAGTAAGAATTATAGAAAAATGGTCTAACCAGACCTCAACAATCTCCTTAAGGAGCTAGAAAGTCTTAACTACATCATCTCTCTACCTTTGCACAACAACTAGTTTAGCTTGTAGATCACCAACTCTCAATCTTTTCTTTCCTTCTTTATCTTTAAATATGTCAAAACTATTTCCAATACTACTTATTTCTGACTCAATTGCATCAATTTTAGTTTTGAAATTGTCTACCATAGTAGGCCACTAGAGACAATACTTGTAAATGTTAGATCATGTTTCTTTAATGCAATTCTTTGTTTCCACGATCAATTCAGATAATCTCCCTTTAGCTTTATTACACCTCTTTTCAACCAAAGCTTCAAATTTACATCCTTCTAGACCATCAAGTAACATTCTTTCTTCAACAATCTCAATAATATTTTCTAAAAAGAAATTATAAATAGTTGATGCACCAATACCTTTATGAAGTAGGTATTCTACCAAAGCATCATCAATTTTTATTCTATCAATAGGAGAGGCTGCACTCCATAATTCACCAATCTTCTTCATCTTCCACTTAACTAACATAGACTGGATGTCATCAGAGGATAAATTCTCCTTCTCTTCTACAATTTATATAATATATTCAGTTATAACTTTCTTCTTCTTTGATTCTAGAGGGGATTCAATAATGACAATCTCCAACTTTCTTTTACAGGGCCCTGAGCCCACCTCAAATTGACTCAAAGAAGATATACCAAAGCAAAGGTTTGTTTTTAAGGATGTCAAATAAGAATTTCACATGCTTGTATTGTCTAACAATGCCTCCAGATACCTATAAACCTATTTTCTAGTAGGATTCCTAGATTCCCATACCACTTTATTTTTTCCTGATAGGGAATTCAAAAAGTAAAACACCAAGCATACCAGCAAAGATCCGAAACAAAAAAGATAACCCTCAATTACCGACATTCAAACATTTTCAGAGAGATTCTCAAGCAACAAGCTACAAAAGTCAAATTTCCTATTCTCCTTAACCATCATGTGCACAATATGAACAACAATGGCTGATGTGGATCCTTCACGATTTCTAAAATAGACCTTGTAAGAAATTTCATACACAACATACCTTACAACAGATCTTCAAGAGTGTTTATCAATAAAGCTCATGGGTCTTTACTAATATCAGTCAATTCCTCCACATCTTTGTACTTCACAGTTTTCTTCACAGGAAGGTCACCAATACTACATAAGCCAGTGATTGCCTCGATTGCTTCCTTCGTAACCAAGTAGGGTTTGTCCAATACAGTGCTCTTATTCTTTAAACAATTCAATAAGAACAAGATAAAATATTTATCGACAACCCATGGAAATTCACTCCACAAATCCATATCTAGGGTTTTGATGTTCTGTAATTCATCTTCGTTCAGCCCTAGTTCCATTTCTTTCATTTTTCTATGATCAAATTACTCTAGTTCAACTCCTTTCAGCTTCAGAGGGAGCATATCACTTGATTCTTTGTCCATTTCTATGTTTTCTTTAATTCATTATTCAATACTTTTCATTTTTCTTCTTCTACCCTTTTGTGAACAAAGAAATGAATTCTTGATTACCTAAGTTAATTTCTTTGAATTCCTTTCAGAATTTCTTCAGCTCACTTCAAGAATGCTCCAAGATCACTTAGATTCTTCAAATTCTCAATTAACCAATAATACTCACAATATTTCATCTTATACACCATTGAATTTACCCTAACCATGCATTAAATGCGAAAATAATCAAAAAGCTACTAAAACATCCTTCCCAGCACAAAAAACCCTAATTCAGTCTACAAATCTCCATGCCAACATGTTTTCTTCTAGTTCCTTTTTGAAAAGTTTTGAATACTCATTTTTCACATTCCAACCTCATGCCAGCCTCTGACACACCATACAACAGGGGGTTTTATAATTTTTCTAATAATACTTCCCCTAAGACCTTGCTAGGTTTAATTACTGAATAAGTTGTCTATACTAGAAGAGAGCACATACACATCAATATTTTCAAGATTTTCTTCTTCATCATCCTCTTTCTTCTTCCATATCTTATTCATCTCTTGTTTCACCTTTTCCTTGTCAATCTTCTTTATCAGATCATTATTCTCTACCAGGGTAGACTACTTTCCTTTCTTACTTCTGCAAACCTTTGAGATATGTCTAGGTTTATTACAATTGTAGTAGACAACACCTTCCTGATTAGTATAACCTCCACTGCGTCTTGACCTACATTGATTGTCTCTATGTCCAAATTTGTTATAGGTATAACAATAGCCATTAAAGGATTGATTCATTATGTCTCAAGGAAATATATTCACCATCCTCCTTCTCACCTGATATCTGCACTCAGAAGCGTTATGTCCAAACTTCTTGCATGAAAAACATTGTCTAGAGAGACAGCCATAAAACTGATTCAAATTCATCCTGCTTCTGCATTCTATTGCTTTGTGACCATATTTGTTACAGGAAAAAAAAAACCATTAAAAGAGGGATACCTTTGTACATTAGGTTGTCTCATAAGCTTTCTTCTTGCAAACTTCCTCTTCTAATTACCCTTGTCCTGAGTCATTTTATTTCCCTTAGAACTTTCACCTGCATCATTTCCCAAACTAGCTTTGTCTTTACTTGATTTATTTCCAACAAGTAATTCTTCAAGTCTATCGGAGCTATATTTGAAATTATTCTCATATATTTTTTCCTTTTCTAGTTCAATCCTTAGGTTCACCACCTCTTGTTCAACTTTAAAGCATTCAACTTTTTTCTACACCATAGTATTTAGACATTCTTCAATTCTTTCCTTTTCTTCTATCGACACTTTTAGTCCAATTATTTCTTGTTTCAGCTGCTCAATTACTTCTTTGTGTCTTTCCTTGAATTTCTTTAGTTTCTCTTTCAACTTCTAGACACATTCATTTGCATCATCAATATTTTCTTTCAGATCTATGTTTTCTCTTTCCACTTTATAAATATCCTGAAGAGTAGTTCAGAGCTCTCCTTTATCATCCATCTTATCAATCTTCATGATCCTCCTCAAGTGGTTAAGCTCTTCACCAAGGAACAAAAGCTTTGATACAAATTAATAAAGGATGCAAGACAACTGAGAGGGGGGTGAATCAATTGTAACACAAATTTAACTTTAAAACTTCAACACATATCCATTCTACAATCACACTATTCTATTATTAAGCATAATTAATAGATACAAAATAGAAAGTAAGATAACACACTGAACACCAGATTTTATGTGGAAAACCCAATGAGGGAAAAACCATGGTGAGGATTAAATCACAATATAAAGTTGTTCTAGAACAAAAAATTATAAGGCTCACTGCCTAGGGCTCACTGCCAAGAAAGGACTCATTGTCCAGATACAAAATCTCACTGCTTATAGGGAGTCTCATTGCCTACAAAAAGATTTATAGAACAAAAGAAGGCTTTACATCCAAAATGAACTAAAAATAGTGCACCTAACAAGTGCTAATATAGTTCTGGTGATGCTCAATACACTGACTTGACACACTTCATTATATTCACTCACTTTCGCATTTTCTACTACCTTATCAATCACACTTTGTCTATATCTTCATTCTTCTTTCATTCATATTCACTCCAAAACTTGTTCAACATTCATATATATATATATACTCGATCTATCCATAAGCATCAATTAGGTCAAACTAGTTAGATGGACTTCATATTTACCACAAATACCAACTGTCTGCCCCAATCATCCACAAAATATTGCAAAGAAAGTAATTCAAACTTTCAGCACGATATATTAATTTGGCATAGATCAAAATAGGTCGCACATATATAGATGCGTAGAAAAATTAATTCACCATTTTATAATTACCCCAAGAAGTTGGCCAGGAATAGACTTCAAGTGAAAAGTAATAAAAATTATGTCAGTTGCCACAACATTGTACAAGCACTAGAGCACCTAATATTCTGAACATGTATGCCTTAAACAATCATAAGTAATTTCTCAAAACTATTGCACCATAGAAAAATGGCCCCTTGTAATTTTCATGGTATTTTAGGCCTTTCTTCATGATGTTTGGTCTATTTTGGATCTGATTTAATGTTGTCATATGGCTTGAACATGCATATTTAGGTACTAAAATTCAAATAATGACATCTTGTGAAGATTTTGTGAAGTGTTATAAAACATTTCTACATTATTCTAGACTCTATTCATTGCAGTTCACCTAAAAATCACCTTTTCATCACTAAAAAATTCCTATTTTGAAGTGTTGTAAAGTCTTGTAACAAGATTTCACACTTTTCTAGGCACTTGACTATTTACAGCTTTCTTATGCTTTATTTGACCCCTTTATGCACTCATAAGGCTTAATTAAGTGTATTTTTGAATGTAAGCCTAACAAACAACAATAAATGTGACTTAATTCCTAACACCCATTTTCAAGTCCTAGGTGGGACCCATTCACCATAGGTGGGGAATGAGTCCCCCTTGGCTCCAAATTCAAAATATTTCAAATTTTCTTTCAGGTTTTTATTCAAAATCACTTGATGCCAACCTATGATGAGGTATCAATAGGTTACTAAAGCACAAGAATGTATAAATAAGTGTTTTTACATCCATGTCAACCCCGATTCATTGAAGCATTCTTCAAGCTCACTTACTCACTCATTCAAGCACTTTATAACATCAAATCAAGCATTTTGAAGCATTCATTGACATAACTTCAGAATATCTTCAACAAGGGTTTGGTAAGTTGATATAATTTTCATGTTATTTTTTTATCACTCTCTTTCATTTCATTATTTCATTAAGGGTTTGATTACCAAAGTGGGGTTTGACAAAGGAAAACCCCTATTTGCTAACCCTCAACCATTTTTCCCCTCTTTCATGTGTGTTTGTAGACTTTTGTATGCAAATTTAACAAGTATTTAGGTGTTGAAGAGTGGTCAATAATTCAACAAGTTGCTTCAAGTCAAATCAACCTCATTTCAAGCTTGGAGAAGGTATTCTATCTATTTTCTACAAAATTTACTTTGGCAACCCGACAAGAAGACATACTCAGATTTGGTGTTGCAGAGTTGTCTCCTGATTTCTTAGAATTTTGGGAGAGGACTGATTCACCATTAGTGGTGAATGAGTCCCACCTTAAGGATCAAAATCTAAGTTTAATTAGATTCCAGATCCAAACACTCAAAAATTGGTTCCGGACAGTTTTCATTAGAAGCAGGACTTATTCGCCACCCTAGGCTAGTCCCACTCATGAATTTTTGTAATTCCAGAAAATATCTAGAACATTCTAGAATCTTTATTAGACCTCCAGGTGCACACTAATTCATCTCATTTCTTTATGTTCTGCACTTATTTATTCATAGCTCTTTGTTTGCATATGACATTGTGTTTTCCAACATAGCATAAATCTCAAGTTTTGCATACATAATTAGTCATTTAGATCACTTAAATGCATTTATTTTATTTCATTTAGTCTAAATAACATCCTACATTTGCATAATTTGAGTGAACCTAGCTAGCATTTTTGGCCTACCTCTCTCCTTTTAGGTGCAAAATCCTTGAAGAGTTAAAGAGCCTTGTGGAGCCAAAAATCTAGGGTTCATTTTGGTGAACCTGACATTTTGAACACTTTAAATTTCTAATTTCAATTACATGTTGCATCTTTAACTTCATTTACATCAACATTCAATTTGGCTATTGATTTGTTTCTACATTCTAGGGATTCTTAACTTGCATTAGTTAAAGACTCATTTAGAGTTCATTTTTGCATTACATATCATTAAGAAAAAAACTGAAAATTTGCATCTGCATCCTTCATTGGCATCTGAAAAGCATTAAAATCACATTAAATTTTGTTAAAAACACAAAAAAATCTCATATTGGGACTCATTCACCACCCTGGGCGAATCAGTCCACTTGCACATTTTAGAATACATTTTTAGGCATTTTTAGGGCATTTCCTACATTTATGTTATTTGTTGTTAATTCTCTATTTCAATTTGTAGAATTTCTATTATTTTCATTTTGCACTCTTAGATTACATTGCATTTGCATTCACCCCATCTTTTGTGGTACTTGTATGAGTGTTTGGTGCCCCATTGATAATACTTTAGTGAGACAAAGTTCTAGACTCATGGCCTCCCACGATAACACTTTTGTTGTGGACCTTGGGATCTCAAGAGCTCCTACTCCTAGTATGGACAATGGTACATTAGGCATTACCAATACCACTTCTATGTCCTCACCTTTCCATCCAATGAATTTTGACACATAAAATAACTCCATGCCGCAATAAAAGGTGATTAATATTCATGAGAATTTTGCATACTTACAACAAGACTTATCCCTTGAAAAAATTTCCACTGGCTTACAAGCTATGAAAATAATTTCTGAGATTTACAATAAACATGCCTCTTCCTATTCCCAACCCACAAACATTGTTGTAAGCCAAGGAGGGCCTCACATTCATCCCCCTTCAACCATAGCATCTATACCAACTTATACCACTCCTCATGTTACAACAACTATGCAACAAGTTAGTCATGTGGCTCCTTATTTCACAATTCCAACTAGAATTTCTAGTTCTATTGTGGCATCGCAAATCCCCTCTACCACCTTCACCCCTCTTAGTGTTCCTTTCACTTCCCCTCACATTACATATACTCCATCATGATTTTCTCTTCCACCTCATACCACTTACCTCGATCCCATCATTACATAGCTCCTTAATACTGTTTCATCCATGCAACAAAAAATTTCTACCATTATCCAAGGTCAAACCACTCCACCCACATATCATGTTCATAGTATCCCCTTATCCTTAGAAATATTATGCGCACAGATACCAAAAGGGATAGAAATGCCTATGTTTGAGAAATATGGAGGAAAAGGAGACCCTATTAGCCATGTCAATTCTTATACAACTCTATGTAGTGATTTTGTCCTTGATGATAAACTCTTAGCTAAACTTTTTCCTAGGGCCTTGAAAGATACTACATTAGAGTGGTTTTTCAACATGCCCAATCATTCTATCTATTCATTTAATGAGCTTGTAGATTCTTTTGTAAGTGACTTCCAAGTTCATATGACCCCTAAAAAAAATGACTGACCTCATGCGTGGTAGACAAAATGTCGATGAGAAAGTCATTGATTTCATTTCACATTATCAGTCATTGTATGGTCAAGTGGATGTCAAAATTCTTGATTCACATCTGTAGAAAATGTTTATATCAAAAAATTGCACACAAACCTTTAGGACACGTTAACTATGATGAAATTCCCTTCATTGATGGACTTATGTACAACCCTGTGTGAATATCATAACTCAGTTTTAAGTCGTGATTCAAAATTCACTTCTAACCGATCTGAGAAGCTTGAGCAAAAAAACCAAAACAACACACAAAACTTTCATAGACCAAATAGAGGCTTTTTACAATTGAATCTGCATCATCAACTGCAACCAAACCCACCTATTCCAAGTCAAGCGGTAGTTGTAAAAGCAGCGGTGCCTTATACCTATGGGGACCCGAAGAGACAATTTACTCCCTTACCTAATACCCTCCATAATACAATGAACCAATTGCTCCAAAAATTAATGATCACCTTGTGCACTGTCAAACCACTTGATACCACAAAACCTTTACCACCCACCTTTAAACCAAATGCTTATTGCCACTTTCATTGCCAAAATGGCCATGACACCAAACAATGTAAGTGTATCAAACACTTAGTTCAAGACCTCAATGATTCAAGTCGATTGTCCATTGTGGGTGTTAATGATGAAGGTAATAAGTCTATTGCACCCCCTAACTAGAATTTACAAATATTTACCAATACCATGCCTAAACACAATATTTCATTTTTCAAGGCTAGCGAACCTTCAAACCCTCAAGTCATGAACGTTGATACAAATAGTGAACAACATGATATAACTCCAAATGTTACCCAAGTTAATCCTATGGATGAACTTGTGGGTTCAATAGATGTTATCCCTTGTAAGGGCCCAACCAACAAAATTCTTGATATCACTTTTTCTTCTAAAGATATCTTTCAAAAACTTCCTAATGGTCCTCTTTACATAGCCGACAAAATCTATGATAAGCCAGAACCAATGGGATATTAATAGATCCCACATGTGGTAAGAATGTGATCACAAAAGAGTTTCTAGTATTACATGAGATGTATTCAGATGATTATAATAAACCAGCTGCATGGATTAAAACACATACTGGTTTTGCATGCCCTACGATCGGATTGATCGTACTCCCCTTACAAATAGGACCCAAAACTTTGGAGGTAACATTTTCAATTATTCCACAATCAGATCAATTTTCTTTGTGGCTAGACCACCCTTCGCTTCACTCAATGAAAGTAGTCCCTTTAGTTGTTCACAAGTGTTTTAAGTTTACACATGGCAATGTAATATTTACCATACACCATAGTGGCTTTAGTCCTTTGTCTTCTAAAGGTAATTTTTCCTTAAAATCCTTTTGGCTGACACCTATGGAACCCATCACCCCCCGTAAAGATTTCTTTTTCATAACCTATCAAAAGTTCAAAGCCAAAAAGATAACCAAGTTGTCTCTTTGTAACATGTCCCCGTCTACTTCCACTCCCCTGTCCTAGATAAAATCATGCTTCAGCCTGAGTCTGACATCAAAAAAACCATACAACCTCATGAACAACCACCCTTAGACACTTCCCTACCATCGTTTAAATGACCAAGAGAAAGTGAAACCAATCCTGTCATGCCTCCCCACATTAACAAGTGTATAAAGCTAAAGAAAAAGTGGTTGACCTGTCCTCTTTTGTTTCTTCCATTCTTCTCACTCCAGAAGAAAAGGAACCTATGATGAATCAACTCACTCTTACACCTCAAAAAACTCAAAATTAAATTAAATGTAACCACGGTGCTAGAGAGCATAGGTGTCATCATCGTCTCCTTGCTCATTAGTCTTGAATAGAAGAAAATGAAGAAAATCAATCTCCACCTTTGACCAAACCAATTGATGACCAACCCCTTCCCATTGATCCACCAGTAGATAACATAGTCCAACCCTCACAACAAAATGAACAAACCCAACAACCACAACTTTTGATACATCCTTCCTAAGAAATCACCCTTTGTCCTCCTATCATAATCAACCTTGATGATGATGATGATGAGATCACAAAAATAGATGAAGAGGTAAATAACAATTTAAACTCTTTATTTTCATCTACCATGAGCTTATCTGATAAATATTTTCAACCAAGTGACGAACCTGGTACATCTCCTAGTTTGGCACTTGCAATTATTTCTTTGGACAGTCAACTTCCCTCACAATATATTGAACATGATTGGGAGGTGCGTGACTTGTTAGATGGTTGAATTTCATTTTCCTTACTAGCCTTTTCTGCATTTATTTTCTTTTCACCTTTTATTTTAGCTTGATTGTATGCATGTATCGTGTTCCCCTGTATCGTGCATTTGATGTTTTCTCTCTCATCATACATTTCTTCTATTTGTTCCTATATTCATCTATATGTCATGCATTTTATTTTTCACTTTAGTTTTTGTTTTCCTTTAGGGGATGATACAAAGCATAAAGACACCCTATGTCTCTTCCATGTTGACCCAAAAGGTCCTTTTCTTTTCGCATTTATTTTGTGTTTTCCTTTTGGGGATGACGCAAAGTGTAGAGATGCCCTATCTCTCTTCCATGTTGATGCAAAATTTCCTTTTCTTTTTTGCTTTTTTTTTGTGTTTTCCTTTTAGGGATGATGCAAAGCATTGTGATGCCCTATGTCTCTTCCATGTTGATCCAATTGGTCCCTTTTCCCTTTTACTTTGTCTTTTTCTTGTGTTTTCCTTTTGGGCATGATGCAAGGCATTGAGATTGAAATGTCTCCTTCATGTTGAATATTTTTTTCTTTTTATTTTTCCTTTTTGTTATCTTTTCGCTTGTGTTTTATTTTTGGGGATGATGAAAAGTGTTGAGGCGACAATTTCTCTTCCATGTTGACCCAAAAAATACTTTTTTTTTCTTTTTTTTTCGCTCTCTTTGTGTCATTCTTCCAGTTCTATGTTCTTTGGGGAATGATGATAGTTCTGAGCTCCTTACAAAATATTGCAGCAATGAACACACTGACCAAAATCCATAGATCCCTTATGTGTTTTGTGTTCTCTTTTATGGGGCACAACTCCCTTTTTCTTTTGTTTTCGTTTACATGACGCAACCTAACTTCAAAACATATGACTTGGAATAGGGCTTTCAAAGTTGGATCTCATGTCTTGTTTTTCCTCTTTTCATTTTCTTTCCTTCGCAACTTTAAAGTAATTACTCATAGAACGATGTGTATCAATTCATTTAAAGTGGGTGGTGTTGGCAAGAGATACTGCACAAGTCATCTGGTGTTGTCATTGATGGCAACCCTAGTTAGTTATCCTATCTGCCCTTTAGTCTTTGATAGTATTGGAAGTCAAATTGAAGTGTAGTGATTAGTTGTTAAAGCTAGAACAAAGCACTTGAAAAAATTGTATATATCGATTCATATATAATTTCCTATTATCATTTTGTGTTATGGATCTCAGGGAAGTTTTTTTGATGTATGAACTATGTTGTCCTTGAATCATCAAGCCTAGTATTGATTGGTGTGCAAGTTAGAAGATCTAGTTTAATTATTTTCTATTTAACAATGCAAGAAGGCTAACTAATTGGATGTAGCATGTTGGGGATATTCAAGGAGTCATTTTTTAAGGTGTCTCACATTCAAGGATGTTGTTTTGGTTCTTCACTATCTTGTGGCCAAATTTGGTTAGTTCACATTAATAATTGTTTATGGATTGATCCAATAGTTTATACATGCTTTATATTTTGTAAAAGATGACATGTAGTTGTTGAAATCTCTTGTTGCAGATATATATAAGTGATTACTCATATCCATTTGAGGTGTGATACGAAGAATCTTGCAAAATTCAAAAATGGTTATTGATCGATTGTGCATAGTTTGATTTGAGTAGAAGGAAGATTGGTGATTTGAATTAAAGTAGACAAAGTTTCAAGAGCAGGAGAGAAAAATCAGACAGAGTGTGAAGAATGTTGTAAATGCACTGAATCTGAACTATAATCAGGCATTAGCAGATGCTATTCTCTTAGTTCAAATCCTTTGGATTTAATCCAAATGTTTTTGTAAGATAGTGAGTCTTCCTTTTGTATCTGAGCAGTGAGTTCTAGGCAGTGTGCATGAATGCATGTGCATACCCCATTTGTAAACACTTATATTGAGTATACTCATATTGTGGATTGAGCTCCATTTTGGTTTTTCCCCTAATAGGGTTTTCGCGTAAAAAATCCGTGTGTTATGGTGTTGTGGTTGATTTTCTTGTGTTCTTGCATCTTTCTTTTGCTTCAATGCTATAAGTGGTTTAAAGATTAGGTTAATAAAGTTAATTTTTGTAGAACACTGATTCACCCCTTCTCTCAATGGTCTTTGATTCCAACGGGGGGCATACATTACCATTATTTCATTTTTCATTTTTAGTTCTTAGTCTAGCCTTGTCATTTCATACAATGCATTTGTCACTTTTTGGATGACACTGGGTGCACAATGTCCTTCATAAGCGTGATCTCTCTTAGAATATTACATTCCTCTTAGTGGCCTAATACGACTCACTACATCCCCTAAGTTGTGAATATTTTATTCTTTGATCAGTCCTCTCTTTGAGACATTAGACACAATGTTCCTTAAGTGGTAGACCTCACATAAACTTAACAAGACTCCATTGAACATCCTTTCCTTTTTACACTTTTTCATTTTACATTTTTGCATTTTACACTTTGCACTTTTTGCCACCTTGCATAATGCACCTTGCATGACTATGGTACCCTTTCTTTTTTTTCATGAGTTCTAAGCATACAAATCTTTGCTTGTCTCATGAAGCACAAATCAACATCTTCTTTTGTGGCACCTTATTAAAGTTATCAGGAGGTATAACTTTAGTATGGTTGAACGGGAAGCCCACTCAGTGGCACGACTTTTCCAATAGCCACCTTTTTGTTTGTGAGTGCATACCAAATAGTGTATGTATCTCACCTTTTGGGCCTTCCCACCCGACAAACCACCATGAGTTCTTTCACCCTAGAGTTAGTATGCATTCTCTCTTTGAAACAATCATCCTAGATCTAATCCACAACTAGTTGGACAGACAATCGGAGCTCAATTCAATTTCCCTTTCAACATGTGTGTTCCTTTGTTCTTATGTTTAGTTTTCCATGGGATCTTCATCCTGGGGGCTTGATCATCCCTCTTGATCGTTTTCATTCCATCTTGCTAACATAAGTACATTTGAACCCTTCTCTTGATGTTCATGGCTACTTTAGTGTGAGTTTGAAGAAATTTCATCCTATCACTAAAGTGGGGGCTAAATGCACCATAGAAAAATGACCCCTTTTCATTTTCATGGTCTTTTAGGACTTTCTTCATGATATTTGGTATATTATGGCTCTGATTTAATGTTGTAATATGGCTTGAACATGCATATTTAGGTACTAAAATTAAAACAATTACATCTTGTGAAGGTGTTGTGAAGTGTTGTAAAACATTTCTACACTCTTCTAAACTCTATTAATTGCAATTCACCTAAAAATCACATGTTCATCACTAAACAAGTCCTATTTTTAAGTGTTGTAAAGTCTTGTAACAAGATTTCACACTTTTCTAGGCACAACATCACTATTTACACCTTTCTTATGCTTTATTTGACCCCTTTATGCACTCATAAGGCTTAATTAAGTATATTTTTTAATGTAAACCCGATAAACAACATTAAATGTGACTTAATTCCCGACACCCATTTTTAGGTCCTAGGTGGGACCCATTCACCATAGGTGGCAAATGAGTCCCCCTTGGCTCCAAATTCAAAATATTTCAAATTTTTTTTCAGGTTTTTATTCAAAATCACTTGATGTCGGCCTGTGATGAGGTATCAATGGGTTGCTAAGGCACAAGAATGTATAAATAAGTGTTTTTACATCCATTTCAACCCCCATTCATTCAAGCACTTTATAACATCAAATCAAGCATCCATCAAGAATTTTGAAGCATCCATTGACATAACTTCAGACTTTATTCAATAAGGGTTTGGTAAGTTCATATCATTTACATGTTATTTGTTTATCACTCTCTTTCATTTCATTATTTCATTAAGGGCTTGATTACCAAAGTGGGTTTTGACAAGGGAAAACCCCTATTTGCTAACCCTCAACCATTTTACCCCTCTTGCATGTGTGTTTGCAAAATTTTATATGTAGATTTAAGGGTATGTGAAAGATCATGATGGGCCAAAAAGTGGCAATATGATGGGTATGTGGTTGATGACTTTTCTTTTACCCAAAATTGATGAAACAAAAAGGGTTTTTAAGGGTATGTGGATGATCATCATGGAAAAAATAGGCCCTTAAGTGGCAAAAAAATTAGAAAAATCAGAGTTAGGAAACTTGATATAAAAATTTGAATAAGTTATCTATATTATTTCAAAAATATGCAAGAATAGAATCTATAGAAAATTGAATGTAGTTTCTAAACTACTAGGCTTATTTAAAAAGAAAAAATATCTATTTGGTGAAAATTTGAAATTTCAATGTAGTAGTACTTAAATTTCAACGAAAAAATAAGTAGGTGTCTATCTGACCACACTAACCACAATAAAATGATAATATTTTTTGATAAGATTTTAGATATAAGTAGAGGACTCATTTCTCGATGTGATGCATATTTTTTTGTAATTTGTTTCCAAGTAAATAATTAATTATGAATTTTTTATTAAATTTTTTTAAAAATATAAAAACTTGTATGTCTGACCACCTTAACTTGGTCTAAACTTCATGAAATTCAATTTTTCTTTTTTTAATCCTATAGTATATGAAGTATAGAATGTGATGCATGTTTCAGATTCAAAAAATGTGATACCGTTTGAAAGCTATAATTTTTTTTCAATCAACCTATCACATACCCTTAACAAGTATTTAGGTGTTGGAGAGTGTTCAACAAGTCAACAAGGTGCTTCAAGTCAAATAAACATCATTTCAAGCTTGGAGAAGGTATTATGTCTGTTTCCTATGGAATTGACTTTGGCAACCTGACAACTAGACATCCTCAAATCTGGTGTTATAGGGTTGTCTCCTGATTTCTCAAAATTTTGGGAGAGGATTGATTCACCACCAGTGAAGAATGAGTCCCACCTTAAGGTTGTAAATCTATTTTTTGTCATATTCCAGATCCTGACACTTAGAAACTCATTCTTGACAGTTTTCATCAGAAGTAGGACTGATTCGCCACCTTGGGCGACACTAGTGAATTTTTGTAATTCCAGACAACATCTAGAACATTCTAGAATCTTCATCAAACCTCCAGGTGCACACTAATTCAACTCATTTCTTTTTGTTTTGCACTTATTTATTCATAGCTCTTTGTTTTCATATCACATCGTGTTTTCCAACATAGCATAAATCTCAAGTTTTGCATACATAATCAGTCATTCAGATTACTTAATTGCATTTAGTTTATTTCATTTAGTCTAAATAAAATCCTAGATTTGCATAATTTGAATGAACCTAGCTAGCATTTTTGGCCTACCTCTCTCCTTTTAGGTGCAAAACCCTAGAAGAATTAGAGAGCCTTGTGGAGCCAAAAATCTACGGTTTAACCATGAGCAATAACTGTTGACTGCAAAGGACTGTGGACTAGAATATTGGAGCGAGTAGCATGAATATTGGTTCAAATACTGAACAAAAATATCAGATCAGGCATAGCCTTAAACTTGTAATCACAACATGGTGACGTCAATGACAACACAAAAATTGTAGAGATAGTCAATCTTCTTCATTTTTCCAACAAGATGAAATGCAAAACCCTAGTTTGATGCAAATTTGAACTAAATGACTTGGAAATGAAAGAAGAACAAAACATAAAGCTACAGAATAGAATGTGTGCACCTAGAAATGTGTTGAAGACTGGAAACAACTCTGAAAATGTTGAAATTGCTAATTTTTTGAGCTAATGGGACTCATTTTCCATTTTGGGTGAATCACTTCTAGTTTAGGATTTCTAAATAGGAACAAGTTTTGGGAAAATGGGTATCCAAATCTGCAAAGATCTCTGAAAAACACCTACAGTGGGACTCATTCGCCACTTGTGGGGAATGAGTCCAATTTGGGTTTTTTGGAAATTCAAAGTCTAGATTTGCTCTTCTCAGTCTGCTCAATCTATTCCTCCAGGTGTTTGCATACAAAACTCTAATTTTGGGGCTGTAAATGACCTTTCATCGAACATTTTGACCTTGCAAGTAGGGAGAGGAGTCCAACAAGTTTGTAACCTATTCTTCAAGGATGTTCAAGTCTTTAAAGCACCTAGATTTGCAATCACACAATGAGAGAGAGAGGAAATGTTGATTGTTAGGGAATAGGGGTTTGACTTGGTCAAACCACTTTTTGGTAATTAAACCAAATGATGAAATAATGCAATTATAACCTTGCAATGATGATGTATCTTGAATTTTTGTAACAATTGATAAATAATCTTGCTCTTGAATGCCTTAGAAATGATCTTGGAAGTAATCTTGATGACCTTGTGAAGACTTGAAATGCTTAACTCTTGCTTGCTTGACTTGATAATATGAATGGATGATGTTGCTTGTTATGAAATGAGGATTTGAAATCTTTCTTATATATGTAATCCACTCACATGACCATTGATTTGATCCCCAAGGCCAACATTGAAGAAATTTGAATTAAAAACCCACTTTTTCCTGCTCAAACCTCAAAAATAGCTCAAATTGGACTCATTCACCATCCTAGCTGAATGAGTCCCACCTGGATGGGACTCATTCACCCAAGGTGGTGAATAGATCTCACAGGGGCTATTTTCATGCTAAAGTGTTAGGGATTGAAAAAATTAATCTTTTATGTTGATTTTGTCAAGTTTTTGATTAAATTATTCCTTGGGATGCACAATATAGGGTCATAGGGGCCTATAAATGATGATATTAAGGTCATAAATGTAATAGGGCCCAAAATCCAATGTTAAAGTGTTAAATAAATACACTTTACATCATTAAATTAAGGAAAAAATGAGTTTGTTTAGCTTAGAAGGGTCCTAAATCCCATTTGAATGTGTAGAACACATTACAACACTAGATTAGGTCCACTTGATTTACAAGCCTCCCAAATTTAATGTGAAGATGTAAATAAATACATTTTACAACATTAAATTAGCAAATATTTAAGTTAATATATCTTTGAAAGGGCCTAAGACCTAATGTGGAAGTGTAAAAAACCTCACAACACTAGACGAAGGTGGTATTAAGTCCAATTTATGATTAATTATTCCCAAATCAAGCAAGGAAAAGGCATAATTTTTTGGTGGCCCCATTTAGCCCCCACTTTAGTGAGAGGATGAACCTACTTCAAACTCACATTAAAGTAGACATTCAAGAGGATTCCAATTGTACCAATGTGGATGAAAAAGGATGACAAAGATCAAAGGAGGTGGTCAATCCCCCAAGATCCTAAGTCAAACTAACATAAGCATGAAATGACACAAACAAGGTGTATAATATGCAACAAGACAAGATATGTGATCATGCAATGTCAATGAATAGAATAAAGAAGAACAAAAATAAGAAAAAAATAAAAAGATGGATTAAGCTTTGACCATTTGTCCAACATGATGTGGATCAGATCTAGGATATTTGTCCAAAAGAAAGCATACTCAATCTGAGGTGATGTAACTTTTGGCTATCCATTAGGTGAGAAGTCCTAAAAGGTGAGAAACATACACTCATGGTTGGTATGCACTCACACACACACAAGTGGCTATGGGGAAATTCATGCCTCGGATTGGGCTGCCTGCTCAAACCATTCCAAAGTTATACCCTCCGATAACTTTAATAAGATGCCACAAAAAAATTATTTTTGAGCTTCATGAGGCTTGAAAAACTTTGTATGCTTGGAGCTCATGAGAAAACAAGATGACACTATAGGTATGCAAGTTGTGTTATGCAAGGTGGCCATATAAAAAATGTTGTAAATGTGAAATAGTGTAAGATTTTTTTAAAGGGATTTTTTAAAATTCATGTAGGTCTCTTCTTAGGCAACATCATGTTTAATGTCTCCAAGAGAGGAAAAGTCAAAGAAATATCACGCTTTTGGAGGAAATCAAGCCCAATTACACCACCAAGAAAAGGACACATTGCAGGAAGAAAGAAATTGCACAATGAAACATGATGAGTGTTGATGTATGCCCCCACTTTAAATTAGGTTATAACACCATTATTGAGAGAAATTTATTTAAAGTAGAAGATATGAGAGCTTACTCGAAAAGCCCTATGCCAAGTCATGTGTTTCCTATAAGCTACATCATGAATAAGTATGTCACATGTGAGACAACTTAAGGCACATCATCCACATCCCAAGCTTTCTCTTATATGTTCATGAAATGCTTTTGGATTTGGTGGTTGTTCATGGTTGAGTTCATCAAATTTTTTTGTGTAATCTATTGTCTTTTGTTCTAGAGTGGTTGAGTTGGATGATTTTGAAGGGTCTACCTAATTTTTTGTTGACATTACTACTTTTTATTTTCCCTTTTTAGATTCTTTGTTTATGATCTTGTATTCTCCCATGAATGTATGTTCAAAATCTAAGGAACCCAAATAATCTTCTAAGAGATTCGTGATTCCCTCAATTTGTTTTTTCTTTTTCTTGCATGGGTTAAAATTTTGTAGATGATGTCAATGTGTTCAAATGATTATCTTTGTTTTTCTCAATGTTCAAACAACTGTTCGATTCAGGGTTAGCTTCAATTATGTAAACTTTGTTCTCATAGACATATTTCATTTTACGATGAAGAGTGGAAGGCACCGCATTCATTTCATGAATCCATGGCCTTCCTAAAATAATATTATATGAAATATCATGTGGCATAACATGGACCAGGGTTTCTAATGTGGCCTTTCTAGTTGTAATAGTCAAAGTGATCAAACAGAGTGGTTTCTTTCCTACACTGTCAAATCCACTAATAGATAAAGAGGTAGGTTGAATTTTTAATTTATCGATGCCAAGCCTATCCAAAAGGGTCACACTACACACATGAAGGCCTAAGCCATTGTCAACAAGGGTTCAATTTATCCCTTTTCTTTTGTATTGTGATATTATTATGAAAGCTTCATTTTGATTTTGCACTTCCAAAGGGGGGAGTTCACTTTGGTGGAAAATAATGTCAACATTCATTCCATGAATCATGGATGCTATGTCATTTGGTTACACATTAGAAGGGATAGAAACTTTTTGCAAAGCACTTTGAAGCATAGTGTGATAGTTAGGTGAATTTTGAATCAAGTCCTAGAGGGATATATTTATGGGAGTATTCTTGAGTTGTTCAACAAGATCATACTCCTTCCCATTATTCGAAGTTAAATGGGGAGCACTAGGAAAAATGGGATTAGGAAAAGGGAGGGATGTTGAAGTTGTTTGTGTTGGTTGCAAATTGTTTTTAGTGTTATATGTATGAGAAACAGTATTATGAATTGGCTACTGCAAAAAAAAATTCTTAGGTGGGTAAATGATGAGTTTGGGTTTGTTTTGAATTTGTTTCTTGTGTGATGGTGGGTAAAAAATTAGAGGATTCTTAGGATGTCCCATGGGGTATGTATGATTTCCATTAATCAAGGGGAATCTAATGGAAACTTGCACATTCATAACCTTCGAGGTCTTGGTTTTATGTATCTCTAATAAGGGTCAATCTAGAATCACCTATTTTTCATCACCGAAGGAAGCCACCTTATTATCATTGTCATTTTCTTGCACCATGATATTCTCCCTAGGAGGAGAGTTGTTAGGAGAACTACAAACAAAATGTTCTTAAAATTCAAGGATTGGTTCTTCTAAAATGACTTCATCTCAAGTAGGGGAATGGTTAATGGTTGAATTGTCTTGTTTATCAATAGTGGGGATATTAGGAGAAGTATCTATTTGATTTTCCTTTTTCTCTAAGGTCTCATTCTCTTATGCCATATTATCTACCCTAGTAGGAGAGCTTATAATATGTTCATCACATCCTATGGTTAGATTTTGTAAAGTAGCTTCATCACTAGTAGGGCAGGAAGCAAGAGAAGGAAAACTATGATTTTCATGCTTACCAAATATATCTTCCGAAATGGTAGGGGAATTAGGGAAGGGAGGAGGAAGATTCTCATGACCCTCAATAGGTGCATCTTCTAACACCAACCTATCCTCTTCACATCAAGGAGAGATAGTAGGAGAAGGACAATTGTTATTGTCATGGCTACCTATTATATCATCCTCTTTGGCTAAAACATTTTCACAAGAAAATGATGAATAGAGATTAGGTAAGGTGACGTTTAGAAATATTTCTATGATCTCATCTTCTTGTTTTCTAATATCTTCCAAAGGGGAAAGAGGAGAGGGACAATCAAGACCCTCAATGCTTGTATCTTCTTCCACCAAGATACCTTCGTCACTAATATGGGAGGTAACGGGAGAAGAACAAGTATGATTGTTATGATTTTATACACTTGCATCCTCCTATGTCATGACATTCGTACAAATATGATAGATACTAGGAGGGTATCCAACATGCTTATAAAAGGTTTTACTATGCTTTCCTAGATTATTCCCATGAGTAGAGAAAATAGAGTCATACAAACCATTTGATATTCTAGAAAAAATGAATGCTTGAAAAGAACACATGCTAACATAAGAAAGTAAATAAAGTGCAATTCAATGACCTAAAGTGAAATGTTTAAATGCAATTTTCAGATTTGAAACACTATGCAATGATCTGAAAATGAGATGTTGTAAATGAAAATTTGGAATTGATCAATGCATGAAATGAGCCTATTTAAGCTATATTTAGTGAAACACATGTCACAAAAAATCTGTTTATTTTTAAAAAATATATATTTTGTGAAATTTGAAATTTCAATGCAGTTGCACTTAAATTTTAGGGAGAAAAAAAGAAGTAGGTGTCTATCTGACCACCCTAACCACAATAAAATGATAATATTTTTTTATAAGATTTTAGATATAAGTAGAGGACTCATGTCCTGATGTGATGCATATTTTTTTGTAATTTTTTCCAAGTAAATAATTAATTACGAATTTTTTATTACAAATTTTAAAAAATATTAAAACTCATATGTTTGACCAAGTTACCTTGGTCAAAACTTCATGAAATTCATTTTTTTAATCCTAAAGTATGCAAAGCATAGAATGCGACACATGTTTCAGATTAAAAAAATGTGATACCGTTTGAAAGCTATAGATGTTTTTCAATCAGCCTATCAGTTAGGACTTTAGTCGTAATCCAAATAGAAAATAGCTCAAAGGGTATGTGCAAGATCATCATGGAAAAAATAGGTATAAGCGACAAAAATTGAGAAAAATCAGGAGTTGAGCTATAAAAAATTTGAACCAGAAGTTATCTATATTATTTCAAAAATATGTAAGAATATAATCTACAGCAAATTGAATGTAGTTTCTAAATTAATAGGTTTATTGAAAAAAAAAATTATTTGGTGAAAATTTGAAATTTCAATGCAATAGTACTTAAATTTTAGGGAAAAAATAAGAAGTAGGTGTTTGTCTGACCACCCTAACCACAATAAAATGATAATATTTTTTTATAAGATTTTAGATATAAGTAGAGGACTCTTTTCCAGATGTGATGCATATTTTTTTGTAATTTTTTCAAGTAAATAATTAATTATGATTTTTTTTATTACAACTTTTAAAAATATAAAACTTGTATGTTTGACCACCTTAACTTGGGTCAAACTTCATGAAATTCATTTTTTTTTTTTAATCCTATAGTATACAAAGCGTGGGAATGTGACACATGCTTTGGATTCAAAAATGTATTCTGTTTGAAAGCTATAAATGTTTTCAACCATCTATAATCGGGGACTTTAGTCATAATTCAAATAGAAAATGAATAATATTTTTTATTAAATTCAATGTAAAGCATAATTTACTTATATTGGTGGAAAGCTGAGAATATCCTTTAAAACCCTTTTTGTTTGATCAATTTTGGGTAAAAAAAAAGTTGTCAGCCACATACCCTACACATACCCATCATATTGCCACTTTTTGGCCTATCATGATCCTGCACATACCCCAAATGGGACTCATTCGCCATCTTGGGTGAATGATTCCCACCTGGATGGGACTCATTCACCCAAGGTGGTGAATGGGTCCCATAGGGGCTATTTTTCATGTTAAAGTGTCAGGGAGTGAAGAATTTAAGCTTTTATATTGATTTTGTCAGTTTTTTTCTTAAATTATGCCTTGGGATGCATAATATAGGGTCATAGGGGCCTATTAATGATGATATTAGGGTCATAAATGCAATAGGGCCCAAAATCCAATGTGAAAGTGTTAAATAAATACACTTTACAACATTAAATTAATGAATAATTGAGTTTGTTTAGCTTAGAAGGGTCCTAAATCCCATGTGAATGTGTAGAACACATTACAACACTAGATTAGGTCCACTTGATTTACAAGCCTCCTAAATGTAATGTGAAGATGTAAATAAATACATTTTACAACATTAAATTAGGGAAGAGTTAAGTCAATTTAGCTTTAAAAGGGCCCAAGACCTAATGTGGAAGTGTAAAACACCTCACAACACTAGACCAAGGTCATATTAAGTGTAATTTATTATTAATTATTCCAAAATCAAGCAAGAAAAGGCATACTTTTTCGGTGAATCCATTAGTTTATAATTAGATCCTAGGACAACTGTATTGCAAGATCTCTTTCTCCTTTTAGGTATGTGCAGGAGCATGATGGGCCAAAAAGTGGCGATGCGATGGGTATGTGGGTGACGACTTTTTTTTACCCAAAATTGATTAAACGAAAAGGGTTTTTAAAGGAGATTCTTAGCTTTCCACCAATATAAATTATAATTTACATTGAATTTAATAAATAATTAATATTCATTTTCTATTTGAATTATGACTAAAGTCCTAATTGATATGTTGATTGAAAAAAATCTATAGCTTTCAAACGATATCACATTTTTTGAATCTGAAACATGTGTCACATTCTATGCTTCACATACTATAGGATTAAAAAAAATGAATTTCATGAAGTTTTATTAAGATTAAGATGGTCAGGACTATACGTTTTATATTTTTTAAAGGTTAATAAAAGTTTCATGGTATTATTTGCTTGGAAAAAACTTACAAAAAATATGCATCACATCAGGACATGAGTCCTCTACTTACATATAAAATATTATAAAGAAATTTTATCATTTTATTGTGGTTAGTGTGGTTAGACAGACACCTACTTCTTATTTTTTCCTTGAAATTTAAGTACCACTGCATTGAAATTTCAAATTTTCACCAAATAGTTTTAAAAAAAAGACCTAGTAGTTTAGAAACTACATTCAATTTGCTACAGATTCTATTCTTACATATTTTTGAAATAATATAGATAACTTATTCAAATTTTTACATCAAGTTGTCTAACTTTGATTTTTCTGAATTTTCATCGCCACTTAAGGGCCATTTTTTCCCATTATGATACTGCACATACCCTTTTCATACTTTGGATTGAGATCTCTAGGGTTTTCCTTGGATGAGAGTGTGTGGAGATTTTTATTCTATCTCCCAAGCATAAAAGCAACAAAATTCCAACCTTTAATTTTTGTGAACCTTCATTTAGAACATCATAATTCTAATTTGGAGTGCATCATCATCCTAGCTCTTAATTGCATTAACTTTGCATTAGAGTTTCAATTTGTTAATTGGAATTCTAGGGTTTCTAAATCTTGCATTATTTAAAGTGCATATAAATTGCATCTTACATCACTGAAAATCATCTCAAATCTAGTATACAGATCATATAAACTAAAAAGTATAAAAATCACTTAATTTTTTTTTGAACAATTGTGAAAAAACCCTCACTAGGACTCATACGCTCCTGTGGGTGATTTAATCCAAGTACAAATTTTAAACTGCATTTTCCAAATTCAAAACTCTATTTCTATGCTCTTGTTTGTTGGTGATAAGTTTCTATTTTATTTTATAGAGTTTTGTTGTGCAGTTTTCGCACACATGCCCCACTGAAAGTAAGGACCCTCTTTTGCTTTAGTTTTTGGTGTCTTGGCCCTTAGATTTGGTTGCTTTTTCATGTGCATGAATGACTATCTTGCTTGTGCAAATGTCCCTTTTGAGGAAACATTTTGAAAATCCTAAGTCTTTGAGGTAGTTTCGGGTTTTTCTTTGTTTTTGAGAAAATTCCCTCTCCTCAGAATTCCCTGAATGGCTTGGAAATCTGACAGAGGCTAGTTCTACACTGTTTTTAGAGATTTTAGATCCTTGGGGAATTCTTCTTCCTCGAAATTTCCTGAAATTCTGCTAAGCCTCCGAATTTATGAATTCCTTCCCAACCTTGGATCGCCGAGCTTGTTGTCTTGTCATTGCATTTATGTTCTCTTACGAACTCTGTAGCTCATGTTTATTGATCTCTTAGGGGAGTTTATGCTAAGGATTTATGTCATTTGTCTTTCTTTGAATCTGAAAGAGCTTAACCTCTGAGTGGTATTCAAGCTTTGAATTGATGGCTTTGATTGCATTTTCCTGGTGTATTTGCATTTGTTGGAGGTTTGGATATCATGCGAGTTGCTGCCCTCTTGAATTGTTGTTCATCAATGGTATGTACATAGTTCCCTTGCCTTTATTGATGATTATGAATAGTTCTATGATGTCTAGGGCACATCCTGAGTTTGGGTTTGGCATGCTTGAAGATCTGTGTTTAAAACTAGGGTTTTGTGCGATTGATGGATTAGCCATCCAAATACGAATCTGAGTTATCACTTCTCACTTGTATCTGCTCGATTGCTTTTCCTTGGTGAATTTATCATGATTTAGTGAAACAAACAAAGTGAATCGAGGTTGGGACTGTGTGTTTATGGCAGAACCTTATGGGGGTATGTGCAGGATCATCATGGAAAAAATAGGCCCTTAAATGGAAAAACAATCAAAAAAATCAGAGTTGGGAAACTTGACGTAAAATTTTGAATAAGTTATCTATATTATTTCAAAAATATGTAAGAATAGAATCTGTAGAAAATTGAATGTAGTTTCTAAACTACTAGGTTTTTTTTTTTTTTAAAAATCTATTTGGTGAAAATTTGAAATTTCAATTAGTGGTACTTAAATTTTAGGGAAAAAATAAGTAGGTGTTTGTCTAACCACCTAACCACAATAAAATGATAATATTTTTTTATAATATTTTAGATATAAGTAGACGACTCATGCCATGATGTGATGCATATTTTTTGTAATTTTGTCCAAGTAAATAATTAATTATGAATTTTTATTACAACTTTTTAAAAAATATACAAATTCGTATGTCTGACCACCTTTAAAACTTGGTCAAAATTTCATGAAATTCAATTTTTCTTTTTTAATCCTATAGTATGTGAAGAATAGAATGTGACACATGTTTTGGATTCAAAAATGTGATACCGTTTGAAAGCTATAGATGTTTTTCAATTAGTCTATCAATCAGGACTTTAGTCATAATTTGAATAGAAAATGAATAATAATTACTTATTAAATTCAAAGTAAAGCATAATTTATATCAGTGGAAAGCTGAGAATCTCCTTTAAAAACCCTTTTCATTTCATCAATTTTGGATAAAAAAAATATTCGTCAGCCACGTACCCATCAAATTGCCACTTTTTGGCCCATCATGATCCTACACATACCCAGGGTTTCAACTTTGGAGCCATCACCAATACTGATCAAATTTCCCTTGAATGAATTCTAAGTCTGGATCCATCAATGAATGATTTGAGAAAAACAAAATTTGAGCCCAGGTCACAAATTAATGATCATTCGATCAATTTGGCCAAACTGTGAAGGATTGGAGATTTTAGGATTTTGAATGCTTCGCGGAAATTCGTTACCCTAGGAAAACCCCAAACTTCTGTTGCCCCTTCATTTTCCTGAAATATGTGATGTCTTGTCATTTTTGTGGATTTCCGTCCCCAACAGAATCCCCCAAAAACCTATTGGAAATGAAGAATTGAGGGATAGTATGAGTTATTTGTTAGTGATTTTGCATTATATGGTCGATTTGAGTGATTTAAAGATGTATCATGCTATTTCTTAATTAATGATGTTGATTGAGTGAATTTTGGATGTTTATTGTGATTTCATCGCTAAATTCCACCTGGCTTGGATTTCCCTGAAATTCCCTTTTGGCCTTAATTCCGCGAAGGGGTGAAAATCCTGAGCTTTGAAGAAATTATGCTTTAACAATATTTCAAGGGTATTTTGATCTTTGTTTGGATTTATTTGAATGATGAATATATTATTGGTGATGGGATAATTCTGATCCTCATGTTATAATGGATATTGATGGTGGTTTTTGCTGAGTGTAGGTTGAATTTAAAAAAGTCATCAAGGAATCAAGAGAGGAGATTAAATCAATTGAAGGAGGGTTTAAAGTATTTATTACTCCACCTTTGGCTGACCTAGAGGGCAATTTTTCTTAAGGTTCCAAATAAATTGGATCAAGATAGGGATGAAGGTCCAGTTAATGACCGATTGCATTGGGAGTTGTGCTTCCCATTTATCTGGAGCCTTTTCTACCCTGCTTCTTCCGTCCTTTACATGCATTGGATCGAGTTACATTGGACCCAAGCCAACCTGGATGAGTCTCAGGAATTTATTGCTATTTCATGTTGTTCTTGAACTTCTTGGGCTGACTTGTTTGTGGTCATTTTATTATTGTAAACCCTAATTTTGCCGACATATGTTGGGGGGTTTCTATAAATATGGCATTTCGCCTCATTTGTGAAGTAGAAGTCACTAGAGTAGAAGAATTGACTTGGAAGAAAGTAGGGTGATAAAGAAAGAGTTAGTTCATTCCGAGCAAATGTTGTAACACAAAACACTCGAATTGTTGTTGTTATTGGGTGATTCAATACAATTGAAGACATTGTGATTTCTGGTGATCTCTTTGTGTTGATTTATCTTGCATGGTTCTTATTGTTCTATCTTTTGAGATTTCTTGAGAAATATTAGATATATGTTAGATTTAGAATTAGATATGATTCAATGGTGTTTATGGTTTGATGCTTGAAGTGTTTGCAACAATCCCTGGTCCATACTTTTTGTAGCTAGCTGATTGTTGGTTGCTTTGTAAAGTTAGCCTGGACCTTATATTCACTAAGCTTAGTTCAATTGTGAAGGTTTATTCATTTTAATTGCAATAGGGTTGTTTTAAATGAATGTTCATGATCTAAAAATATTTAATGCCTTAGAAGATTGTACTATTTCTGTAAGATTGCAGATTCATCTGGGTCAAGCAGGAATTAGTTACTGAGGGATTGGTCCATTTCAAGTATTTTATCATTTTCATTGTTAATCTTAGGGTTAGTGTTAAATATGGAAGTCTCTTGAAACCCTTTTCTCTTTTGCTGTTTATTTTTAACCTGGGTTAGTTTTAGGATTAAAAGCATCACCATATTGTTGCATCTGATGAAAGTACACTTCCATCATTGTTCATTTGTAAGGCCCCTTGTGATTACTAGCATTTTCACATATTATCTGAGTTGTTTATGCATTGTCAAGACTTGGTATTAGAGACCTTGGGGTTATCTCTTAAGGCTGGCTGGTAGAGATTTACTTTTCAAGAGAGATAGAATATCACATTTTGTCTAAGTTGTTGCTGTGTAGAAAACACCATCAACAAGTTTCTATTATATTCATTTCATTGTACTTAGCTTAAATTATATTTGCATTCATCTTGCATTTTGTACACCTTGCATGAGATTTTCTACTTGGTGTCATATTGCTAATACTATAGTGAGATGAAGCTTGAGACTCATGTCACCCTGTGATAGCACAATCATTGTGGATGTTGGGTTGTCTAGCTCTTCCACTACTAGTGTTGACACTAGTGGACACTAGTTATGGACTATACCCTTAACAACTCTTTGCCTTCAAGTAGTGTGATGCATGCTAAAAAAATGGTTGCTAGTGTTCCACAAGAAAACATAATTCAAATTCATGAGGACTTAGCAAACTTACAAAATAAAATAAGTAATGAAAAAATTTCAACAACTATTATCGCTACCATAGATAACATACATTTCATGATTGGAATTGAAGAAGGAATTGATCTGATGTTTAATATAATTCAGATTTTTGGCCATGTCTTAACTCAAAAACTAGTTTTCCTTTACCTATGAACAATTTCACAAGCCAAGGAAGAATTCATATTCCTCCTCCCACAATAATTTCCTCTATTCCTACCTATACTAACCCTCAAGTCACAACAAAAATACAATCATTTACTAATCCGATTCCTTCCTTAGGTATTTCTACTAGCATCCCTAGTACCTTTATGGCATCACACATCATATCTCGTACCACTTTACCACCTATAATCATTCCATTCACTTGGTATAAAAAAACATACACCCCTCCACCTTATTCACCCCCATCTCACAGTACAAGAAATGAACCTCTCATAAACTAACTTTCCCAAATCATTTCATCCCTTTAAAAACAAGTTTCTACTATCATCCAAAATCAAAATGACCCACCCACATATTATGTCAAAATCACTCACTTGTCCTTGCAGATATTGAGAACACAGATTCTGCAAGGTGTAGAGGTGCCTAGATTCAAGAAATATCAGGGGAAAGGATAGCCTTCTAACCATGTTTCCACTTACACGACTTTATGTAGTGACTTTTTCCTTGATGACAAACTCTTGGCTAAAATTTTCCATAGATCCTTGAAGGATACTGCCTTAGAATGGTTTTCTTCATTACCGAACAACTCAATTCTTTCATTCAATGATCTTGTTGAGGCATTTATAAACCATTTCCAAGTGCATATGAATCCTAAGATGGCCTTGGGTGCTTTTATCATATGCAAGAAAAAAGAAGAGGAACATATTACTGACTTTCTTTCATGATATCAATAGCTTTATTCCTAAATCAATGTAAACATTATCGATCCTCACCTTTAAAAGATGTTCATAGTGAATTTGCAAAGTAAAATAAAAGATAAGCTTACCATGATGAAATTCCCCTCCTTCATGCACTTATGTACTGCCCTCTATGATTATCAAAACTCGATTAGTAGTCATGATAGAAAATCCACCTCTAGTGAAACTAAAAAGTTAGAGTCCACAAACCAAAATAATTACCAACCTTTTAAGAAGTAGAATAAAGGTTTCCTCCAACTAAATACCCCTCAAGAAAATACTTAACATTTCAATACCCAAGTAGCTGTCGTAAAAGCAACGATACCCTTTAACTATGGGGACCCAAAAAGACAATTCACTCCCCGTAGACCTGATACCCTTTATAACACAATGCCACAACTTTATAACAACAAATGATCACCTTTCATCCTATTAAAACACCCGATCCTAATAAGCCTCTATCTCTAAACTTTAGATCAAATGCTTATTGCCATTATCACTGACAAAATGGACATGATATAGAACATTGTACTCATCTTTAACATCTTATGCAAGGCCTCATTGATTCTGGTCAACTTTCCATTGGAGGTTTTATTGATTAAGGAAATAAGTTTGTTGCCCCTCCTAACCAAAACATACAAATCTTTATCAACCCCCTGCCAAAACATAATATTTCATGTGTCAAAGCTAGTGAAACTACAAATACTGTTGTGATGAATGTTGACATAGATAATGAGAACATAGATACAATTCAACAAAGTCCTATGGATATAGATCAACAAGTACAAAATCCTATCAATGGTTTGGTTGTATTTGTCGAAACTCAACATCATAAGGGCCAAACTAAAAACCCTCTCTACATTTCTTTCTCCTCACAAGATATACTTAAACATGCGCTTGATGATCCTCTTATAGCTGGTTGAATCTATGATAATCCCACTAATGGGATATTAATAGATCCCCCTATTGAGAGAATGTGATCACTGAATAATTCTTACTTGTGCATGAGCTCTATCAAGAAATATACGATAAACCAAAAGCATGGATCAAAAGGCATAACAAACTTGATTGCCCTATGATGGGATCAGTCACCTTGCCTTTACAAATAGGACCAAAAACATTAGATATTACCTTCTCTATCATCCCATAGTCAAACCAATTTCATGTGAAGCTAGGCTATCCATGGCTTCGCTCCATGAATTTCGTCCCTTGAATTGTGCATAAATTCTTAAAGTTGCCTTTTGTTAATGAAATTTTTGTTGTACATCATAGTGGCTTTAACCCCTTATCTAACCATGGAAACTTTTCCTTAGATTTCTTTTGGCCCGAGCCTATGGAACCTATTAGACATTGAGAGGACTTCTTTTTCATAACTTATCAAAAGTTCAAGGCAAAGAAAGTAGAATAATTATCCCTTCAAAACATGCCTCAACCTACAATTGAGCCTACCATCCTTGACAAAACCATGATTAAACCTAAGGAAACAACACAAACTCAAGATCAACCTATAACGACTCCTACAACATCTTACAAAAGACCAAGAGACAATGAAACTAATACTTTTGTTACTCCTAGAATAAAACAAGTTTACAAAGCTAAAGAGAAAGTGGTTGAACAACCTTCCATGGTTCCTTTCGTTCCTCCTCTTAGGGAAGAAAATAAACCTATGGTTGATCAACCCATTCCTACACAAATGCAACTTGAAAACTGAACTAAAAGAAACAGAGGTAATAGAGAGCATAGGAATAGACATCATGCCCTTACTCGAAGGTTAAATGAATAAATAAACAAAGAAAATCAAGATCCAAACTTGACTGAAACAATCCATGATGACACTATACCCTTTTAACATAAACAAGAACCTTACATGGACAATATCCTTCAACCTCTTGTTGTGATTAACTTGGATAAACCATGAGATTGCAAAGGCTAATGAACAAGTGCATAATGAATTGAAAACATTGTTTTCATCTTCTATGAGCCTAAATGATAATTCTCTAGAAGAGTGTTGAAATTGGTGATGTTCCTAGTTGACACTTCCTATTGTACCTTTGGCTAGTTGTTCACCTTTGCTATACAATGAACATGATTGGGATGCAGAGACAACCTACTTTAGGTTGACTTGCATGTGCCTTACTAGTCCTTTGCATTATTTCTTTTCATTTTTCTTTATGTGATTGCATGCGCATAATATGATCCCCATGTTGCTTTGTTTGATGTATCTTTATCTCTCTTTGAATTCCTCTTTGTACATTCACACCTCTCTATGTTGTAAATTTTTATCCCTTTTCATTTGTCTTATGTTTTTCCTTTTGGGGATGATGCAAGACATTGTGACATTCATGTATGTTCCATGTTGACTCAAAATATTTTCTTTTGTCTTCTTTTTCTTTTGTATTGTGTGTTTTCTTTTGGGGATGATGTAAGGCATTGAGACATCCACATCTCTTCCATGTTGACCCTAAAGCTCTTCCCTTATTTTTCTCTATTTTTTTTTTCGTTTGTCTTATGTTTACCTTTTGGGGATGACATAAGGCATTGAGACACCCATGTCTCTTTCATGTTGACCCAAAAGGTTTTTCTTTTTTCTTGCTCTCTTTGTGTCATTCTTGGAGTTGTATGAGTATTTGGGGAATGATGACAGTTTTGAGCTCTATAAAAACATTGTAGCAAGAACATATTGACCCAAAATCCATAGATCCCTTATGTGTTTGGAGTTTCATTTTGGGGGAAACCCCTTCCTTTTCCATGATATAGGGCTTTCCATTTATCTCTCATGTCTTCTTTATTGTTAGCATTTATCATTTTCTACTTTAAAATAATTGCTCACAACATGGTATTTAGAAATTTCTTTAAAGTGGGGGCATATATTAGCATTATTATTTTACATTTCATGTTTCATGGTGTAGTCTTCTTGCTTCATGCGATGTGTCTTTCACTCTTTGGTTAACATTGGGTGTGATGTTCCTAAAGAGCATGATCTCTTTTAGCACATTATATTCCTCTTAGTGGCTTGATGTGACACATTGCATCCCCTAAGTTGTAAATATTTTATTCTTTTATTGGTCCTCTCTTGGAGACATTAGGTAAAATGTTCCCTAAGTTTAATACCTTACGTGAATTAAACAAGACTCCTTTGAATGTTCCCTATTTTGCATTTACAAAATTTCAGTTATATGGCCACCTTGCATGCCTATGGAGCCATCTTGTTTGTTCATGAGTTCCAAGCATACAAAATTTGCTTGCCTAATGAAGCTCAAAGTTCATTATAAAATTTATCAAGAGGTATAACTTTGGTATGGTTTGATGCAAAGCCCTTCCAAGGCATGAATTTCCCATAGCCACTCACATGTGTGTGATTACATACCGACCATGTTTCTATGTATCTAACCTCTTTGGATTAGTCACTCAGTAGATGGACTAAAGCTTTGTTCCCCGAGGGTGAGCGTGCAACTTTCAGAAAAACAACCTAGATCTTATCTACATCGTGCTGGACAAATGATCGAAGTTTGATTCCACCACTTTTGTTCTATTTTTCTTTTCTACTTGTCTTTGGAAGTGTATGCTTGTTCCTTGATGATGCTCTTGATATCATTTTCATGTGTGTTCTTTCACACCTATGTTGGTTTGTAATGGGATCTTGATCCTGGGGGTTTGATCACCCCTCTTGATTGTTGTCATCCTATCTTATTGACATTGGTGCACTTTGCTTGTGTTTTTTTCTAGCAGCATCTTGGAATTCTCTAAAAGGTAGCCAACTCTTATGGTTAAGGATCCTCAAGGTGAGTGGCCAACATAATGAGCAAAGGATTCTGCATTCTTTACTCCTTCACTTCAAGCTTTGTGGGACCTAGGATGGTATTCCTTATTGCGTTCATTCTTGATATATTTAATGGAGAACACTTTTATGTATAAATTAGTCCCTATTATTTGTAAATAATCACAACTCACTAAATAATTGGTTGATATTTTAAGTAAATGACCATCTATTTGCTAGGGACAAAGAGATATTTCAAATTCATGCTTCATAATTGAAAGAATTTTGAGTGAGTTTTTTTAAATTTTAAATCCACAACTGGGCATCTCACCAATTCATTTAATTGTAAGAAATCTTAACAATTAGAAAAGTGCTTCATCAATTGGGCCTAAAGAGTCAAATATGCAATAACCAATAATACACAAGCTAATTAATTTAGAAAATGGTGGACAATTTTCATAATGCTTTGCAGTCTAAAATCTCACAACATCTGAAAAACAACTTCTTATCAAATCCTGTGCAAATTATTACAAATTTGTGACCCTCTTCAAGCATTTAATTGACTCATTGAGTCAAGGAAAAAATAAGGACACACATCCAATTGAGCAGTTGAAGATTAACATGAATACCCTTGATATTTTCATTTATAAATGGCAAAAAATTACAAGAGGAGAGTATGCATATCAAAAATAAGACTTATACCTAAGACAATTTTATAGTTCTATTCATTAAGCTTTCTACATTATCTTCTTCCTGTACTTAACTTCTACCCATATTATTTACTAGACTCAAAATTAAACCCCTTGCAATGAGCCATGAAATCACTTTTATAGCACAAGGGAGTAACAAGAATCCAACTCAAATGAAATTACATTTAAAAAACATTTCAAAATTAATTTCACCTTCATTCAGACCACTTCCTTGACCATTATATTTAATCATTGCTCACCTGGGAAAGAAAGAATACAAAAAGGGCACCATGCAATTGGTTGGAGAAAAGAAAGACAAACCTCCAAAAGTGTTGCCATCAAAATTAGCACATTCATGCCAAAATCGAGGAAGTCACCATTAGTACCAAAAGTGTAGATTAACGAACTAGCTACAAGGAAGTCAAGTCAACACAAAAGTCCAGAAAACAAGCACCATTTCATAGGGGAAATTGAGTGCTACTAGCCTTGTCACAAGCTGAGTAAGCACACCTGCCTAGTCTCTTGACTAAACTTGGAGAAGCTATTATCATCTCTTCATCTGACTCACCATATGAAACCAGGGAAATGGAAAAATAGCCAAAGTCAAGGCTCGTTCATCCTTCATCACTTGAAGAACTATGAGAAACTTCAATGGGAACATTGTGCTTCCCCAAACAAACCTTAGGACCCTTACTCTGCTTCCTCAATTCCTTAATAGGCTCAACAAGCCTTTTCCATTTAAACTTGATCAGTTCTTCTGAAATGGTCATGTTCCTCAAATTGTAGGTACTTTGGACAATAATTTTCTCACCCTTCTTATGAATACTTCTCTTACCCTTTAGAATGGTTGGAGTTTTTGTTGCACCAGGTTTAGCATTAGGCACATAAACAAGAGGTTCCTTCATACTTAACCTCTTAGACCTTCTAACTAGTGTAACTGGATTAGTTGGTTTGCCCATCTTACCCAGAATAAAACACTAACCAACATCCTACCTTGTAGAGAATACACCAACCTAAACCCTCAGAATCTCCACTTATAGAAATGAAAACCCTAACCAATCCCACATAAAATGACATAGAGCATAATTGAGATGAAGAAACAATACTATCTTAGGAAAATAGAAATGGATAACTAGACTACATGCACGCACACTTATAGACCCAGGGATACTACACCACCACCTCTATGATGATTCACTCAACACTTTAATATCATTCCTCTAGTACCCACAACAATTATTTCAACACCCTAATAATTGCATGTGATGAGGAAAACTATAGGAAAATCCACATTAAATAGAGGAATTAGAGTATATGGCATTTAATGGCCACCCTGGCTCACTCAAGTGAGCAAAAAATCAATCACTCCATGTTGAATCTTGGTCGTTAATCATTTCGGAGCTAAAACTTGATCAACGAGGCCTATTAAGGATCACTAATTTCTTTTCCATCCATACTTGAAAATAGCAATGAGGTGCTTTTAAAACTACCATGTATCCATCCATATCCTGGCAATATCATTTACAACTTACCCATTGTCGCAAAAGTTCCCTTACATCTCCTTCCATCTTTAGCAACGAGTCAAAACTCATATTCGAAGGGAATATTCTCAGACAAAACCCCATCGCTGGTCGCCATAGATGATTAAACCTTCTTGAACATTTTGGAAATGAAGACCTTCCAATGATATCTCCAAACAACCTAGACCATCGATCATTGCAAAAAGGAATTTAGAGTTGGGGATATCTTCAACGATGAGCAATGGTAGCGATGAAAGGTGAACCCAACACATGGCCACTGTAATTTTTAGTCTTCCCTTCCATCGCTTGTCATTGAAGTTAGAAGAGGCGATGAAAGCATTTTGGCGATGGGTGATACAACACACTTCCACACCCATTTCTCATTGTTGAAATGGAGCTAACAGTTTGAAGAACTTTGGTGATGAGCGATGCAAGAGGAAAACTTGACTGTGGCTTTTCACAGAAGGAAACCAATCAGTTGAAGGAATTTCAGTGATGCATGGCCGCTTGACTTGGATGGATATTTGCTACGTGTAAAAGGATGTTTTTAAAAGGGGGCCATGGATTAGGCTGATGACACTCAGCGCTTAGAATGAAAATTGAAAATTATTCCTTGCTATAAAGTATTCAACCAGTCTTTGGAATGATTTCAACCCATGGTGAAGCTCAGGGCAACTAGCGAACCTAAGCAAAAGGGGCCAGTGAAAACATGCACTCAATGACTCAAATGGTGACTTAAGTGACTGGAAACTGAATTTAACAGGTCAGCAAAGAATTAAAATTCCCAAGGGTTAATAATAAGAGACTACAAAGTGAGGGTTTTTGGACCAAAACCCTAATCCATCCATGGACACATAAACTTATAATTGTGACCTAAAAAGGACTTGCACATGACTTCAAAAATTCTTTGGAAGCTCTATCAGTGGCTCATGCTTGGGGACGCATACCCCTGGCAGGTATGGCAAGAATTTGAATCTCAAGTTGAAGGAGACTAGCAAAGAGGCACAAAGAACTAGGAACCTCCCAGGACAAGGAAAACAAACACTACAAGAAAGGAGCACACCATAATTATTTACACTACCTACAAAGCTATACAACACAGTGTACCTTCTTCTTGGAAGCCTCTTTTATTCAATTGGCTTCAATCCTCAAATTGGAAGCCCATGGACCCCAAAAGCCTAAGACTAAATCTTTCCTCTATCAAAGACTTTGTCCTGTCCTATTCGTAATGGATCAATCTATGTATTAAGAATTTATAAACAATCAACATAATTATTATTGACACAATCAATCCCACATATTGTGTAACTATCATGCTCACTAACCAGTTCTATCATAGGATTATCCAGTTGAATTGGAAAAATAAAATATTCATATTCCACTTGATCACAAGCCTTGACATCACATTTATTTTGCACATAAACTAGAATCCTTCATATACATTTTTCTACATGTTAGGCAAACAAACTCCTGAAGTATTAGAGGGAAAGGATACATATTCAGGAATATCTTCATTTTGTGTTACATGGGTTTTATCCTCATTGGATGAAATTATATCTATAATGATGCCTAAAATATGGGGAGCATCAACAAAGAACTCAACTGCACATTCATACTGATTAACATCATACCCCATGTTGTCTGTATCATTTGGCTTCAATACACATAAACCAAATTGTCTTTCATTATTAGCGGGTAGTAGAATTGATATATGATCCATATGTGTATCATGATGCACAATTTGGCTATTCAATATTGCACCTTCCTTTTCATCAGTGCACACATTATCCTTCTCTTGTGTAACTAAAATTTTCAACTTTGCCTCACACAAACATTCATGGTTGGCTTGAATAGATCAACATGTCTATCAACACCTTCACAACATTCAACATTGAGTTCAAAACTCACACTTTGGATATTAACATTCTTATTTTCATATTCTTCAGCATTCATTCCAATAACATGTGTTATTGATGACAAACCCAAATCTCCTTTCCAATATCCTTTAGGTGCAATTTGTTCATCCGATGGTGAGCAATTAATATCACAAAAATTTGCACCATTGTATCCCTCATATGACTACAACACTTCTAGATCATTATTGTGAAGGAAATTATTTTTTTTGGAGAAAGACTAAAAAACTTTAATATCATCATGGTCGTTGGTCTCATTTTCAACATCAATACCAAATGTAAAGGATTCATAAACACCACCATCAAATAAATTGTCAGTGTACTACTTTTCTTACTCACTTCTATGTCTTGACCATACATCAAATATATCAATTCTCAAAAAGTGGACTATCTCTACACAAATAAAGCTCCTTACTTCTATTAAATGGTGGGGATGTGGGCTAATCAAATAAATGATTATCCACTATCTTCATTGTTTTCATGGAAATTCCTACCTTATCACCATAATTATCTAAACCTTGCAACTCATCATCATAATCAAAGTCATTGTAGTCAGTTGAAGAGCATATAGAATCACTCTTAGCCTCTTCAATTTTAGTTGAAAGCATTGTTTCACATTCTAGGAACTCATCAAATGAAACAAATTGTTCCTTCTCAAGTAAAAAAATATTCTCATTGTTATCAACATATCTCCTTGAAGGAAAAGACTCAATATCCACTTCATAAGGATAGTCATACTCAATAGAAGAATAATATGACTCAATGTCATCATAACTACCACAACATGAAAACCCACCAATACTAAAACTACACTCAAGTTCCTCAGGTTGAATGTCTGAACCTTCATTTTCGATGCCTGGATCATTGGTTAGTGACAAAACATCATCAACATTAGCACCAATGTTATTGATCAAATCAAGAGACAAGATAATATCTTGTACCTCTTCTACTCCTTCACCATCTAAGACATCCCAAGGGTGTAAATTAGGAACACTCCTATTTTCATGTTGTATATCTCCATATTCATCATTGTTGTATTGATCTACAGGTATGCGATTTGTAAATTGATTGCAATCATTATATTTTCCCATGCAACAAGGTGGATGTTCATATTCTAATACACTCTCTCGACCCGTTTGCAATGTTTTCTTATACTCCTCCACAAGGAAGCCACCACTAACACTCTAAAGCAAAACATGTTGTGTATAACCATTCTTAGCTTCCTCTTGAACTATAGATTTTTGGAACCACACACCTTTCTAGCTCTTCTAGGGTACTTCACGTAAAATTAGAAAGTAGGGCCAAAAATGCTAAGGGGTTCATTCAAATTATGTTATGTATGATGTTATTTAAGATAAATGTAAAGAACTAAGTGCAATTAAGTAATCTATATGACTGAATTTGAATGCAAAACTAAATATTTAGGCTATGTTGGAAAACACAATGTGATATGCAAACAATGAACTAAGAATGAATAAAACACAAAATAGAAAGAAATGGATTAAAAAAGTGTGCACTTGGGTAAGACTTGAAGAATATGGAATGGTTCGAATGTTGTCTAGAATCACAAAAAATCAACAGTAGGACTCATTCACCCAGGGTGGTGAATTAGTCCTGCTTTTGGTGAAATCTGTCGGCGACAAGTTTCTGACTATCGGGATCCACAATCTGACAAAGCCTAGATTTTCAGTCTTAAGGTGGGACTCATTTTCCACTAGTGGTGAGTCAGTCCTCTTCCAAAATTATGAAAAATCAGGAGACAACTCTGCAACACCAGATTTGGAAATGCGTGCTTGTCGGGTTGTCGAAGTCAATTGTGTAGGAAACAAACAGAATACCTTCTCTAGGCTTGACATAATGTTGATTTGACTTGAAGCACCTAGTTTACTTGTTGACCACTCTTCAACACCTAAATACTTATTAAATCTGCACACAAAAGTTTGTAAACACACATGTAAGAGGGGAAATATGGTTGAGGGTTAGCAAATAGGGGTTTTCCTTGGTCAAACCCCACTTTGGTAATCAAAACCTTAATAAAATAGTGAAATAAAAGAGAATGATAAATAAATAACATGCAAATGCTAGCAACTTACCAAATCCTTGTTGAAGCAAATATGAAGTTATGTCAATGGATGCTCTTAAATGCTTTATTTGTGCTTGATTTGATGTTGTAATGTGCTTGAATGCTTGAGTGGATGAAAATATTGCTTGGATGTGATGTGTGATTGTAGGAGATGTAAAATGAGGTTAAAATCACTTATTTATACACACTTGTGCCTTAGTAACCCGATAAAGGGGTCAAATAAAGCATAAGAAAGCTGTAAATAGTGAAGTTAGCCTAGAGAAGCATGAAATCTTGTTACAAGACTTTACAACACTTCAAAATAGGGGATTTAATAAGTGATGAAAAGGTGATTTTTATATGAATTGTAATAAATAGGGTCTAGAAGAGTGTAGAAATGTTTTACAACACTTCACAACACCTTCACAAGATGTCAATATTTGAGTTTAAGTACATAAATATTCACGTTCAAGCCATATTACAATATAAAATTAGAGTAAAATAGACCAAACATCATGATACAAGACCTAAAAGGCCATGAAAATGACAAGGGGACATTTTTCTATGGCACACCTCTACAATCTTTATCTAATCAATTACTTGGCTGAAATCCTAAGGCTTGAATTCCTTTGGTAGGGTACTCAATCCTGATTGATACATTTTCCAAAATAGATCAATGGACATTGAATATTTTGGTATGACACTCTTAGAAACTTCCAATAGAGCATCCGCAAATTTGGAGAATAGATCATAAGGTGATTCCTCCTTATACCTTTTCATTTCATACAATCTTTTGACTGAGGATACCTGATCAACTTTGCTTTCATCTTGTGAACCTCTCATTTGGGACTCATCATGATCCTCATATTGTATTGATGGAGAAATTGGAATAGTAGGTTCCTTGTCATCTTGACATAAATTTCTACTGATTGATCCACTAATTCTATTTGTATGGAATGTACTAGGATGACAAACATTTGTGGCTAAATATCCCTTCATCATTGAATATTTTAGATTGTTTTCAATATCTATAGCGATTTGATATGCTTGA
>VDFB02086081.1:56178434-56214963 GCA_007258455.2 Sequoia sempervirens | reverse complement strand
GGGGTAAAGAATTAGAGGATTCTTAGGATGGCTCACAAGGTATGTAGGAGGTCCAATAGTCAAGGGGGGTCTAATGGATACTTATGCATCCATAACCATAGTAGTATTGGTCTGATGTATCTCTAATAAAGGGAAATCTAGAATTACCTTTTTACCATCACCTAGGGAAACAAAATTACTATTGTTGTCATTTTCTTGCACCATGATATCCTCCTTAGGAGGAGAGTTTCAAGGAGAACTACAAACTGAATGTTCTTGATATTCAAGGATTGATTCTTTCAAAATGACTTCATTGCAAGTAGGGGAATGATTGATGGTTGGATTTTCTTGCTTGTCAATGATGGTGTTTCCTTGTTCACTAACATTTTCTCTAGGGGAGGAGAGGAAATCAAGTGTCCCATGACTTTCATCAATTATATTTTCCAACATCACAATATCTTAATCACAACTATGAGAGATGCTAGGAGAATAACAAATTTGATTGTAATGATCATTTATGATTTCATTCCTTTGTTCGCTAATGTCTTCCAAAATAGGATAGGTAGGAGACTGATCAGAGAGAGGGTTGTTATAGACCTTAAAGGTTTGATCATCCAACACCAACATATCTTCCTCAGTTATGCTTTTGTCCTCTAAAACATTATCACAAGAGGGAAAGATGTTGGGTGATGAAGATAGGTGAGTTGAAGTTTTAATGGTTTCTTGATGTGTTATGTTATCATCATCATTACCTATGGTTGTTTCTTCTTGTTCATCAATTTCTTGCATAATAAGAGAGGTAGAAGAAGATAAACAACTAGGATTCTCAAAACTCTCATTCATTGGTTCTTATAACACCAAAATTTCTTCTTCATCAATAGGAGAGATATTAGGAGAAGAATAAATATGATCGTTAGGAATGTCTAAGGTTGTATTATCTTTAACTAAAACACTCTCATAGGGAGGGGTTATGATCCTCTTCTTAGCATGCCTAGAAAGATAAGGTACTAACATTCTTTGAACAAAAATGAAAAGTACTTCTAAACATCTCATGTAAAGTTTTAGCAATGTAAACAATGTATATCCAAAGACGCAAAAAACTTTTATCCAATGTATACAAAACTTTAAGAATGCAAAAAATGTATATCCCAAAATGAAAAGAACTTTTATCAAACTTATGAAAAATTTTATGAATGTAAACATTGTATATGCAAAAGTGAAAATACTTACTTTTATCCATATGATGCAAAGTTTTAGAAATGTGAATATTTTCAGATTTGATGATGCTTGTAATTGAAATGATTTCAAAAATGAGCACCCTAAATTGATGTTTTTGACCTAGATGCATAAAACAAATGTTACCAAAACTTTCTAGACATATAGTATATGTTACCAGGAGGCTTAGGAAGCACAAACAAGAGGTTTTTAATGTTGTTAAAGGTAGTTTAAAATCTAGACAGGGACTGATTCGGCCAAAGGAGCGAATGAGTCCTAGTTAGGGTATTTTTCAAAAAAAATAAAAAATTTAAGTGATTTTTATGCTTGTTAAATTCTATGATTTGTAACCTAAATGAAAATACAAATTTTATATGATTTGAGATGATTTGAGATGCAAAAATGCAACCTATATGCACTTTCACTAATGCAAAAAATTGAAACCCTAGAATGTCAATTAACTAATGTAAACTCTAATGAAATGTTAATGCAAGACAAATCTAGGATGATGATGCACTCCAAATTAGAATTATGATGTTTCAAATGCTAGTTCACCAAAATGAGATATAGAAAAAGTGGTACAGTGCTATCATATGGTTCTAGGACATAGAACATACCCACTTCTTGATAGCAACTAGGGGAGCTCCTACAACACACTCAACACAATATCAACTAACAACAACAATTTCCAAAACATAATCTTTCAAAAATCTCTTTATCTCATCAAATTCACTCAATTAAATGATACCTTCTTAGACCATGACCTAAACATTTTCAAGGACCCATCAGGGCACACAATATCATATTCACAAATCACTATTGGTTACTTTGTAACACCTTTCACAAAACTGGTTTCTAACACCAACTAGGTCTCAAATTAGGCCTATTTTACAAAGGACCTTGCCTCAATACACTTCAAAATCCACCAAAATAAATTAGGAATCAATTTACATGTGTTTAAACCAAGGATTCCACCATTTGTTCTCAAAAATTCATTCACCCAAGTGCAAAATCACAAACCCTCCTTTCTAGTAAAAAATCTAGGGTTTTAATGAAATTATCACTTCCTACCCACAAGAAATCTTGAAACTACTCCAAATAAGACCTAATATGTCTACACAAACTTATTTCAATAAAATAAAATTCTACCCCAACCAAATTCAATCTTTAGCATATCAAAACCTCACTTTTTCACATGGAAAATTCAAGTTTCCATTCTAGGGCTTCATGTCCAACACAATTCTTTTGCCTCCCCTACACTCACATATTAAAAAAAAACATATAATACTACAATAAAAATCCCATTCCACCTAGTTACAATGATCATAGAGGATGGAATGGGTTTTAACTCATTTTGGTAACTTCAAGCCCTTGAAACTTAAAATTCAAACTAGTCTACATGATTTCTACAAAATACTCCCTTAAATCTAATGTGGAACACTCAAAATGGATTCAAGGTATTGCTAACACATACATACATTTATTTTTGAAATTTTTTATAACAAAAATCAATGTGCAGTCCGTACACTGGTTGTTAATAAGGAGAAAACATAGAATTTACAAACAAAAAAAACAAAGTTTTTATTGATGTTTCTTCTTTCCAAACTTCAAGAACTGGCTTACATCAATGCCTCTCATCACATATATAATTTTTCTCTCAAAACTAACTATCTAACTGACCAAAACTTCCTTTTGAATTTTTGTGACCATTGGACTTCTCTAAGAGTTCAAATTTTACAACTTTTCAATTTTGCCTTTTTGCACAATTAGCAATTTTTCAATATTTTACACTTTCAAGCACCTAGACCTCCTTAACATCTAAATACCATAAAATATGACTAATTAGAATAATAAATGGTCTTCAAGACATTATTTAATGCATATTACCCAAAAATACTAAAGCCTACACAATAACTTCTTGAATTGATATTTTTTATTCAATGGTGCTCCTGCACCATACACCCCAACTTTGAAGTTTTCCAAGTCTCTTGGAAAGATTGATGTATCCTATCCTCCTTTGTGTTCTTCATGCATTTGAACTTCATGCCTTCCTTCAATAGGTTCTCATTGCCTTGACTCTTCACTGCCTTTAACATACTTTCCATCACCATCACTTGTACCTTGATTCAACTATTCACTTTGTACTATGGGGTGTTCCTTAGCTTTTCCATCATCAGATACTATTATCACATCCTCTTTTGCATCTATACACTTAATTTCATCAGCTGTCATCCCTTCTACTTCCTCTTCATGCTTAGATCTTTGTACAAGATCTCTTTTGACTGCAACTTTACCACTGTCAACAGTACCATCACACTCATTGACCTCTATCAGACCTGCAACTATCCTTTACACTTTTCCATCATCCTTACAAACCACTATCCTATTATCCACTATCTTACCAATCTCATAGACCTCTATCTCATCACCATTCAATTACCTCTTCACTTGCTTCTCAGCTGCTACAGGACACATAACTATCCCTATCAATATACCTTCACTCTTTTCTTGCACTTCACACTCACTCTTTACTGTATCAACCTAAGACACCATTCCATCTTCTTTTCTTTTCCACATGAAAGCATTCTTCTTTATCATTTTCTACACATTATCTTCATATTTCTTTCCTACTGTATGTACCTTGTCATGCCTTGCATTGGCTACCAAAACTCTTACTCTTACCTTTATCAATGTTTACAAAGTCTTTTCTCCCTACCATGATGATCTCACCTTGTTCATTTACTTCTCCATTCAATGGAGTTAAAATGTAGGTCTTCCCATCTTTTTCAATTGTGTATGTATTTTTTCTCCCATTATACATTATTGACCTGTCAAACTGCAAGGGCCTTCCTAGCAACATATGACAACAACTCATAGGCAATATGTCACAAACAACTTTATCCCTATACTGACCAATTTGAAATTCAACAGTAGCTTGTTCACTTACCACAATGGATTGATTTTCACTAACCCAAGACACTTTCTATGGCCTTTCTCTAGGTACTCTTTGCAAATTCAATTTGTCTACCATATTACTAGATACCATGTTATCAGTGCATCCAGAATCAACTATTACCTTACATACCTTATTTTTGCATCTGCAAGCTATCCTAAACAAGGTTTTTCTCTTAATTAACTCTCTCCATGGATTTATTCAATATTTTTCCTTTCATCATCAAGTTTTCACCTACTTCAAGGGTAGAATGAAGACTATTTGAGTTTGAACTTTCAGCTTCATCCTCTTGAACAATTTGTGCTCTCCTTTCATTCTTCCTTTCTCCTCCACTTGATGTTGAACCAAATTTTTTAGGGCATTTCCAAGAAGGATGACCAAGTTCATTGTAATTGTAACACCTACCAAAAAAACTGTTAGAATTTGTTCCACCACCAAATCTACCCCTTGTACCTGTATAACCTCCTATGAAATCTACAACTTTCTCATCTCTTTTGTTTGGCTCTTCTTGATTCTCATTTGTTTTTCTTGGAGTAGAGAAAGATCCTCTTCCTCTTGTTATGTTGTCTCTTCCTCTAATAGTCTTCTCTTGTATTCTTTTTACTTTCTCTTCATCCTTCAATGCCATCTGATAACATTCTTCTACACTCATAGGATTTGTTAAAGCCAATTAATCATGTATGTTCAATCTCAAACCATCCACGTACCTATAAATTTTCTCATCCTCATTCTCATTATGGTTAGATCTCATACTTAATTTGTAGAAATCTTCAGTATATGCTTTTACATCCATTTCCTTTTTCCTTAAACTTTGCAACCTCTTAAACACTTGAATAGAATAATTAGAAGAGATAAATTTACTTTTTAGTTTAGCCACCATCTTGTCCCATGATAAAAATTTGGATTTTCCTTGCTTCCTTCTTTCTGAATACAAATAATTCCACCACAAATGTGCATGACCTTTTTTTTTTGTTGCAATCTTGACTCTGTGTTCCTTTGGAATGTCCTCACACTCAAAATAATTTTCCAAATATGCTATCAAATCTAACAACTCCTCTTCATTTAGGTTTCCTCCAAAAATTTTAACATCAATATTCACCTTATACTTATCACCTTTGACCGCCTTAAAAAAAAATTCCATTCTCTAATCTTCTAGATCAAGTTCTTCTTCCATGTCTTCAAACTCTTATTCATCTTCATCATTTGAATCACTACTTTCAACTTCTTATCTTCTCTTGTTTGTCTCTAAGGCTACCAATCTCTCTTTTAGTTCTTTGATCTCTCTAATATAATGAATCTTCAAGTCATTCATCTCTTTTGACACATTATTTCCTTTTGGAGGCATCTTCACAATCTTGCCTCTTCACCTTCTAATCTTTCTTTCACAAACTACAATCTCTTTCCACAGAGATATGGTACCTTCTCTTTGATACCACTTGATAGCAACCAATGGAGGTCCTAAAACACACTAAACACAATATCAACAAACAACAACAATTTCCAAAACACAATCTCTCAAAAATCTCTTTATCTCATCAAATTCACTCAATTCTTTGTAGCACTGCAATCCAACTCAAGCGGGTATAACTTTCAATGAGAACTTCTCAGACCATGACTTGAACCTTTTCAAGGACCCATCAAGGCACACAATATCATATTCATAAACCACTATTGGTTACTTTGTAACACCTTTCACAAAACTAGTTTCTAATGCCAACTAGGCCTCAAATTAGGTCTATTTTACAAAGGACCTTTCCTCAATACACTTCCAAATCCACCAAAATTAATTGGGAAGAATTTTTCATGTGTTCAAACTCAGGATTCCACCATTTTTTCTTAGAAATTCACTCACCCAAGTGCCAAATCACAAACCCTCCTTTCTAGTAAAAAATCTAGGGTTTTAATTAAAGTATCACTTCCTACCCATAAGTAATCTTGAAACCACTCCAAAAAAGACATAATAGGTTTGTAAAACCTCATTTTAGAAAGAAACAACACTTCCCCAACCAAATTCAATCTTTAGCATATAAAAACCTCACTTTTTCACATGGAAAACTCAAGTTTCCATTCTAGGGCTTCATGCCCAACACAATTCTTGACCTCCCCCGCACTCACAAATAAAAAAGAAAACATATAATCTTACAATAACAATCCCACTCCACCTAGTTACAGTGATCATAGAGGGTGGAATGGGTTTTAACTCATTTTGGTAACTTCAAACCCTTGAAACTTAAAATTCAAACCAGTCTACAGGATTTCTACAAAATACTCCCTTAATTCTAATGTGGAATGCTCAAAATGGATTCAAAGTATTGCTAACACATATATACAATGAATTTTGAAATCTTTTATAACAAAAATCAATGTACAGTCCCTACAATGGCTGTTAATGAGGAGAAAATATAGAATTTACAGAAAAAAGCAGAGTTTTTATTGATGTTTCTTCTTTCCAAACTTCAAGAACTAACTTACATCAATGTCTCTCATCACATATATACTTTTTCCCTCAAAAATAACTAGATCTAACCGACCAATTTAACTAACTTTTGAATTTTGATACTGTTGGACTTCTCTAAGAGTTCAAATTTTGCAACTTTTCAATTTTTCCTTTTTGCACAATAAAAAAAAATTCAATTATATTTTGCACTTTCAAGCACCTAGACCTCCTTAACACTTAAATACCATAAAATATGACTAATTAAAATAATAAATGGTCTTCAAGACCTTATTTAATCCATATTACCCCAAAATCCTAAATCCTACACAATAACTTGTTGAATTGACTTTTTTTATTCAATGGTGCTCCTGCACCACTTCCTAATTTCATTCAAGGATAACCCTAGAGATCTCAACCTCAAGTATGCAAAGGAGAAAGAGATCTTTCAATAGGGTTGTCCTAGGGTCTAATTATGAATTAATGAGGGGTTCACCACCAAGTTAAGACTTGGAAAGATAAATGCAATGAAAGATGTAATACTAAACCCTATATGATGCAATGACTTACAAAATGACCTAGAAATGCATATAAATTAGAACAAAAAGTTGTGAAATCAAAAGTGTGCACCTAGAAACTTGTAGAGGCTTGAATGAAGATTGGAAATGATGTAAATCCTAAAATTTAGGCCTACTAAGACTCATTAGCCAATTTGGATGAATCAATCCAAAATCTGGGTTTCTGTATAGGAACAAGTTTCTCAAAAAAGGGTGTTCGGAACTACAAAAATATCAAAATTGACCTAAAATAGGACTCATTTTCCAATCTGGGTGAATGAGTCCAATTAGGGATTTCTAGAGCTTTAAAATCTAAATTTTACCTTCAATGTCTACTCTTTCTACTCCTCTTTATTTTTGGATTTGAAACCCTAATTTTGGGGTGGTAGGTGACTTTTTGGTGAAGACTACAACCTTGCAAATGGGGAGACAACTCCAACAACTTTCTCCAAGCTTGTAACCTAATATTAAATGATTATCAAGTCTTTGAAGCACCTATATCTACAACCACACAAAGAAAGAGAGAAAAAGTGTTGATTGTTAGGGAATAGGGGTTTGCCTTGTTCAAACCTCTTGTAGGTAATTAAACCAAATGATGAGAAAATGAAATGAAGGCATGAACCATGGAACAAAGAACATGAATAACAAACAATGATACCTTGAACGATTCCTTGTAAATGATGTCTCGTAAATCTATAACTCAACATGAAATGGTCATGAAGGATGTAGATCTTGATCTTGGCAATAGGAGTAGAATAATGCTTGATCTTGGATCTTCAATGCTAAATCACAATACTAGCTCAATAACATGCTTGATGCTTGATATACTTGACATGATGATGGATCTTGAATTGTTGCTTTAACTAATGAAGAATTGTGCTCTTGAATGCCTTAGAAATGATCTTGAGTGCTCTCTTGATGATCTTGTGAAGTCTTGGAATGCTTAGCTCTTGAATGATTGACTTGATATCATGTAGGCTTATATGAAATAATGATTTGAAAGCTCATTTATATAGGAATTCCATATAATATCCCAGTTATTGGATCTCAAAGGTCGACATACATGAAATTGGAACTTAAAACCTAGTTTTTCTCACTTAAAACCTTGAAAATAGGTCAAATCGGACTCGTTCACCATTCTAGGCCAATGGGTCCCACCTGGATGGGACTCATTTTTCCAAAGTGTGAATGGGTCTCACAAGGCCTATTTTGACTTCTAAAGTGTCAAGGAGTCTATAAATTAAGTTTATATGTTGATCTTGTCAAGTTTTTGATTGGAATATGCCATGGGATGCATAATATAGGGTCATAGGGGGGTATTAATGATGATATAAAGGTCATAAATGTAGTAGGGCCCAAAATTCAATGTGAAATCATAAATAAATACATTTTACAACATTAAATTAAGGTAAAATTGGGTCTATTTAGCTTAAAAGGGCTTGAAATACCATGTGAATGTGTAAAACACATCGCAACACTAGATTAGGTCCACTTTAGTTTACAAGCCTCCTAAATTAAATGTGAAGGTGTAAATAAATACACTTTACAACATTAAATTAAGGAAAAGTTAAGTTAATTTAGCTTAAAAAGGGCCCAAGACCTAATGCAGATGTGTAAAACACCTCACAACACTAGATCTAGGCGACCTTAAGTTCAAATTATCATTAATTGTTCCCAAATCAAGCAAGGAAAAGGTGTACCCTTTTAGCATCATTACACCATGATGTTTCAAAATAATATATGAAAGTAAAGAAAGTGTTATTGTCTCACCTCTTGGTTGGATTTTACTCTTTCAATAAATACCACTTAAGCTTCTTATCTTTCTTGTAGAACTTGGACTTGAACTTGAAAATTTTAAATATAAAACCTATCTAAAATAAACTTTCATTCATTGTTGTTTTAGAAAAGAATGTATAACAGTATCCAACATATCTTACACTATCTTTGCAACTTTTCGATCATTAATGCCTTGGCCAAAATGGGTTGATACTTTTGTGTCTATAGTTAGTTGGGCCTCTACATTATCATTGTAACTTGCAAGAACAATTTCCAAGGAAAATCCAACTACAATGGAAACTAGTTGAATGGCATAGGGTGAAGGGTTGGTGTATGATTGTCACCACAAGTGTGATTGATTTGAATTGTGGGGCCACAGAAACTAGAGTTCAACATCATAATATCAAGCTACAATGTGAGGAGTTAAGTATGACACCAATGAAATACGCAATCTCTTTCTTAACCTAATTTTGGCAAAACATATTCCCCATTTCCTCCTCCTCCTCATGCCTCTAAATCTCCTTTATTCTCCATAATTCTACATTTGACACTACAATAGAATTGATGTCAATTATTTAAATTAATAGAAAAGGATTGATTTTTGTGATTTTTTATAGACTTGGAACAATGAAAGAAAAATAAAAAACTTAAGAATGTTTCATAGATATTTTAATAGAATTAGTTATATCTAGAAAAGTACTTGATAAATTCAAGAAATAGAAAATAAATATCAACCTTGTCGAGTAAGTGTACATATGTAATGTTAAGAAACAAGAGAGATTAAAACTATAAATCAAATTCATCCACTAATTGTCACTTGGGTTCTAGACCAATCCAAATAGAGGTAGTTAGCCTTTGCATTGTACCCTTCATGCTAGAGGGTACCTTAAAAATTTTGTTTTCAAGGATTTGTTGATGCTTTAACATATCAAATATTTGATTTAAGGATATATCTCTTGAAAACAAGATAGATGAGGAAATAATTTGATCTATTTAAGCACTCCTTGGGCATATAGACATAATGCTTCATGCACTAAATCTTTGAAAGAATTATGTCAATAATTCTAGATTTATAGTTTAGAATGAGTTGCATGGTTGTCATAGATTTAGATGATGTAATCAATTAAATTTACAAGTAAGATCTTTTGAATATTTTATGTTGTGAATTTAAACCAATTAATATTTACAATTCAACAAGTGCATTGACATGACAATTTATTGTAATAAATGTTCTTGATTGATAAACACTAATCTTTATATTTACACCTGTAATATTGAAAACTAATATCTAATTAATATTAAAAATATTGTATATCTAACACTTTGGATGGACATTATTAATTAAATGAAATTTCTACATTCAAAATGTTGAATTGATATTGTCCACTAAAAAACATAATTATTTTTTATCCGTTGAACTTTCTAACAGTTGATCATAAGTTAAAGTTACTGCCATGGAAGTTGGAATCCTTCACAGACAGTAACTTTGAGTCTGACAGTCAAACATTTCAAATGCTACACAATATTATTAGTTCAAATAGTAAAGAGATGTTTACGGCTCAACTGCATGAGTTGTCTATCCAGCAAAGTGGACGTCTGACTTGTGAGTTACTTGCTACCATAATACTTGAGTATAGAATGAGATTGCACGTGAGATAAATTCATTGCATTTTTTCTAATTTTCCACCATTCTTACTCACTCTACTATTACTTTGTTGGCAGGTGAAAGGGGACATCTCGAGCTGGGGGAACAACTTTGTAAAGAATTTTATTTTTCAAAGTTGCGACAGGAAGTAACTCACAGGTCATACATCCACTATGCTGGATGGAAAACTCATCCATTCGATCTGTAAACATCTCTTTACCTATATGGTCAAGAAAATGATACAGATCTGAAAATTGTCTTATCCTACATTACGATTGTTTAGGAATAAAATAACAAATATATGATTTAGAATTTATTATATTAAATTTTACAAAATTCATAATCATTATTAATAATATATATTTTTGTATTGAACAAAGTAAAAGAATTTACAAGAATAGAGCTATGAAAAGTAGTTGGGGAACATAGCCAGCTAAAAAAACAACCATACTATACAATTACAAGAGTTGTATACCATTTTTACAAGAGTTGTATAACATACAAGCCATAAAATACAAATCACAAGAGTTGTACAACAGTATATAGACACAATTACAAGAACTGTATAACATTTTTACAATGATCAAGTTTATTTCACCAGCTGAAACTTTACAATCTGATCTTTAATCTGCTATAGTTGATGTTTAGCCTTCTCATTCTTCTTACATAAAACTTGGATCTACAAAAAAAGAACAGCCACCTAAAGACATATGTCAAAGTAAAACTTTAAGAGTGCCAGTTACCTGATAACAGTTCTTAGAAAACATTTCAGCACATCTATTTTTCCATATATTTTTTAAAACTACATTGCTGAAAAGAATCAACAATCATATACTTTTGCATACCATAGTCAAAAATAACTTCTTTCCAATTCAATTCATGATTATAGATCACTGAGAAATATCTAAAAATTACAAACCATTGCCTTCTAACATGTAAACAATCCCAAAAAATGTGTTTCAAACTTTCAGCACCCTTACAAAAATGACAGTTCCCTGTTTGGACCATAATACACTTCAATCTATCCCCCACAGGTAGCTTGCAATATAGTATTTTTCAAGCCGACACTTGTGAATCAAAATCAGCTTTGGAGCACCATATTTGAGCACTTCATTTAGACTAAAAAAATGGTTTCATCTAATGTTCATAAATTAGGGAAGATTTTATGTTGGATCAAAAGGTTGCATCATCTCCTACTCCTTAGGCAAAGATTGGGAAATTTGAACCCTCGTATAAAATGTTATTTGATCCACAGATTGTAGAGGACACTTTACATCATTCAACTCAAACATTACTTCTTTCTCTACTGCCTAGTCAAATTTGTTAGTGTTCTATAGTAGGCTTGACCTCCACGTTGTCATAGTATCTTGTAGGAATAGTGTTGAAGGCAAAGCCAACTGCAACAGCAACAACTTGAATAATATGGGGTGAAGGATTGATCCGTGTAGCTTTCACCTCCAATACAATCATTTTCCTACCCTAATTTTTGTTAGAGTAATTAATAATTGAATCATGCACATAGGAAGAGTTTGGATAGAAGTCTACAATGAACCATTTGATCTATCCACATTATAGTTTGTTCTCATACTTAGTTGGTAATAAAGTATAATTTGTTGTTGATTAGCTATAGCTAGTTGTTGAACTAGTTAAGAGTTATTTAGGAAAGTTGGGTTTATTTCATGTATAAATATGTATTGGTTCATGTTGTTGATAATACAAAACTAGTGAGGTCATCCTTGTTTTGTTTATGCTCTATTTTCTCAAATATTCCTTAATTTTATTTTAGTATCAGAGCTTGATGATAAGGTGTGTTAGTTGTTGTTGAGATGTCTTTTGAGAAATCTTCCTTAGTTGTCTACAGTCATTTAATTCCAATATGTTGAAGTTGTGAAGTTGCAATGTTTGAGTTGAAGAGGAGAATTATGACTAGTGAAGTGTGCTAAAGTTATGAAGTTGCAATGTTTGAGCCAATTTCATCAAAAATTTCAACCTTTGTGTGACCAACATTTTATTTTGATTTGGGTTAAGGGACTAGTACATAATTTCATTTTTTTAGTCTCTTTAAAATGATAAGTTTATCTGAATCATATCTAATAGAATCAAATAAGTTAGATGGTTCCAATTATGTTAATTGGAAGTTCAAGATGTAGACCATAATGCAAGGGTACAATGTTTGGAACATTGTAAATGGTAGAGAGGATAAACCTCATACGCCTCAAGCAGTTGTTCAATAATGGGATAAAATAGAATTCAAAGAAAAGATTCTCTTAGCACATGTTTGCAAACGACTCAATCATCCCTCACATACGAGATATCACTTCATCTAGTGGTACATGGACAAATTTGAAAGGTTTGTGTGTGTTATGTTGGAAATAGGGTTCCACCTTTTTGGAAGATGGAACAAGGGAGATGAGATGGACTCTTATTTCACTAACATTACACTCAAAGAAACCCTCAAGATCTCAATCTATGGCTGAAATTAAGGAAAGAGATCTACAATAGGGTGTCCTAGGGTATGCTTAGAAACTAAAATAGGGTTCACCACCAAGCTAGGGCTTGGAAAGACTAGTAATATGCAAGATCTAATGTCAAGGCCTAATGATATGCAAGGCTTCACTAAATGACCTAGAAATGAATGCAAAACAATTCTATAGAAAGCTGAGAAACTAGAAATGTGCACCTGGAAACTTGTAGAAGCTTGGATGGAGACCTAAAAGGCTGAATATGTTGAAATTAATGCACATTAGGACTCATATGCTAAGTTGGGTGATTTATTCCCAGATTAGGGTTTCTAGGAAAGAATAGAAATATGGCAAAGACAAGTTTGGAACTCCTTAAAACTACAATTTTCATTATATAGGGACTCATACACCATAAGTGGTGTGTCAATTCTACTTGGATTTTTTAGAGGATCAAGGTTTGAATCTTCTCTTCAGTCTCTACTCCATCTTTTCAAGCTAATTTTTGGATTTGAAATGTTAAATTTTGCTCTGTAGATGTCTTTCAATGATCTTGTAGATGATGTGACAACTTTGACAACTTTGAACACTTGACAACTTTTCTCCAATATTTTTCCTTAAAGTGTCTTCAACCTAGATCTACAAATCACACACTAAAGAGAGGGGGAAAAATGTTTTTTTGTTAGTGGAAAGGGGTTTGCCTTGTTCAAACCTGGTTTTGGTAATCAAACCTTGTAATAAAATCAAATGAAAAGAAGGAATGACATGAATGAACAATATAATATATTGTAACTCACCAAAACCTAGGAATTTAAAGTGTTGCAGACATGTAAGGAATGGCTCCAAAGGATGTAGATCTTGAATCTTGCTTGAATGATATAGATCTTGACTTGAATGCTTGCTTGAATCATGAAACCCAACATCACAAATGTTAGCTAAAAGAAAAACATGATGACTTTGACATGATGATTGATACTTGAATAGTGCTCTAAAACACTTGATAATCAGCCCTTGAATTCTCTTGAATTATCTTGTAAACTCTTGAATGCTCTCATGAACTCAAATTTTCTATATGGAATGATCTTGTGAAGTATTCAATTAAAATGAGTGAAATAGCCTTGTATTTATACTTGTTTATGTCAAATTCCTCAAAATTACAACACTACAAGCTGACATCAAATCAAGGAGAACAAAATCCTGCCAATAATTTCAAATTAATTTAATTATAAGCTACACAGGACTCATACACCAGAGTTGGTGTATGAGTCCCATTAGGCTAGGCTATGGGACACATTTTTTAAGAAGTTCCTAGATTCATGTGAAATCCAAATAGGGGCCTCGAAACATTGGTGGGATCCATACACCCAAGTTGGCATATGAGTCTGAGATCACTAAACCCAAAAACACATGAATTATGATTGGGTATTGGTTCATGTCAAGATTAATCCCAGAAAGATGCATTAATTGAGGCTTGTTTCCATGCAAAAGAAGGCTAATTAAAGTATAAAGAAGCCCAATTTGTTAGTGAAACTCTAGGTTAGTGTGAAGGTGTGGTACAACACTTTGCAACACCTAAAATAAGGTACCATTAAGTTCATTTATTTTACAAGGGCCCAAGACCTAATGTGAATGTGTTAAACACACTACAACACTAAATCAAGGCCACATTAAGCTCAATTCAATGAGGGGCTGAAAAAATGTGAAAATGTAGAATACATTTTTCATAATTACATCTAGCCCCCACTTTAGTGAGAGGAGAAACTTGCTTCAAATTCACACTAAATTAGACAAACTTGCATCAAGAGGGATTCAAATGTAACAATGCTAGTAAGATAAGATGAAAACAATCGAGAGGGATAATCAAGCCCCTAGTATTAAGATCCTATAGAAAACCAACATAAGCATAAAGGAACACACATGTAAATGATATAAGAAGCAACAAAAAAGCACAAGCATACATTGCCAAAGACAAAGAATTTAAGAAAAAAATAAAACAAGTGGATCAAGCTTCGATCATTTGTCCTGGATGTTGTGGATTAGATCTAAGTTGTTTGTCTGAAAAGGCATGCTCACAAGGGCTAGTGGAACCTTGGGTCATCCACTATGTGAGCCCCCAATGAGACGCATACGCACGTGGCTGGTATGTGCTCACACGTGGACAAGAAAGTGGCTATGGGAAAGTCATGCCTCAATTCAGCTTCATGTCCAACAAACCAAAGTTATGCCTCTTAATAACTTTTATAAGGCACCACACAAAAATGAACTTCGAGCTTCATGAGGCAAGAAAAGCTTTGTATGCTTGAAACTCATGAACAAACAAGATGGCACCATAGGCAAGAAAAGTGTGTTATGCAAGGTGGCCATATAACCTAAATTGTAAATGCAAAACTAGTGTAAGGAACATTCAAAGGAGTCTTGCTTAGTTCACGTAAGGTCTTAACTTAGTGAGCATTATGCCTAATTTTGTCTCCAAGATAAGACCAATCAAAGAATAAAATATTCACAACTTAGGGGATGTAGTGTATTGCATCAAGCCACTGAGAGGAATATAATATGCTAAGAGAGATCACACTCTTGCAGGACATCACACCCAATGTCACCACAAAGTGAAAAATGAATCGCATGAAGTAAGTAGACTACACCATGAAACATGAAATGCAAAATACTAATGCCAATGTATGCTTCCACTTTAAAGAAATTTCTAAGCACCATGTTGTGAGCAATTACTTTAAAGTAGCAAGTGATAAATGCTAACAATAAAGAGGAAATAAGAGCTTATCTAGAAAGCCCTATTCCAAGTCATATGTTTCAAAATGAAGCTATGTTGTGAAAAAGGAAAGAGGGTGGTTTCCCCCGCAATGAAATCTCAAAATCACATAAGGGATCCATGGATTCGAGGTCAGTATGCTCTTGCTAAAAAAATTTTAGAGAGTTCAAAACTATCACCATTCTCCAAATACTCATGGAATGGAAATAATGACACAAAGAGAGAAAACCCAATGATAAAAATTTTGGGTCAACATGGAAGAGACATGAAAGTCTTGATGCCTGGCATCATCCCCAAAAGGAAAACACAAACAAAGGAAAAAAATATTTACAACATAGAGAAGAATGTGGGTACAAATAAAAGAATTTCATAAAGAGAGAGAGAACAATATGAGGGATCACATTACACACATACAGTCACATAAATAAAAATGAAAGAGAAATAATAAAAAAGACTAGTAAGGCACATGCGAGTCAACCTCTAGCAGGTCGTCTGCATCCCAATCATGTTCCTCATAGACAAAAGGTGAACAACTAGCCAAAGGGACAATAGCAAGTTCTGAACTAGGGTTATTACCAAGTTGAACACTCTTCTTAGTGGAATTTTCATGCAAACTCATAGAAGAGGAAAATAATTTGTTCAATTCATTATGCACTTCCTCATCAATTTTAGTAACCTCATCATCATCATCTAAGTTAATCACAATAGGAGGTTGAATGATAATGTCTAAAGAAGGGTTTAACTCCTATTGTGGTATAGGATTTGTTTGTTTCCGAAAAGGGGTAGATTCATCATGCATTGCTTTAGTCAAGTTTGGATTTTTATTTTCTTTATTATTTTTTTGTTTATCCTTTGAGCAAGAGTGTGACATCTATTCCTACACTCTCTAGCATTTTTGTTTCTTTTTGTATGACTTTCAAGTTTTGTTTGTGTAGGAGCAGGTTTATCAACCATGGGTTTCTTTTCTTCCCTAATGGTAGGAATGAAAGGAACCATGGAAGGTTGTTCAACCACTTTCTCTTTATTTTTGTACTTTTTTTATCTTAAAAGGCATGATGGGACTGTTTTTGGTATCTCTTGGTCTATTTTAGGAAATAGGAAAATGATCTATCTTAATTTGTTCTTGGTTGTTTGGAATGTCTTTTGGTTTAACCATAGTTTCATCAAGGATGGTAGGCTCAGTCATAGTTTGAGGCATGTTTTGAAGGGAAAGTTTTTCTATGTATTTTTCCTTAAACTTTTGGTAGGATTTGAAAAATAAGTCTTCTCAAGGTTTAATAGGTTCTATAGGCTCGATCCAAAATAAATCTAATGAAAATTTCCCTTGGGAAGACAAAGGATTAAATCCACTATGATGCATAGTAAAGATTTCATTGTCATAAGGAAACTTTAAGAATTTATGTAGACCAATGGGAAATCTTCCATGGAGCGTAGCCATGGGTGATCAAGCTTCATACAGAATTGTTCGACTGTCGAGATGACGGAGAATGGGATATCTAATTTTTTCATTCCTATTTGTAAAGGAAGGGTAATCAATCCCTTCTAATGGAAAGTGAAACCGTTATTTATTTTTATCCATGCTTTCAATTTATCATATTTTTCTTAATAGACTTCATGCACAAGTAAGAATTCCTTCATGATCACATTCTCTCCATAGATGAGATCAATTAATATCCCATTAGTGGGCTTGTCGTTGATTCAACCGACTATGTAAAGAGGACCATCAAGTGCATCTCTAATAATATCTTTAGATGAGAAAGCAATGTCAAGAGAATTTTTAGTTTAGCCCTTACGAGGTTGAGTTTCGATCAATGCAATCAAACCTTTTCCAATATTATCTGTAGGACTAGTTTCCATAGGATCTTGTTCAACAATATCTGTTCTATCATCATCAGTGTCAACATTCATCTGATCATTCTTTATAGTTTAACTAGCTTTCACAAATGGAATATTATGTTTAGGCATAGGTTCAGTAAGGATTTGCAATTTTTGGTTGGGAGGAGCAACAAACTTATTTCCTTTATTATTGACATATTCAATTGAAATACAATCGGAATCAATGAGGTCTTGCACTAGATTTTTAAGACACTTACAATATTTCATATAATGTCCATTTTGTTGGTGATAATGGAAATAAGCATTTGATCTAAAACTCAGAGATAAAGGATTAAATTAGGATCAGGAGTTTTAATGAGAGGCAAGGTAATAATTTTTTGTTCTCAAAATTGTGACATTGTGTTATGAAGGGTATCGGGTAAGGGAGTGAATTTCCTAATTGGATCCCAAATGTGAAATGAGTTTTCTTCCATATAGCAGCCACTTGGGCATTGACATGTTTAGGTGTTTGTAGAGGGGGATTAAGTTGAAGGAATCCTTTATTCTATTTTCTAAAAGGTTGGTAATTGTTTTGGTTTGTGGACTCAGACTTTTCAGGTCAGCTAGAGGTGGGTTTTGTATCACAAATACTAACCGAGCTTTGATAATCACAGAGGGCAGTGCATAAGTGTATGAAGGAAGGTAATTTCATCATGGTAAGCTTGTCTTGTATCTTTTTTTGCAAGTTCTCAATGAGAATCCATTGAAGGTGAGGGTCAAGAATCTTTTTATTGATTTGGGAATAAAGTTATTGGTAATGTGAAATGAAGTCAATAACATTTTCGTCATCCTTTTGCTTACATCTCATCAAATTGGCTAAGGTTATTTTAGGAGTCATATGCACTTGGAAATGGTTTATAAAATCCTCAACAAGTTCATTAAATGGAAAAATTGAGTTGTTCGGTATGAGGAAAACCATTAAGGAAGTATCCTTCAAGTATCTAGGGAAAAGCTTAGCCAAGAGCTTATCCTCAAGAATAAAGTCGCTACATAAGGCAATATAAGTAGAAACATGGTTAGAAGGATCTCCTTTCCCACCATATTTCTTGAATCTAGGCACCTCTATAACTTGTGCCATTGACATTCTCAATATCTCCAAGGACAAGGGATTTCTTTTAACATAATATGTAGGTGGAACATTTTGATTTTAGTTTATGGTGGAAACTTGTTTTTGAAGGGATGAAATAGTTTGAAAAAGTTTATTTATGAGAGGATCATTGTTTTTATTTTGAGATGCAGGTGAATAGGGTGGAGGTGTGTATCTCTTTGATGGAAAAGTAAACGGAATGCTTATGGGAGGTAAGGTGGTAGGAGATATGATGTGTGATGCCACAATGGTACTAGGAATGCTAGCGGAAATACCCAAGGTAGGAATGACATTACTAGTAGTAGGTTGCATTGTTGTTGTAACTTGAGGATTGGTATAGGTAGGAATAGATGCAATGGTTGTGAGAGGAGGAATCTGATATCCTCCTTGGCTTTAGAATTTTTTTGAAGGTGGAGAAAAAATAATAAGTTTATCAAAAAAATGAGCTAGGTTATGCAAAATTTTGAAACTCTTCTTCAGTTTCAATCATGTGATGTATGTTATCTATGGTAGGTATAGTAGTGGTTGAAATGTTTTTGGTACTTAGTTGATTTTGTAGGTTTACTAAGTCTTCATGGATTTGTATTATGTTTTCTTGTAGAATACTAGAAACCATTGTTTCAACATTTTTCACACTACATGAAGGCAAGGAATTGTTAAGGGTATGGTCCATACCTAGTGAACTAGTGTCAACACTAGTAGTGAAAGAGCTAGACAACCCAAGATCCATGACAATTGTGCTATTGTGGGATGACATGAGTCTTGAACTTCGTATCACTATAGTATTAGCAATAGGACACCAAGTAGAAAAGATCATACAAGGGACAAGCAAGGAAATGCAAGATGCAAGATAAATGAATGAAATATAAACTCTATTTAAACTAAAATAGAAAACTAACAATAGCAAACTGAAAAATAGAAATAGAGTTTTTAATGCTATAAAGTGTAGTTTAAATCCTAAAATGGGACTAAATCGCCCAGAGGGGTATATGAATCCCAATGAGGTTTTTTGAAGGATATGAATGTTGAATAACAGTCACCACTAAATACCCAGAAATTATGCAAAACCACCTGAACTAGGACTAAATCACCCAAAGGGGTGTATGAGTCCTAGATTGGGATTTTTGCACAAATTTTGAACAATTCTAAGTGAAAGTTATGCTTGTTGCATTATATGATGCCTAAACTCAGTGGAAATGCATATTTCAGATGAAATTCAATGATGCAAGATGCAAAAATACAACCTATATGCACTTTCACTCATGCAAGATTTCAAAACCCTAGATGCAAATCAACTAATGCAAAACCTAATGCAAAGTCAATGCAAGCTAGATCTAGGATGATGATGCAGACCAAATTAGAATTAAGATGTTCTAAATGTAGTTTCACCAAAATTTTATGTTGGAAATAGGGTTCCACCATTTTGGAAGATGGAACAAGGAGATGAGATCCTCTTATTTCGCTAACATTACACTCAAAGAAACCCTGGAGATCTCAATCTAGGGATGAAATGAAGGAAATAGATCTAAAATAGGGTGTCCTAGGGTATGCTTAGAGACTAAAAATGGGGTCACCGCCAAGCTAGGGCTTGGAAAGACTATTAATATGCAATATCTAATGACAAGGTCTAATGATATGGAAGGCTTCACTAAATGACCTAGAAATGAGTACAAAACATAATAGAAAGCTAAGAAACTAGAAAAGTGCACTTGGAAACCTGTAGAAGCTTGGATGGAGACTTGAAATGCTAAATATGTTGAAATTAATGCACACTAGGGCTCATACGATAGGCTAGGAGGTTTAGTCCTAGATTAGGGTTTCTGGGAAAGAACAAAAACTGGAAAATACAAATTTGGAACTCCTAAAAATTACAAATTTCGTTGTATTGGGACTCATACACTACAAGTGGCATATCAGTTCTACTTGTATTTTTTGGAGGATCAAGGTCTGAATCTACTCTTCAATCTATGATCTATCTTCTCACCCTGATTTTCGTCTCTGAAATGGTGAGTTTCGCTTTGTAGATGTCTTTTAATGATCTTGTAGATGATGTGACAACCTTGACAAATTTGAACAGTTGATAACTTTTTTCCAATATTTCTCCTCAAAGGGTCTTCAACCGAGATCTGCAAATCACACACTAAAGAGAGGGGGAAAACTGTTGTTTTGTTAGTAGAAATGAGTTTTCCTTGGTCAAACCCCCTTTTTGTAATCAAACCTTGTAATGAAATCAAATGTAAAGAAGGAATGATGAATAAACAATATGATATGTTGCAATTCACCAAACCCTAGGAATAAAGTGTTGCAAACATGTATGAAATGGCTCCAAAGGATGTAGATCTTGACTCTTCCTTGAATGATATAGATCTTGACTTGAATGCTTGCTTGAATCATGAAACCCTACATCACAAATGTTAGCTCAAAAACAAACATGATGCATGATGACTTTGACATGATGCTTGATACTTGAATAATGCTCTAAAACACTTTATAATCAACCATTGAATTCTCTTGAATGCACTTGTAAACTCTTGAATTCTCTCATGAAATCAAATTTCTATATGGAATGATCTCATGAAATTATTTGATTAAAATGAGTGAAATAACCTTGTATTTATCCTTGCTTATGCCAAATCCCTCAAAATTATAACACTACAAGCCAACATCAAATCTAAGAGAATCAAATCCTACAAATAATTTGAATTTAATTTAATTTTAAGACACATGAGACTCATATTCCAGAAGTAGCATATAAGTCCCATTAGGCTAGGCTATGGGACACATTTTTCAATAAATGTCTAGATTCATGTGAAATTCAAATCGGGGCCTTGAAACTTAGGTGGGACCCATATGCCCAAGGTGGTGTATGAGTCCTAGATCACTAAATCTGGGCCATACAATCCCAAAACACATGAATTATTATTGGATGTTGGTTCATGTCAAGATTAATCTCAAAAAGGTGCATTAATTAAGGCTTATGCATTCAAAATAAGGCCAATTAAAGCATAAAGAAGCCCAATTTGTTAATGAAACCCTAGGTTAGTGTGAAGGTGTGGTACAAAAATTTACAACACCCAAAATAAGGTACCATTAATTTTATTTAGTTTACAAGGGCCCAAGACCTAACTTGAATGTGTTAAACACACTACAACACTAAATCAAGGCCACATTAAGCTAAATTTAACAAGGAGGGCCCAAAAAAATTTGAAATGTAGAGGAGTACATTTTTTGTCATTATATTATGAAATTATAAACTCAAACCAAAAAAAAATTAAAAAAAAAGGAAAATTACTTCCTATAGTGTTGAAAAATACCATCGGGGACATATTCACACTTGTTTGGGCCCACCTTGTGAAATTGGACTTCATGTTGCCTTGATTTAGTGTTTTAATGTGGTTGACACATTTGCATTAGGTCTTGGGCCATTTTCAACTAATGGATTTAAATTGTACCTTGCTAAAGTGTTGTAAAGTGTTGTGATGCACTTTCATACTTTTCTAAGGTTCTAAACATAATAATTGCCTATTTAATTAAAATAAACATTAATCTTGCCTTATTTTGAAGTTTTCTAAAGTGTTGTAACAAAATTTCACACTTCTCTAGGCTTGTCAATAATAATTTGGCTTTCTTATGCTTTAATTGCCCTTATTTTGCATCAACAAGCCTCATTTAATGCATCTTTTTGAGGATAATCCTAACACCAATCACTATCCTATCATAATTCAAGTGTTTTTGGCTTGTGTGGCCCACATTTAGTGATCTTGGACTCATTCGCCACCTTGGGTGAATGAGTACCACCTATATTTTTGGGTCTCAAACCTGTTTTTACACCTTTTTAAGCACTTTTTATTTTTGGTCCCATACATTAGACCAGATGGGACTCATTTTCCATCTTTGGCGAATGAGTCTCGTAAGGCCCAAATTAAAATTAATTCAAATTTGTGGCAAGATTTTATTCTCTTAGATATGATGCCAGCTTGTAGTGTTGTAATTTTGGGAATTCTTCCATAATTGAGTAAAAATAAAAGGAACTTCTTTCACTCATATTTTCACCTAGCAATATAATAAGCAATCAAGTGTTCACAAGAGTATTCAAGAGCATTCAAGTATCTTCAAGAGCATATTTTTAAGCATTTTAGAGAAACATTTAAGCCTCAATCATCATGCCAAGGATTTCATACATCATGTTGTTCATGTTGTTTCATTTCAATCATTTTTCTAAGTCATTTAGTGTTAGTTTGCATTCAATTAGGGTTTGGTCTTGCATCTTGCATTTCATTATGTTTTTCAAGTTAAAACTTGGCGGTGAACACCTCATTAGATCATATTCAGCCCCTAGAACAACCCTCTTGCAAGATCTCTTTCACTTTTGCATTGAGATCTCAAGGATTTGTTCTTGAGTGAAAGTTAGTGAAAATTGCCCCTTTTAGTTACCTAAACCCTAAAGGTAGGAGAGCACCAATCTACTACCTTTCATTTTGGTGAACCTACATTTAGAACATTTCATTTTTTGATTTGGAGTGTATTATCATCCTAGATTTTCCTTCTATTAACATTGCATTAGGATTTGCATTGGTTAATTTGTATTCTAGGGTTTCAAATTTTGCATTAGTGAAAGATCATATAGCTTTCATTTTTTCATTTAATTTCATTGAAAATCATTCAAAATATGCATTTTCATCTTAGATAAAAATCAGAAAACATAAAAAACATAAAATTAAATTAAAATTTTCTAAAAATTTCTAAAAATTTTGAAAAAAATCATCACTTAGACTCATTCGCCACTTTGGGCGAATTAGTCCCTTTTTATATTTTGCATTGCATTTTATGGCATTTACAATTTAGTTTTTGAGTTTCTATTTGCTTTTATTTCCTTTTTGTTTCAATTTCTAGAATTTTTGTTTTAAGCATTTCTTTTTTCTTAGCTTATATTGCATTTGCATTCACCTTTCCTTTAGTAGACCTTGTATGAGTATTTGATGTCCTATTTCTAATACTATGTGAGACTTATGTCATCCCACAATAGCACAATCGGTGTTGATCTTGGGTTGTCTAGCTCTTTCACTCCTAGTATTGACACTAATACACTATGTATGTACAACACCCTTAGCAAGTCTTTGCCTTCAAGTAATATGCAAGTTGGAACAAGGAATGATAGTGTCTTGCAAGAAAACATAATTCAAATACATGAGTACCTAGCTAACTTACAACATCAAGTGCAAAATGACAACATTTCAACTACTACCATCCCTACTATAGACAACATTCACTGCATGCTTGAAAGTGAATATGGGCTTGACCTTGTGAAGAACATAGTTCAAGTCTTTGGAAAACACGTCACCCCAAGCACTAGTTGTCCTTTACCAATAAGCAATGTCACAAGCCAAGAAGGAACTCAAATTCCTCATGCCACAACAATTGCCTCAATACCTACCTATACCAACCCTCAAGCAATGCAACAAGTTAGTAATGCGATTCCCTCCTTGGATATTCCTGCTAGTGTCCCTAGTTCCTATGTGGCATCACTTGTTATGTCTCCTACCACTTTACCACCTATAAGCATTCCATTCACTTGTCCCTCGAACACATATGCCCATCCACAACTCTCACTTCCATCTCATAGAACAAGTAATGGCCCTCTCATAGCACAAGTAATGACCCTCTCATTAATCAACTCTTCCAAACCATTTCACCCCTTCAAAAGCAAAACTCCACCATCAATCAAAATAAAAATGGTCCACCTACATATTATGTAAAAAGCAGTCCATTGTCCTTGGAGATATTGCAAACACCAATGCCACAAGGTGTAGAGGTGCCTATATTTGAGAAATAAGAAGGAAATGGAGATCCTTCTAACCATGTTAATGCCTACACTACTTTATGTAGTGACTTTGTCCTTGATGATAAAATTTTGGCTAACCTTTTTCCTAGGTTGTTGAAAGATATTGCCTTGGAATGGTTCTCTTCTTTACCGAACAACTCAATTTGTTCATTTAATGAACTTTTTGTTGGAATTTTTAAACCATTTCCAAGTGCATATGACTCCTAAGATAACCTTGGCCGATTTGATGAGATGTAAGAAAAAAGAAGAAGAAAAGATCACTGACTTTATTTCATGCTATCAATCACTTTATTCCAAAATCAATGTCAAGGTCCCCAACCCTCGCCTTCAAAATATGTTCATTGAAAATTTTCAAAGCAAGATCCAATACAATCTCACCCTGATGAAATTCCCATCCTTTATGCACTTGTATACTACCCTCCATGATTATCAAAATTCGGTTAGTAGTCGAGATACGAAGTCCACTTCTAGCTAAACTAAGAAATCGGAGCCTACAAACCAAAACAATACCCAACCATTTAGAAAAAAAAAAACAAAGGATTCCTTCAATTAAATCCCCCTCAACAACCAACCTAGAATACTAATAACCAAGTAGCTATTGTTAAATCTGCGATGCCCTTTAGCTATGGGGACCAAAAAAGATGATTCACTCCCTTACCTGATACCGTTCATAACACAATGTCCCAACTCTTTAAACAACAAATGATTACTTTTCCTCCCATTAAAACACTTGATCCCAATAAGCCTTTAACCCTGAGCTTTAGATCAAATGCTTATTTCCATTACCACTAACAAAACAAACATGATGTGGAACATTGCAAGCATCTCAAACATGTTGTGCAAGACCTCATTGATTTTGGTCATCTTTCCATTAGAAGTGTTAGTGATCAAGGAAATAAGTTTGTTGCCCCTCCTAACCAAAACTTGAAAATTTTCACCAACCCCATGCCAAAACATAATATTTAATTTTTCAAAGCTAGCAAAACTACAAAGAATGATGTGATGAATGTTGACACAGATGATGATAACAATGATTCAATAAATGTTGATCCTCTAGATGACATGGTAGGAGTGATAGGCGTCATTCCTCGTAAGGGCCAAACTAAGAGTCCTCTTGACATTTCTTTCTCCTCTAAGTATATATACTTAAACATGCTCTCGATGGTCCCCTTTACATAGCTGACCATATCTATGACAAGCCCACTAATGGGATACTAATAGATCCCGCCTATGGAGAGAATGTGATCATCAAGGAATTCTCACTTTTGCATGAGCTCTATCAAGATATATATGATAAACAAAAAGCATGGATCAAGACACACAATGCTTTTCCTTTCCCTACAATGGGATCAATCACCTTACCATTGCAAATAGAACCAAAAACATTAGATTTTGCATTCTCCATCATCCTGTAGTTAGATTAGTTTCATTTGAAGCTAAGTTATCCATGGCTTTTCTCCAGGAAAGATGTCCCTTCAATTGTGCATAAATGCTTAAAGTTTCCCTTTGACAATGAACTATTCACAGTCCACCATAGTGGCTTTAACCCATTGTCCTCTAAAGGTATCTTTTCCATAGATTTATTTTGGCCTGAGCCCATGGAACCTATAAAACCATGAGAAGACTTCTTTTTCTTGTCCTATAAAAAGTTCAAGGAAATGAATATAGCAAAACTATCCCTTCGAAACATGTCCCCACCCACCACCGAACTGACCACCCTAGATGAAACCATGCTTGAGCCTAAATAAATTCCAAACAACCAAGACCAATATAAGAGAGAAACTTCACCTACCTCCTACAAATGATAAAGATATAATGAAAACAATCCTATCACACCTCCTAAAATAAAACAAGTATACAAAGTCAAAGAGAAAGTGGTTGAACAACCTCTCGAGGTTCCTTCCATTCCTCCCCTTCAACAAGAAAATAAACCTATGGTTGATCAACCCGCTCGTACAAAAATGAAACTAGAAAACAAAACTAAAAGAAATAGAGGTGCTAGAGAGAATAGGCGTAGACATCATGCCCTTGCTCATAGGTTACAGGAAGAATTAAACAAAGAAAATCAAAATCCAAACTTGACTAAAGCAATGCATGATGACTCTACCCTTTCCCCAAAACAAAACAACCTAATACAAAAAACATAACAAGAGTTAAACTCTTCCATGGACATTATCGTTTGACCTCCTATTGTGGTCAACTTGGATGATGATGACGAGGTTGCTAAAATTTCCAAAGAGGTGCATAATGAATTGAATACATTGTTTTCCTCTTCCATGAGTTTAGAAGACAAATCTCTTATAAACAGTGTTGAACCTGGTGCTACCCCTAGTTTGGCACTTTCTCTTGTCCCTTTGGCTAGTTTCCCTCGTTTGGTATACAATGAACATGACCGGCAAGAAGATAACTTGCTCATTGGTCGACTCGCACATTCCTTACTAGTCTTTTGCATTTTTTCATTTTCATTTTCTTTTGTGTGATTTCATGTGTGTAATGTGATACCCCATGACGTTTTATTTGATGTTCTATGTCTCTTTGTGACATTCCTCTATTTGTACCTTCATTCTTCTCTATGTTTTCAATCTTTTATCTTTTCGATATTTCTCTCTTTTCATTTATCTTGTGTTTTCCTTTTGGGGATGATGCAAGGAATTGAGACATTCACATCTCTTCAATGTTGACCCAAAATATTTTCTTTTCATTCTATCTTTTCATTTGGCTTGTGTTTTCCTTTTGGGAATGATGCAAGGCATTGAGACATTTATGTCTCTTCCATGTTGACCCAAAATCTTTTCTTTTCATTCTCTTTTTTCATTTTTATTATTTTTTCATTTTGGGGATGACGCAAGGTGTCGAGACATTCGTGTTTCTTCCATGTTGACCCAAAAGGTTTTTTTTTTTTCTCTCTCTCTTTGTGTCATTATTCTAGTTCTATGTGTATTTTGGGAATGATGACAGTTCCTAGCTCTTTAATATCATTGTAACAAGAAAGATACTAACCCCAAATCCATAGATCCCTTTTGTGTTTGGATTTTCATTTTGGGGGCAACCTCCCTCTTTTCTCTTTTCTTTACATGGCGTAGCTTTACTTGGAAACATATGACTTGGAATAGGTCTTTCCAAGTTAGCTCTCATGTCTTCTTTGTTTTCATTTACCATTTTCTACTTTAAATTAATTGCTTGCAACATGGTGTTTAGAAATTTCTTTAAAGTAGGGGCATACATTAGCATTATTCTTCTGCATTTTCTTTCTCATGGTTCATGTGCATTTTTCTAACTTCATACGATGTGTTTTTCACTTTGTGGATGACATTGGGTGTGATGTCCTTCCTGAGAGTGATCTCTCTTAGAATATTACATTACTCTTAGTGGCTTGATGTGATGCACTGCATCCCCTAAGCTGTGAATCTTTTATTCTTTAATTGGTCCTCTTTTGGAGACATTAGGCACAATGTTCCCTAAGTTAAGAACTCACATGAACTAAGAAAAAACACCTTTGAACATCCCTCATTGTTGTTATTATATGGCCACCTTGCATAATATAGCTTGCATACTTGTGGAGACATCTTGTTTGTTCATGAGCTCCAAGCATACAAACTTTTTCTTGTCTCATGAAGCTCAAAAATCTTTTTTTTGTGTGGTGCCTTATTAAAGTTATCAGGAGGTATAACTTTGGTATGGTTTGAGTAGGAAGCCCAACCGAGGCATGAATTTTCCCATAGCCACTTGCATGTTTGTGTGAGTGCATACCAGCCATGAGTGTATGTTTCTCACCTTTTTAGAGTTCTCACCCAGTGGACAGCCTGAAGTTTCGTTGCCTCAGAGTGAGTATGCATTTTTTGGAAAAATAGCCTAGATTTGATCCACATCGTAATGGAAAAATGATTGAGGCTTGATCCAACTCTCTTTTTCTTTTACCTTTCCTCTTTTTTTGTCTTTAATAATGTATGCATGTGCTTTTTTGTTGCTCTTTATCATTCTCATTTGTGTTCTTCTATGCCTATGTTGGTTTGTCATGGGATCTTGATCCTGGTAGCTTGTTCACCCCTCTTGATCATTTTTATCCCATCCTATTGGCATTGGTACATTTAAACCCATCTTGATGAATTTTTATCTACTGTAGTGTGAGTTTGAAGCAAGTTCATCCTCTCACTAAAGTGGGGGATAATTTTAGTGTTGAAAAATATCGTCAGGGACATTTTTGTACTTGTTTGGGCCCTCCTTGTGAAATTTTACTTCATCTGGCCTTGATTTAGTGTTGTAATGTGGTTGACACATTCACATTAGGTCTTGGGCCCTTGTGAACTAATGGACTCAAATTCTACCTTGCTAAAGTGTTGTGAAGTGTTGTAACACACATTCACACTTTTCTAAGGTTATAAATATAATTGAAACCCATTTTTAATTAAAATAAATATTAATCTTGCCTTATTTTCAAGTGTTGTAAGGTTTTATAACAAGCTTTCACACTTTTATAGGCTTATCATTAATAATTAGGCTTTCTTATGGTTTAATTGGCACTATTTTGCATCCACAAGCCTCATTTAATGCATTTTGTCAAGGATAATCCTAACACCAATCACTATCCAATCATAATTCAGGTGTTTCTAGCTTCTGTGGCCTAGATTTAGTGATCTAGGACCCATTTTCCACCTTGGGTGAATGGGTCCCACCCAGATTTTTGGGTCCTGAACCTGTTTTACATCTTTATAAGCACTTTTGAATTTTGGTCCCATACATTATGCCAAGTGGGACTCATTCACCATCTTGGGTGAATCAGTCCCGTGTGACCCAAAATTAAAATTAATTCAAATTTCTAGTAAGATTTTATTCTCCTAGATTTGATGTCGACTTGTAGTATTGTAATTTCAAGAATTCTTGCATAATTGAGTATAAATACAAGGTTTTTTCACTCATATTTTCACCTATCAATCTAATAAGAAATTAAGTATTCACAAGAGTATTCTTCAAGAGAATATTTTCAAGCATTTTAGAGCAACATTTGAGCCTCAATCATCATGTCAAGGATTTCATGCATCATGTTGTTTTAGATCCAACAATTGTGGTGTAGAATTTTGCGATTCAAGCAAGTGTTTCATTTAAGATCAACATCATTTAAGAAAGAATCAAGATCTAGATCCATTGCAGCCATTACAAGCATATTTGCAGCACCTTATTGCTATGGTTTGGTGAGTTGCAACATTGTTATTTGTTCATTCATCATTCTCCATTCTTATTTGATTTCATTTCAATGATTGATTTCCAAAATGGAGTTTGACCAAGGAAAACCCCTATCCACTAACCTCACAACATTTTTCCCTCTCCTTTGTGTGTGATTTGTAGGGCTAGGTTGTAGATTTCTTAAGGATCAAGATTGGAAGAAAGTTACAAATAATTCAAAGTTGTCAAAGTTGTCATCAATCCTTGGAGAACCTTGGAGAAGATCTACAGGTTGTGCAATTTAGAGATTCAAATCCAGAAATCAGCCAAGAAGGATAAAGCAAATAGAGAAAAGTAGGATCAACCTTTGAAGCTTTAGAAAATCCCAACTAGACTAATTCATCACTTTTGGTGAATGAGACCCAATTCCCATCAATTTTTAGGATTCTGCAGATTCAGATACCCTTTTGGCTGAAACATTTTCCTACATAGTTTTCCAAAAATAGGATTGACTCACCCAACTTGGTGAATGAGTCCTAGTCAATGGTAAAAGTAAAATTTCTAGTGATGTAGACCTCCATTCAGCCATCTCTAATTTCCTAGGTGCACACCTTCCTGTCTTCAATTTTTTGTTTCATTTCATTCATTTTTCTAAGTCATTTAGTTTTAGTTTACACTCAATTAGGGTTTGGTCTTGAATCTTGCATTTCATTATCTTTTCCAAGTTCAAAGTTGGTGGTGAAACCCTCATTAGATCATATTCATCCCCTAGAATAGCCCTCTTGCAAGATCTCTTTCACTTTTGCATTGAGATCTCACGGGTTTGTTCTTGAGTGAAAGTTAGTGAAAATTTCCCCTTTTAGGTACCTAAACCCTAAATGTTGGAAAGCAAAAAAAATTCCACCTTTCACTTTCAATAGAAATAGAAACAAATGAAAGCATAAGTGACTTGTTTGTTTTTTTTAGAACCAAACTTGATCTCACCTAATTCTTATGAATTTGCCACAATTTAATTATCAAAACTAATAAGGATTGGCCAACAAACAAGTAAATATTACTAAGCCCTTACTTCTACTCTTCGGGCTCTGTGAAACCCAAGAGGGTGATCCTTATTATGTTCATATGATATTCTTCTTCCATTTTATCAAGAACATTTTGGAAAAATAGATATATTCCTATAAGGTATAAATAGATAAAATTCGTCAAGGACTTGGCTGACCCTTAAGCAAATTACTATCTATAGCGGAATAAAATGATATTTCATAATGATATGTTTTAATTGAACATTTTTAAATGATTTTCATTCTCATTTGGTGTTTTTGGACTAGTGTAGGACTGGCCCATTTATATTTAGGATAACTAAATGAATAGACCAGTGCTTTGTCCTTGGGTAATGGAGTTACATTTGTAACATTCTGTAATACATTAGCAATTTAGACTCAACATTTGTGGACTATTGACATATTGTATTATAATATTCAACTCATTGTTTAGAAAACAAAACTACTTATCAATCCTAGAATCTTCCCTCACAAACCTAGGATAGCCCTATTGCTAGATTTCATTATCTTTTGCATTGAAGTCTCTAGGGCTATCCTTTAGTGGAGCCTCTTTGAAATTGGGTGTTAATACATTCATCTATTCCCCAATTTCCTTGGTTCCATTTTGGTGAACCTACATTTAGGACATCATTATTTGATTTGGAGTGCATTTACATCCTAGATTAAGCTTTCATTAACATTGCATTCGTATTTGCATTGGCTAATTTGCATTCTAGGGTTTTATATTTTGTATTAGTGAAAATCTCATTTAGCTTGCATAATTTAATTTAATTTCATTGAAAATCAATAAAATTTTGTATTTGCATCTTAGATTTGCATCAAAAAATAGAAAATGCATAAAATTTAATTCAAATATTTTCAAAATTTTCAAAAAAATTAGTACGTGGACTCATTCGCCACCTTGGGTGAATCAGTCCCCTTGCATATTTTTTATTGCATTTTTTGGCATTTATAGTTCATTTTTTGAGTTTATGTTTGTTGTTGTTACCTCTTTTTTTTAGTTTGGAAATCTTTTTTTTCACTCAAGTCATTGTATTTAGCTTAAATTCATTCATCTTGTGTGTTTCTTAAAATCAAAGTTGCATTTACAACATTATTGCATAGCTTGGAATTTGAAATTTGCATCATGGATATGTGCTTTAACAAGCTTTGGATGTCATTAAAGTCCTTAGTGGATGTGTCAAGTTGTGCTTTTGGAAATGACCCTAATGACATTGAACTCACTCATTCTCACTCAACTCCTAATGCATGTCCTCCTCGTGATGTTGACATCATTGGAGAAGATTATGACAAAATGAATAGGCTCATAAATGATTGTCTTGACAACCTTGAAGCTAGTGTATCCTTCTATCCATCCATGAAACAACAAGATCTTACTACAATACCACCTCTTGAGATGTTTTGTTACTTACATCCTGAAACAAATGATGAACCTAAGTTCCCTATAACAGGTGAATCTAGTTCCTCTAGACAAGCAAACACTCAACCATTTTATGATAATAAAGTAATCAACACTCCTATAATTCTTGAAGAAACATATGGAAAAGGCTTCGCAATCTTGAGTAAACAAGGATGTGACACACAAAGTGAACCTGATATTCATCAACTCTTAGAGAAAAAACCAACTGATGAAAATGTTGCCTATTTTTCACCTACAGTTTCAATCAGGTAGGATAATAATGTGATAGATCTTCGAGAGGCCAAATGGAACATTCACAACAAGGGAAAAGATCCTACATTTGGTGCTAGGTCACAAGGAACTCAGTTGGAGAGCCTGCCCTAGGAAAGTTTGGCATGAAAATCCTCTAAGGAGAAAGTCACCAAGACCACTAAGATGTCTCACCGACCAAAGGGCTCTCGCTGAATGAGGCCATCGTCGCCATGAGATCCGGCTTCGGTAAAGGGTCTTACCAATCATGTGATGTCTTGTCGAAATCAAATGGCGTCGGTAAAGGGAGTAGGCTTCGGCATAGGGTCTTGCCGATATAATAATGTCTCCCTGACTAAGAAGAGAAGTGAACTCATCGCCAAAGGATAGGGGTCCCGGTGAGAGGTTTGCCAATAGGCTAAGGTCTCAGTGATAGTAATGAAGCTTTCAGCATGAGGTTGTGCTATCGGCATATGGTCTCCCCGATGTGGTGATCTCTCCCCGACAATAGGAGTGAATTCTCGGCACGGGGAGGCATCCTCGACAAAAGGTCTTGACGATGTTGGAGGTCTCCCCGATTTTTTAACATCAGCATAGCTCCCATCCGTCGCGGTAATTTCTTGTCGACATGGTGTGGTCTCAGCGACGCAAGCAGGTATTGGTGTGACATTTGATCCTCGCTATCGAGTCTTCCTGACTTGATAATGTCTTGGTGAAAGGAATGCTGAGTTCGATAAAGGGGAGTGCATTCGGGGTGACACTAATTTACTCTCACCGATAGAAGATGATGAAAGCTCGCCGAGGTAGTCTTTGCCTTCGGCAGGAGGTCTCGTCGAGAGTACACTATCTTGCCGACAATGAGAAGAGTTCGCTGTGATATCTCACCTTTGCCTGAAAGTCTTGCCGACTCATAGCCTCGGCCTAAGAAAGTAGCCTCGCCATCATGTCTTGGAAAAATCTTTGTCTCTTGCTGAAGAGGAAGGGTATCGAGGTAACATTTCACCCTCGCTAAGGAGTCTCACCAACACTTGGGGGTCTCCCCAAAATAAAAGTAAGCCCAGACAGAATGGAGGATTTTTCCAACACGTCTCGCCGACAAAGTGAGGTTTACCAAATCAAGGTATGAGCTCGGAGGGATTTTGCATTCGGTGAAAGGTCTTGGCGAGGAAGGTTTGTTTCCCCGAAATGAAGCGAGATCGCCAAAAGATGATGAGCTCGGGAAGAAGTTCCGCTGACAGATGGGGAGTCTTACTAAAATGAAAGGGGTCTCGAGGTAGCGCTATGCCTTCGGTAAGATCTCTCACTGACACTCGGGGGTCTTGCCGACAGATAGAAATGCACTCGGCAGGAAATAGTGGTTTCAGTGAGAGGTCACTCTGACAGTGGTTCATCAGGAAGCTCCCGGCTCAAAGTTCCTTTCGATGAGATGTCTTCCCAACCAATGGGAGTCACGCCGAAGAAAGTGAGCTTGGGGATGTGGTTTGTATTTGCAGGAGGTCTCCCCAACCCGATGATGTCTATTTGACATGAAGTGCACTCGCCAAGAGTTAAAGTCATCGCCATGATGTCTCAGTGATCTAGTAATGTTCTGCCGAAAGCCAGGGGCCTCACCCAAGAAAAGATAAGTCGTCGTGATGTCTTGCCAATGGCCTAGAGTCTCATCAAGAGGAATTAATGGAGCTCGGGGTGACTAAAATGAGCTCGCTGAAAGGTCTCATCGACCCGATAGGGTCTTGCCGACATGGATGTGATCGCTGAGACATAGGAAAAGCTCATAGTTAGGTCTCCCCGAACACATGATCTCTTGCCGACAACGATGGAATTGCCAAATGAAGGGGGTATCGGTGTGACTCAGTGGTGCTCGATGTGACTTCTGCACGATGTCGATTCTCTTGTCGATGTTGTTGGTGATATCAATATGACTTCTAAAGCTCGTGAAGACGTCTCACCGACTGTCACATGTTGTGCTGATAGCATTCAAAGGGGCAGAATCACATTGGTGAGACACTTCTAGTGTGTCGCCGAGATGTGATTCTGATCAAAGGAGCTTTTGGCCGTCCGAGGGATCTACATGGAATGAACTAACCAATCATAAGGAGCCAAAGATGAACCATTGATGTTTTGACTGATTGATACCTCGGCAATAAAGATAAAAAAAACAAAGACAAAGTGATCTTACTTTGAAGTTAGAAGCATTGAAGGCAGCTCGGCTAAGGAGGTTCAAGGCGGACACGATACCGGGGAGTAAATGCGATGGTTGCAGAAAGATCTGAAGAAGACCACTCCTAGAGGAAACTCTTCACACCGACACAGACAACAAGGATTCAACCGAACACATCATTAATTACATGGAAATATCTAAAGGAAATTTTTTTTTGAAACTGATATTTTTTGTAAGCCTAAGGGGGCTGATACCCTTTTGATATATAAGGCATTTTTTTCCTTTTTGTAAATAGTTGGAACTATGCATCCAGACGAGTTAGTGATTTTTAGCAATCCTTCCTCATCTAATGTATGTTTTGTAACTCAACTGGAATCTGAAATACAACATAGAGTTTACCTTGGAAGCTACTGTTAATGTTTGTATTATTCTCATTTCTGTAATTTAGATTATGCAAGTTTTCAACTATGTTTTATATGTCTGCACTCATACCTTAAAGCTGTGAAATTTATCTTTCCTTCTTAAGATGTGTATGTAGATCAAACCTGTTAAGAATGATGCATAAGTTTAAAAGAAGTTATGTGAGTAAGTGAAATGGTTGCATTAAGTTTCCCAGTGCATTTTCTTCTTGTTTCATTTCATGATTTCTTATCAATGCGGTGTATCACCATAGCTTAGTTTCATTTGTATGCACTCCTTCCTTTTCCCTTTACAAAACCACTAGTTTAGGTGATACCCAAAGGAATTTGGCCTTCTCCAGAGGTTCATTTCAATCTTAGGTGACCCACAGCCTTGAAATGATCCAATGTTTCACTAGAAAGCTCAATCTCCATCACTGTGCATAGGGTGCATTTCTAGGTGACAACATAAAACACAAAGGGATTAGGATATAAGATCCCTCTCATAACAGCAAGCCTCCTAGAGAATATCTAAAGCTTCGTGGTGATCCAGTACTGTGATCTTTGATTCTCCTCCCGGTCTGAATATCCTTCTTCCTAAAGAACAATCAATTACTCATAACAATGAAAAAAATGTGAGGATCACCTTAGGTCCTCCTCCTTCGCATTCAACTAAAGAAAAGGGTGAATCTAGCAAAATAAAAAGGCCTTACAAGTTAGAAATTTTAAAGTATCCTTTTCCACCACCTGAAAGTGAAAGGAAACTACAACTGCTTTTGAAGAAAGAACTGATAACATCACCACCTATGAATTGATTAGTTCTATATCCTAAAGATGCAAAAGTGCCACATTGTGCATATCATTGAGTTCTCAAACAAAGTACTAATGAATGTCATGCATTTTAGTTAGTATTGAAAATATTTCACTTTGATGACAATGATTGCCATCGTGTGATTTCCTAGCTTTCTATTGCTTCACCTCTTGTCATGTAATAGTTGTACAATATTATCTTCTCACTATTACATGACCTTTCCCATCACCTAGCTCAGCTCATTATTTCCTCGCAATCAGTGGGGGAAAGCAATTGTTAGCCTTGTCCTAGTAATGCATTTGTCGTTGACCCTTCGGTTCGTCATTCACCTTTCACTTATACAGACTGAGATTGGGAGGCAAATGACCTTCTCATAGGTTGACTTGTATTTTCCTTACTATCCCTTTTGCTTTATTTCTTTTTCATTTTTCTCTATATATGATTGCATGTGCATAATGTGATCCCTCGTGATGTTCTATTTTATGTTCTATCTCTTCGTAGCATTCCTCTATATTTGTACCTTAATTCTTCTCTATGTCACGCATCACTTTCATTTTTCAATATTTATCTTTTTTTCTTGTGTTTTCCTTTTGGGGATGGCGCAAGGCATAGAGAAACCCTATGTCTCTTTCATGTTGACCCAAAAGGATTTTTCTTTTTCCTTTTTTCCTTTTAAATTTCTCTTTTTCTTTTTTCTTTTG
>VDFB02086081.1:56045553-56178334 GCA_007258455.2 Sequoia sempervirens | reverse complement strand
TTCCAAAAAGGTGGAACCCTATTTCCAACATAACACACACAAACCTTTCAAATTTGTCCATGTACCACTAGATGAAGTGATATCTCGTATGTGAGGGATGATTGAGTCGTTTGCAAACATGTGCAAAGAGAATCTTTTCTTTGAATTCTATTTTATCCCATTATTGAACAACTGCTTGAGGCGTATGAGGTTTATCCTCTCTACCATTTACAATGTTCCAAACATTGTACCCTTGCATTAAGGTCTACATCTTGAACTTCCAATTAACATAATTGGAACCATCTAACTTATTTGATTCTATTATATATGATTAAGATAAACTTATCATTTTAAAGAGACTAAAAAAATGAAATTATACTAGTCCCTTAACCCAAATCAAAGCAAAATGTTGGTCACACAAAGGTTGAATTTTTTGATGAAATTGGCTCATACATTGCAACTTCATAACTTTAGCACACTTCACCAGTCATAATTATCCTCTTCAACTCAAACATTGCAACTTCACAACTTCAGCATATTGGAATTAAATGACCGTAGACAACTAAGGAAGATTTCCCAAAAGACATCTCAACAACAACTAACACACCTTATCATCAAGCTCTGATACTAAAATAAAATTAAGGAATATTAGAGAAAATAGAGCATAAAACAAAACAGGGATGACCTCACTAATTTTGTATTATCAACAACATGAACCAATACATATTTATACATGAAATAAACCCAACTTTCCTAAATAACTCTTAACTAGTTCAACAACTAGCTATAGCTAATCAACAACAAATTATACTTTATTGCCAACTAAGTATGAGAACAAACTAAAATGTGGATAGATCAAATGGTTCATTGTAGACTTCTATCCAAACTCTTCCTATGTGCATGATTCAATTATTAATTACTCTAACAAAAATTCGGGTAGGAAAATGATTGTATTGGAGGTGAAAGCTACACGGATCAATCCTTCACCCCATATTATTCAAGTTGTTGCTGTTGCAGTTGGCTTTGCCTTCAACACTATTCCTACAAGATACTATGACAATGTGGAGGTCAAGCCTACTATAGAACACTAACAAATTTGACTAGGCAGTAGAGAAAGACTTCTATCCAAACTCTTCCTATGTGCATGATTCAATTATTAATTACTCTAACAAAAATTCGGGTAGGAAAATGATTGTATTGGAGGTGAAAGCTACACGGATCAATCCTTCACCCCATATTATTCAAGTTGTTGCTGTTGCAGTTGGCTTTGCCTTCAACACTATTCCTACAAGATACTATGACAATGTGGAGGTCAAGCCTACTATAGAACACTAACAAATTTGACTAGGCAGTAGAGAAAGAAGTAATGTTTGAGTTGAATGATGTAAAGTGTCCTCTACAATCTGTGGATCAAATAACATTTTATACGAGGGTTCAAATTTCCCAATCTTTGCCTAAGGAGTAGGAGATGATGCAACCTTTTGATCCAGCATAAAATCTTCCCTAATTTATGAACATTGGATGGAACCATTTTTTAGTCTAAATGAAGTGCTCAAATATGGTGCTCCAAAGCTGATTTTGATTCACAAGTGTCGGCTTGAAAAATACTACATTGCAAGCTACCTGTGGGGGATAGATTGAAGTGTATTATGGTCCAACCAGGGGACTGCCATTTTTGTAAGGGTGCTGAAAGTTTGAAACACATTTTTTGGGATTGTTTACATGTTAAAAGGCAATGGTTTGCAATTTTTAGATATTTCTCAGTGATCTGTAATCATGAATTGAATTGGAAAGAAGTCATTTTTGACTTTGGTATGCAAAAGTATATGATTGTTGATTCTTTTCAGCAATGTAGTTTTAAAAAATATATGGAAAAATAGATGTGCTGAAATGTTTTCTAGCAACTATTATCAGGTAATTGGCACTCTTAAAGCTTTACTCTGACATATGTTTTTAGGTGCCTGTTTTTTTTTCATAGATCCAAGTTTTATGTAAGAAGAATGAGAAGGCTAAACAACAACTATAGCAGATTAAAGATCAGATTGTAAAGTTTCAGCTGGTGAAATAAACTTGATCATTGTAAAAATGTTATACAATTCTTGTAATTGTGTCTATATGCTGTTGTACAACTCTTGTGATTTGTATTTTATGACTTGTATGTTATACAACTCTTATAAAAATGGTATACAACTAATATATTTATTATTTTATTCCTAAATAATCGTAATGTAGGACAAGACAATTTTCAGATCTGTATCATTTTCTTGACCATATTGGTAAAGAGATGTTTACAGATCGAATGGATGAGTTGTCCATCCAGCATAGTGGATGTATGACCTGTGAGTTACTTCCTGTCACAACTTTGAAAAATACAATTCTTTACAAAGTTGTTCCCCCAGATAGAAATGTCCCCTTTCACCTGCCAACAAAGTAATAGTGGAGTGAGTAAGAATGGTGGAAAATTAGAAAAAATGCAATGAATTAATCTCACGTGCAATCTCATTCTGTACTCACGTATTGTGGTAGCAAGTAACTCACAAGTCAGACGTCCACTTTGCTGGATAGACAACTCATGCAGTTGAGCCCTAAACATCTCTTTACTATTTGAACTACTAATATTGTGTAGCATTTGAAAGGTTTGACTGTCGACTCAAAGTTACTGTCATGAAGGATTCCAACTTCCATGGCAGTAACTCTAACTTATGATCAGCTGTTAGAAAGTTCAACGGATAAAAAATAATTATGTTTTTTAGTGGACAATATCTATTCAACATTTTGAATGTAGAAATTTCATTTAATTAATAATGTCCATCCAAAGTGGTAGATATACAATATTTTTAATATTAATTAGATAATAGTTTTCAATATTACAGGTGTAAATATAAAGATTAGTGTTTATCAATCAAGAACATTTATTACAATAAATTGTCACGTCAATGCACTTGTTGAATTGTAAATATGAATTGGTTTAAATTCGCAACATAAAATATTCAAAAGATCTTACTTGTAAATTTAATTGATTGCATCATCTAAATCTATGACAACCATACAACTCATTCTAAACTGTAAATCTAGAATTATTGACATAATTCTTTCAAAGATTTAGTGCATGAAGCATTATGTCTATATGCCCATGGAGTGCTTAAATAGATCAAATTATTTCCTCATCTATCTTGTATTCAAGAGATATATCCTTAAATCAAATATTTGATATGTTAAAGCATCAACAAATCCTTGAAAACTAAAATTTTAAGGTACCCTCTAGCATGAACGGTACAATGCAAAGGCTAACTACCTCAGTTTGGATTGGTCTAGAACCCAAGTGACAATTAGTGGATGAATTTGATTTATAATTTTAATCTCTCTTCTTTCTTAGAATTACATATGTACACTTACTCGACAAGGTTGATATTTATTTTCTATTTCTTGAATTTATCAAGTACTTTTCTAGATATAACTAATTCTATTAAAATATCTATGAAAATTTCTTAAGTTTTTTATTTTTCTTTCATTGTTCCAAGTCTATAAAAAATCAAAAAAATCAATCCTTTTCTATTAATTTAAATAATTGACATCAATTCTATTGTAGTGTCAATATGTAGAATTATGGAGAATAAAGGAGATTTAGAGACGTGAGGAGGAGGAGGAAATGGGGAATATGTGTTGCCAAAATTAAGTTAAGAAAGAGATTGCATATTTCATTGGTGTCATAATTCAATCCTCACATTGTAGCTTAATACTATGATGTTGCACTCTAGTTTCTATGGCCCCACAATTCATATTTTATTTTTTAGACTCACAATTCAAATCAATCGCACTTGTGGTGACAATCATACACCAACCCTTCACCCCATGCCATTCAACTAGTTTCCATTGTAGTTGGATTTTCCTTGGAAATTGTTCTTGCAAGTTACAATGATAATGTAGAGGCCCAACTAACTATAGACACAAAAGTATCAACCCATTTTGGCTAAGGCATTAATGATTAAAAAGTTGCAAAGATAGTGTAAGATATGTTGGATAATGTTATACATTCTTTTCTAAAATAACAATGAATGAAAGTTTATTTTAGATAGGTTTTATATTTACAAATTTCAAGTTCAAGTCCAAGTTCTACAAGAAAGATAAGAAGCTTCAATGTTATTTATTGAAAGAGTAAAATCGAACCAAGAGGTGAGACAATAAAATTTTCTTTACTTTCATATATTGATTTTGAAACATCATGGTGTAATGACGGTAAAAGGATACACCTTTTCCTTGCTTGATTTGGGAATAATTAATGATAATTTGAACTTAAGGTCACCTTGATCTAGTTTTGTGAGGTGTTTTACACATCCACATTAGGTCTTGGGCCCTTTTAAAGCTAAATTAACTTAACTTTTCCTTAATTTAATGTTGTAAAGTGTATTTATTTACACCTTCACCTTTAATTTAGGAGGCTTGTAAAATAAAGTGGACCTAATCTAGTGATGTGATGTGTTTTACACATTCACATGGGATTTCAGGCCCTTTTAAGCTAAATAGACTCAATTTTACCTTAATTTAATGTTGTAAAATGTATTTATTTATAATTTCACATTGAATTTTGGGCCCTCTTGCTTTTATGACCTTTAAATCATCATTAATAGTCCCCTATGACCCTATATTATGCATCCCATGGCATATTCCAATTACAAACCCGACAAGATCTACATATAAACTTAATTTACACACTCCTCAACACTTTAGTAGTCAAAATAGGCCCTGTGAGACCCATTCACACTTTGGAAAAATGAGTCCCATCTAGGTGGGACCCATTGGCCTAGAATGGCGAATGAGTCCCATTTGACCTATTTTCAAGGTTATAAGTGAGAAAAACTAGGTTTTAAGTTCTAATTTCATGTATGTCGACCTTTGGGATCTAATACATGGGATATTAGATGGAATGCCTATATAAATGAGCTTTCAAATCATTATTTCATATAAGCCTACATGATATCAAGTCAAGCATTCAAGAGCTAAGCATTCCAAGACTTCACAAGATCATCAAGAGAGCATTCAAGATTGTTTCTAAGGAATTCAAGAGCACAATTCTTCATTAGTTGTTGCAACAATTCAAGATCCATCATCATGTCAAGCATATCAAACATCAAGCATGTTATTAAGATAGTGTTGTGATGTAGCATTGAAGATCCAAGATCAAGCATTATTATACTCCTATTGCCAAGATCAAGATCTATATCCTTCATGACCATTTCATGTTGAGTTGTAGATTTACAAGATATCATTTACAAGGAATTGTTCAAAGTATCATTGTTTTTAATTCATGTTCTTTGTTCCATGTTTCATGCCTTCATTTCATTTTCTCATCATTTAGTTTAATTACCTACAAGAGGTTTGACCAAGGAAAACCCCCATTCCCTAACAATCAACACTTTTGCTCTCTTTCTTTGTGTGATTGTAGATCGAGGTGCTTCAAAGACTTGATGATAATTTAATATTAGGTTAGAAGATTGGAGAAATTTGTTGGAGTTGTCTCCCCATTTGCAAGGTTGTAGTCTTCACCAAAAAGTCACCTACAACCCCAAAATTAGGGTTTCAAATCCAAAAATAAAGAGGAACAAAAAGAGTAGACATTGAAGGCCAAATTTAGATTTTAAAGCTCTAGAAATCCCTAACTGCATGCATTCGCCCAGATTGGTGAATGAGTCCTATTTTAGGTCAATTTTGAGATTTTTGTAGTTCCAAATACCCTTTTTCGAGAAACTTGTTCCTATATATATACAAAAACCTAGATTTGGGATTGATTCATCCAAATTGGCTAATGAGTCTTAGTAGGCCTAAATTTTAGGATTTACATTATTTCCAATCTTCATTCAAGCCTCTACAAGTTTCCAGGTGCACAATATTTATTTCATAACTTTCTGTTCTAATTTATATGCATTTCTAGGTCATTTTGTAAGTCATTGCATTATATAGGGTTTAGTAAATTACATCTTTCATTGCATTTATCTTTCCAAGTCTTAACTTGGTGGTGAACCCCTCATTACTTCATAATTAGACCCTAGGACAACCCTATTGCAAGATCTCTTTCTCCTTTGCATACTTGAGGTTGAGATCTCTAGGGTTATCCTTAAATGAAATCGGGAAGTGGTGCATAAGCACCATTGAATAAAAATTGACAATTCAACAAGTTATTGTGTAGGATTTAGGATTTTGGGGTAATATTCATTAAATAAGGTCTTGAAGACCATTTATTATTATAATTAGTCATATTCTATAGTACTTAGGTGTTACAGAGGTCTAGGTTCTTGAAAGTGCAAAATATAATTGAATTTTTTTAATTGTGCAAAAAGGAAAAATTGAAAAGTTACAAAATTTGAACTCTTAGAGAACTCCAGTAGTCACAAAACTTCAAAAGGTAGTTTTGGTGGGTTAGACAATTATTTTTGAGGGAAAAAGTATATATGTGATGAGAGACATTGATGTAAGTCAGTTCTTGAAGTTACCAAAATTAGTTAAAACCCATTCCACCCTATGTGATCATTGTAACTAGGTGGAATGGGATTTTTATTGTAAGATTATATGTTTTCTTTTTTATTTGTGAGTGTGGGGGAGGTCAAGAATTGTGTTGGGCATGAAGCCCTAGAATGGAAACTTGAGTTTTCCAGGTGAAAATGTGAGGTTTTGATATGCTAAAGATTGAATTTGTTTGGGGCAGTGTTGTCTGTTGTTGAAATGAGTTTGTACAGACCTATTAGGTCCTGTTTGGAGTGGTTTCAAGATTTCTTGTGGTTAGGAAGTGATACTTTCATTAAAACCCTAGATTTTTTACTAGAAAGGAGGGTTTGTGATTTGGCACTTGGGTGAGTGAATTTATGAGAAAAAATGGTAGAATCCTTGGTTTGAACACATGTAAATTTCTCCCCAATTTATTTTTGTGGATTTGGAAGTGTATTGAGGAAAGGTCCTTTGTAAAATAGGCCTAATTTGAGGCCTAGTTGGCTTTAGAAACCAGTTTTGTGAAAGGTGTTACAAAGTAACTAATGGTGGTTTATGAATATGATATTGTGCACCTTGATGGGTCCTTGAAAAGGTTCAATTCATGGTCTGAGAAGGTCTCATTGAAAAGTTATACCCGCGTGAGTTGGATTGCAGTGCTACAAAGAATTGATTGAATTTGATGAGATAAAGAGATTTTTGAGAGATTGTGTTTTGGAAATTGTTGTTGTTGGTTGATATTTTGTTGAGTGTGTTGCAGGAACTCCCTTGGTTGCTATCAAGTGGTATTAAAGTGAAGGTACCAGATCTTTGTGGAAAGAGATTGTAGTTTGTGAAAGAAAGATTGGAAGGTGAAGAGGCAAGATTGTGAAGATGCTTCCAAAAGGAAATAATGTGTCAAAAGAGATGAATGACTTGAAGATTCAGTATATTAGAGAGATCAAAGAACTGAAAGAGAGATTGGAAGCCTTAGAGACAAACAAGAGAAGAGAAGAAGTTGAAAGCAGTGATTCAAATGATGAAGATGAAGAAGGGTTTGAAGACATGGAAGAAGCACTTGATCTAGAAGATTAGAGAATGGCCAAATTTTTGAAGGCGGTCAAAGGTGATAAGTATAAGGTGAATATCGATGTTCAAAAGTTTGGAGGAAACCTGAATGAAGAGGATTTTTTAGATTGGATAGCATATTTGGACAATTATTTTGAGTGTGAGGACATTCCAAAGGAACAGAGAGTCAAGATTGCAAAAAAAACTAAAGGGTCACGCACATTTGTGGTGTAATTATCTGTAGTCAGAAAGAAGGAAGTAAGGAAAATCTAAATTTTTATCATGGGACAAGATGGTGGCTAAATTGAAAGGTAAATTTCTCCTTTCTGATTATTCTATTCAAGTGTTTAAGAGGTTGCAAAGTTTAAGGAAAAAGGAAATGGATGTAAAAGCATATACTGAAGAATTTTACAAATTAAGTATGAGATCTAACCATAATGAGAATGAGGATGAGAAAATTGCTAGGTACTTGGGTGGTTTGAGATTGAACATACATGATGAATTGGCTTTAACAAATTCTAGTAGTGTAGAAGAATGTTATCAAATGGAATTGAAGGCTGAGGAGAAAGTAAAAAAGAATACAAGAGAAGTCTATTAGAGGAAGAGACAACATAACAAGAGGAAGAAGATCTTTCTCTACTCCAAGACAAACAAATGAGAATCAAGAAGAGCTAAACAAAAGAGATGAGCAAGTTGCAGATTTCAGAGGAGGTTATAGAGGCACAAGGCGAAGATTTGGTGGTGGAAGAAACTCTAACATTTTTGTTGGTAGGTGTTACAATTTCCATGAATTTGGTCATCCTTCTTGGAAATTCCCTAAAAAATTTGGTTCAACATCAAGTGGAGGAGAAAGGAAGAATGAAAGGAGAGCACAAATTGTTCAAGAGGATGAAGCTGAAAGTTCAAACTCAAATAGTCTTCATGCTACTCTTGAAGTAGGTGAAATCTTGATGATGAAAGGACAAATCTTGAAGAAATCCATGGAGAGAGAGCTAATTCAGAGAAAAACCTTGTTTAGAATAGCTTGCAGATGTAAAAATAAGGTATGTAAGGTAATAGTTGATTCTAGATGCACTGATAATGTGGTATCTAGTAATATGGTAAACAAATTGAATTTGCAAAGAGTACCTAGAGAAAGGCCATATAAAGTGTCTTGGGTTAGTGAAAATCAATCCATTGTGGTAAGTGAACAAGCTACTGATGAATTTCAAATTGGTCAGTATAGGGATAAAGTTGTTTGTGACATATTGCCTATGAGTTGTTGTCATATATTGCTAGGAAGGCCCTTGCAGTTTGACAGGTCAACAATATATAATGGGAGAAAAAATACATACACAATTGAAAAATATGGGAAGACCTACATTTTAACTCCATTGAATGGAGAAGTAAATGAACAAGGTGTGATCATCATGGTAGGGAGAAAAGAGTCTGTAAACATTGATAAAGGTAAGAGTAAGAGTTTTGGCAGCCAATGTAAGGAATGACAAGGTACATACAGTAGGAAATAAAAATTAAGATAATGTGTAGACAGTGATAAAGAAGAATTATTTCGTGTGGAAAGGAAAAGAAGAGGGAATGGTGTCTTAGGTTGATACAATAAAGAATGAGTGTGAAGTGCAAGAGAAGAGTGAAGGTATATTGATAGGGATAGTTATGTGTCCTGTAGCAGTTGAGAAGCAAGTGAAGAGGTAATTGAATGGTAATGCGACATATGTCTATGAGATTGGTAATACAATGGATAAGAGGATAGTGGTTTGTAAGGATGATGGAAAAGTGGAAAGGATAGTTGCAGGTCTGATAGAGGTTAATGAGTGTGATGGTACTATTGACAATGGTAAAGTTGTAGTCAAAAGGACTCTTGGAGAAAGATCTAAGCATGAAGAGGAAGTGGAAGGGATGATAGCTGATGAAAGTAAGTGTATATATGCAAAAGAGGATGTGATAACAGTATCTGATGATGGAAAAGCTAAGGAACACCCCATAGTACAAAGTGAACAGTTGAATCAAGGTATAAGTGATGGTGATGGAAAGTATGTTAAAGGCAATGAAGAGTCAAGGAAATGTGAACCTGTTGAGGGAAGACATGAAGGTAAGAGGCATGAAGAACACAAAGGAGGAGAGGATACATCAATCTTTCCAAGAGACTTGGAAAACTTCAAATTTGGGGTGTATGGTGAAGGAGAACCATTGAATAAAAATTATCAATTCAAGAAGTTATTGTGTAGGCTTTAGGATTTTGTGGTAATATGCATTAAATAATGTCTTTAAGACCATTTATTATTGTAATTAGTCATATTTTATGGTATTTAAGTGTTAAGGAGGTCTAGGTGCTTGAAAGTGTAAAATATTGAAAAATTACTAATTGTGCAAAAAGGTAAGATTGAAAAGTTATAAAATTTGAACTCTTAGAGAAGTCCAATGGTCACAAAACTTCAAAAGGAATTTTTGGTGGGTTACATAGTTATTTTTGAGGGAAAAATTATATATGTGATGAGAGGCATTGATGTAAGTCAGTTCTTGAAGTTTGGAAAGAAGAAACATCAATAAAAAAATTGTTTTTTTTCTGTAAATTCTATGTTTTCTCCTTATTAACAACCAGTGTACAGAATGTACATTGATTTTTGTTATAACAGCTTTCAAAACTCATTTTATATATGTGTTAGCAATACCTTAAATCCATTTTGAGTCTTCCACATAGATTTAAGGGAGTATTTTGTAGAAATCATGTAGACTAGTCTGATTTTTAAGTTTCAAGGGTTTGAAATTACCAAAATGAGTTAAAACCCATCCCACCCTCTGTGATAGCTATAGCTAGCTGGAATGGGATTTTTATTGTAGTATTAGATGTTTTTTTTTTTGAGTGCAGGGGAGTTTGAGAATTGTGTTGGACATGAAGCCCTAGAATGGAAACTTAAATTTTCCATGTGAAAAAGTGAGGTTTTGATATGCTAAAGATTGAATTTGGTTAGGGAAACATTGTTTGCTATTGAATTGAGTTTGTGCAGACCTATTAGGTCCTGTTAGGAATAGTTTCAAGATTGCTTTAGGGTAGGAAGTGATACTTTCATTAAAACCCTAGATTTTTTACTAGAAAGGAGGGTTTGTGATTTGGCACTTGGGTGAGTGAATTTATGAGAAAAAATAGTGGAATCCTTGGTTTGAACACATTTAAATTTCTTCCCAATTGAGTTTGGTGGATTTTGAAGTGTATTGAGGCAAGGTCCTTTGTAAAATAGGCCTAATTTGAGGCCTAGTTGTCATTAAAAACCAGTTTTGTGAAAGGAGGTACAAAGTAACTAATAGTGGTTTGTGAATATGATATTTTGTGCCCTAATGGGTCCTTGAAAAGGTTCAATTCATGGTCTAAGAAGGTATCATTGAAAAGTTATACCTACTTGAGCTGGATTGCAACACTACAAAGAATTGAGTGAATTTGATGAGATAAAGAGATTTTTAAGAGATTGTGTTTTGGAAATTGTTGTTGTTGGTTGATATTGTGTTGAGTGTGTTGTAGGACCTCCCCTAGTTGCTATCAGGAAGTTGGTATGTTCTATGTCCTAAAACCATATGATAGCACCGTACCACTTTTTCTATATTTCATTTTGGTGAACTAGCATTTCTAACATCATAATTCTAATTTGGAGTGCATCATCATCCTAGATTTGGCTTACATTAACATTTCATTAGAGTTTACATTAGTTAATTGAAATTCTAGGGTTTCAATTTTTTGCATTAGTGAAAGTGCATATAGGTTGCATTTTTGCATCTCAAATTATTGAAAATAATATAAAATTTGTATTTGCATTGAGGTTACAGATCAGCAAATTTAATAAGCATAAAAATCACTTAAAACTTTTTTTTTTTTGAAAAAACCGTAACTAGGACTCATTCACTCCTTTAGGCAAATTAGTCCCTGTCTAGATTTTAAACTACCTTTAACAGCATTAAAAACCTCTCTTTTGTGCTTCCTAAGCCTCCTGGTAACATATACTATAAGTCTAGAAAGTTTTGGTAACATTTTTTTATGCATCTAGGTCAAAAACATCAATTTAGGGTGCTCATTTTTGAAATCATTTCAATTACAAGCATCATCAGATCTGAAAATATTCACATTTCTAAAAATTTGCATCATATGGATAAAAGTACTTTTCACTTTTGCATATACAATGTTTACATTCATAAAATTTGCATAAGTTTGATAAAAGTGCTTTTCATTTTGGAATATACATTGTTTGCATTCTTAAATTTTTTCATACACTGGATAAAAGTGTTTTGCATCTTTGGATATACATTGTTTACATTGCTAAAACCTTGCATGAGATGGTTAGAAGTACTTTTCATTTTTGTTCAAACAATGTTAGTACCTTATCTTTCTAGGCATGCTAAGAAGAGGATCATAACCCCTCCTTATGAGAGTTTTTTAGTAAAAGATAATACAACCTTGGATATTCCTAACAATCATATTTATTCTTCTCCTAATATATCTTCTCTTGATGAAGAAGATATTTTGGTGTTAGAAGAACCAATCAATGAGAGTTTTGAGAATCCTAGTTGTTTATCTTATTCTACCTGTCTTATAATGCAAGACATTGATGAACAAGGAGAAACAACCATAGGTAATCATGATGATAACATAACACAACAAGAAACCATTGAAACTTCTACTAGCCTATCTTTATCACCCAACATCTTCCCCTCTTGTGATAATGTTTTAGAGGATGCGAGTGTAAGTGAGGAAGATACGTTGGTGTTCGATGATCAAACCTTTAAGGTCTATAACAACCCTCTCTATGATCATTCTCCTACCTATCCTATTTTGGAATACATTACAGAACAAAGGAATGAAATCATAAATTATCATCACAATCACATTTGTTATTCTAGTAGTATCTCATAGTTGTGAATAATATACTGTGATGTTAGAAAATACAATTGATGAAAGTCATGGGACACTTGATTTCCTCTCTTCCCCTAGAGAAAATTTTAGTGAACAAGGAAACACCATCATTGAAAAGCAATAAAATCCAACCACCGATCATTCCCCTACTTTCAATGAAGTCATTTTGAAAGAATCAATCCTTGAATATCAAGAACATTCAGTTTGTAGTTATCCTTAACAGTCTCCTCCTAGGGAGGATATCATGGTGCAAGAAAATGACAACAATAGTAATTTTGTTTCCCTAGGTGATGGTTAAAAGGTAATTCTAGATTTCCCTTTATTAGAGATACATCAAACCAAGACAACTATGGTTATGAATGTGTAAGTATCCATTAGACCCCCCTTGACTATTGGACCTCCTACATACCTTTTGAGCCATTCTAAGAATCCTCTAATTCTTTACCCCCCTCACAACAACTGCAAACTCAAAACAAACTTGAACTTATCCTTTACCCACCTAAGAATAATGTGTCACAAAAACGAAGTCATAATACCATTTCTCATACATATAATACTAGAAAAAATCCACAACCAAGAAAAACACCTTCAACATCCCTTCCATTTCCTAATCCTATCCTACCTGGTCCCCCTTATTTGCTTGCATAAAGTGGAAAGGAGTATGATCTTGTTGAACAACTTAATAACACTCCTGTTAAGATATCATTGTGGGACCTTATTGAAGCCTCCCCCTACTATCATAACATGATTCAAAGTTCCTTGAAAAAAGTTCCTATCCCTTCTAATGTGCAATCAAATGACATAGCATCCCTGATTCAAGAAATAAAATCTGACATTGTTTCCCACCAAAGAGAACTCCCCCCTTTGGAAGTGCAAAAATAATGTGACGCTTTCATGATAATAGCTAAATACAATATAAAAGGGATAAAGAGAACCCTTTTCGACAATGTATTTTCTCTTAATGTGTGGAGCATAAACCTTTTGGATAGACTTGGTGTGGATAAATAAAAAATTCAACCTTCCTCTTTATCTATTAGGGGGTTTGATAAGGTGGGAAGACAACTGCTTGGAGTGATTACTTTTCCTATTACAGTTGACAAAGTTACATTACAAACTCCTAATCACGTTATGACTCATGATCTTTCATACAATCTCCTTTTAGGGAGACTATGGATTCATGAGATGCATGCAATGCCTTCTACCCTTCATCCTAAAATGAAGTATGTCTACAACGAAAAATTGTACACATTGGATGTTGATAATGAGCCTTACAATGTTTCACAACTTGAAAAGAAAAAAGGAGAATCCTTTGAAAACATTGGCACCAATAACACAAGTAGAACCAATGCAACAAAAATATAGAAAAAAACATTGAAGAAGTCATCAAGCTATTAGAAGATGATTGGGGTTCCTTAGACTTCGAACCAACATGCATGGGAAAATACAAGATCATAAAAAATAATTTCAGACAAGGGAAAAGAAAAAGTGGTAATGTCAACACAAAATTTGGAAGACCCTTCAAAAGAATCCACCTCAACCACTTTAGAAAGCAAAAAAAATTATACAACAACTGCCAAATCCAAAAGAAATGAAAAAATTGTAGGGAAAAAGGTTATGAAATGATGAAACAACTTGGATATAGTGGAAAAGGATGTGGTGCTAACAAACAAGGTATATGTGTCCCTGTAGAGCCTAACACACAAGAAACAACCCATGGTCTATATTGTCCTTTCATAGAAATCAACCCATGAAACAATCCTTCACTTAAGAGCAACACTCTTACAAAAGATTCTTCTAAGCCAACTTTAATAGTAGTGCATCTTGAACTGATAGACACTAGTGGTCTTGATTTTTATCCTTTGCAAGAAATGAAACAAACAAAGAAATCTTTGCTTAATGTCAATGTGATCATACAAAACACTAATTATTTGAGTTCATTAGATTTTACACCCTCCTGTAAAGGAGACAACAAAATCTCACAATCTAAAGAGTCTTGTGTAGGTATGACACCTTGTACTAAGCAAGAGATATCTTTTTTGCAAAATAAAGGAACATATTCTTTTGATCAAGAGTGTATCTTATCGAGACTCCTCCAAGATCATTTGATATACCTTCCTCCATGAACATGAAATAAATTTTACTATAAGAATTCATTTTGTGCATATCATAGAGTTCATGGTCATTCTACTAATGAATGTAAGGATTTGAGTAATTGAATTCAACATCTTAATGAGTGCGGTTCTCTTCCTTGTGTTGAAGCACCTAATTCCTCTAACTAATACTTAATTTAACCCTATTCGGCTCATCCTTGTCCTACACTAAATGGGGGCAAGGGGTTAGGTAGCCTTGTCATGGTATGACACTTGTAGTTGTCTCTTTTGGCTAGTTGACCACCTTTCATGTATATATAAGAGCAAGCTTGGAATGTGGATGGCATGCCTTAATTTGCTCGCATGTGACATACTTATTCATGATAAAGCTTATTGGAAACATATGACTTGGCATTGGAATTTTTGAATAAGCTCTCATGTCTTCTTCTACTTTAAAGAAATTTCTCATAGCAATGGTGTTAGCAACTGCTTTAAAGTGGGGGCATACATCAACACTCTGTTTCACTATGTGATTTTATTTATTCTTGTGATGCGTTCTTTTCTTGGTGGTGTCATGGGGATTGATTTCCTCTAAGAGTGTGACACTTATTTGACTTTTCCTCTCTTGGAGACATTAGGAAAAAGGTTCCCTAAGAAGATACCTTGCATGAATTAAGCAAAATCCCTTTGAACATTCCTTACACTATTTATAACATTGGTTATATGGCCAGGAATAACACATTATGCATGCCTAAGGAGCCATCTTATTTGTTCATGAGTCCCAAGTATATGAAATTTTTCTTTCCTCATGAAGCTCAAAATTCATTTTTTGTTCATGAGCTCCAAGCATATGATGTTTTTCTTGTCTCATGAAGCTCGAAGATCATGTGTTGCATGGCACCTTATCAAAGTTACCGGGAGGTTTGACTTTGGTATGGTTCGTTGGGAAGTTGAACAAGGGAATGGATTTCCTTTAGCTACTCACATGTGTGTGTGAGAGCATACCAACCATGAGTGTATGTGTCTCACTTTCTTGGACTTCTCATCTAGTGGACAGCCTAGAGTTTCATTGCCTTAGAGTGAGTACACATTTTTTAGACAAACAACTTAGATTTGATCCACATAATTTTGGACAAATGGTCAAGGCTTGATCCACTAATTTTTATTTTTACTTGTTTTTGTTTCTCTTTCTTTTAGTCATTGACATTACATGTTCCTGTATCATGTTTTGTTTCATATCATAAACCTTGTGTGTTTCCTTTTGTGCTCATGTTGGTTCAATGAAGGATCTTGGATTCTAGGGGCTTGGCCACCTCCTTTGATCTTTTTCATCCTTTGTCATCCGCATTGGTACACTTGGACCCCTCTTGAATATCTAGTTTAGTTTAAATTTGAAGCAAGTTCATCCTCTCACTAAAGTGGGGGCTAGATGTAATAACAGAAAAAGGGTATGTCTTTTCCTTTCTTGATTTGGGAATAATTAATGATAAATTGAACTTAAGATCATCTTGATCTAGTGTTGTGAGGTGTTTTACACATCCACATTAGGTCTTGGGCCCTTTTTAAGCTAGATTAACTTAACTCTTCCTTAATTTAATGTTGTAAAGTGTATTTATTTACACCTTCACATTTAATTTAGGAGGCTTGTAAATTAAAGTGGACCTAATCTTGTGTTGTAATGTTTTTTACACATTCACATGGGATTTAGGGCCATGTTAAGCTAAATAGACCCAATTTTTCCTTAATTTAATGTTGTAAAATGTATTTATTTACACTTTCACATTGAATTTTGGGCCCTCTTGCATTTATGACCTTTATATCATCATTAATAGGCCCCTATGACCCTATATTATGCATCCCAAGGAATATTATAATAAAAAAACTGACAAGATCAACATATAAACTTAATTTACATAGTCCTCGACATTTTAGCAGTGAAAATAGGCCATGTGGGATCCATTCACTACTTTGGGAAAATCAGTCCCATCTAGATTGGACCCATTCCCTTGTAATGGTGAATGAGTCCCATTTATCCTATTTTCAAGGTTTCAAGCAAGAAAAATTGGGTTTTGAAATGAAGGATTTTGGTATCCAAATCCTTCATTGCTCTCTTTTAGGGTTTTGCACCTAAAAGGGGAAGGATGGACCAAAATGCACAATGTTTCAATCAAGAGTAATGTAAGGATAGATGGGATATTGATGTGAAGTGTGTGTAGATGTGTTTGAATGCTTACAAATGCAAATAAATGAATGTAAACTAATCTAATACAAGATGTTGGAAAACACATTATTGATTGGAAGTATGCATTAGAAACCTAAACTTGTAAATGAAAACAAAAATTGATGAAACTAAACAAAGTGCACCTAGAGGAAAATTACTATTGCTAGAAGGTTCTGGAATGCTCCAAAAGTCACTATCAGTGGCCACTAGGACTGATTTTCCATGCATGGCGAATTAGTCCTGCTTCTAATGAAAAGTACAAGAAACTTGTTTTTGATTGTTGGGAGCTGAATTCTAGCAAAACCACTTTTCAAGCCTACAAATGGGACTCATTTCCATGGGTGGGAAATTATTCTACCTACAGGAATCTGCAAATTCAAGAGTTGATTATGTGGAGCTAGATCTACACTTTTGCTTCCTATAGGCGTCTATTTTTGAAATTATCGGATTTGGGTTTGAAAGTGACTTTTTGTTGATTCTTTGACTTGTTCAATGAATAGATGAAATGAATGACTTTGAAATGCAATATTCAATGATTCCTAAGCTTCCAAGATGTCTAAATCTACAAACACACAAGAAGAAAAGAAGAAATGTTGACTGTTAGGGCATGGGGGTTTTCCTTGGTCAAACCCCATTTAGGTAATTAAACCAAAATGATGAAATAATGTAATGAAGCATGCAACAATGGAATAAATTACCTTTCCATGATGAATGATCTTGAAATTCTACAACGAAAAATGTAGAATCAACCCTTGGATGTCTTAAGAAGCTCAATTGATGACTTGCAATGGGAAAGCCCTAACTTGCTTGACTTGAGATAGAACATAGATGATGAATGATGTAAAGAATGTATGTGTGAGATGTAAGATGTAAAATGAGGAGAAAAAACCCTATTTATACACACTTGTGCCTTAGTATCCTATTAATACCTCATCACAGTTTGACATGAGGAAAAATTAAACTTAAATTTCACTTCTCAAAGGTCAAAATCTGAGCCAAATGGGACTCATTCACCACACATGATGAATGGGTCCCACCTAGATGGTACTGATTCACCATGCATGGTGAATGGGTCCCATAGGGGCTATTTTAACAACTTAGATTCCAAGAGATTAGGAAATAAGGTCTAAAATGCCATCTTGTCGGGTATTTGATCAATTTGAACCTTGAGATGCACAATATGGGCTAAGATGGTCTTATTAATGATGATGTAAATGTCAAATAGGGCTTGGGACACATAAATCAATGTGAAAGTGTGATTAAATACACTTTACAACACTAAAATAAGGTCCATATAGCCTAGAAATGCACAAGAACCAATGTCAATGTGCAAGACACATTACAGCACGAGTTTATCATTAAATTTAATTCAAGAAACTTCTAGATTAATGTAATAATTTTATTAAATACATTTTATAAATTTTGAATTAGGAATAAATAGGTCAATTAAGTCTAGAAAAGCATGAAAGTATCTTACAACACTTTACAACACTTTTACAAGATGTCATTAAAAGCATACTATTCAACTTATAAGGGTCCAAGACCTAGTGTGGATGCATAAAATTCCTCACAACACTTGAATCAAGGCCTCATTAAGTTAATTTATCATGAACTATCCCATGTCAAGCAAAGGGTCCTTTTTTCTATGGCATAGGTTTTAAGTTCCAATTTCATGAATGTCAGCCTTTGGGATCTAATACATGGGATATTAGATAGATTTCCTATATAAATGAGCTTTCAAATCATTATTTCATATAACCCTACATGATATCAAGTCAAGCATTCAAGAGCTAAGCATTCCAAGACTTCACAAGATCATCAAGAGAGCATTCAAGATCATTTCTAAGGCATTCAAGAGAATAATTCTTCATCAATTGTTGTAGAAATTCAAGATCCGTCATCATGTCAGGGTATGTGCAGGATCATGATGGGCCAAAAAGTGGTGATATGATGGGTATGTGTAGGGTATGTGGCTGACGACTGGTTTTTTACCCAAAGTTGATGAAACGAAAAGGGTTTTTAAAGGAGATTCTCAGCTTTTCACTAATATAAATTATACTTTACTTTGAGTTTAATAAATAATTATTATTCATTTTCTATTTGAATTACGACTAAAGTCCTAATTGATCCTCTGATTGAAAAAAATCTATAGATTTCAAATGGTATCACATTTTTTGAATCCGAAACATGTGCCACATTCTATGCTTTGCATACTATAGGATTAAAAAAACAAAGTTTGAATTTTATGAAGTTTTGACCAAGTTAAGGTGGTTAGACATATGAGTTTTTATATTTTTTAAAATTTGTAATAAAAAATTCATAACTAATTATTTACTTGGAAAAAAATTATAAAAAAATATGCATCACATCGATACATGAGTCCTCTACTTATATCTAAAATCTTATAAAAAATAATTATCATTTTATTGTGGTTAGGTTGTCAGACAGACACCTACTTCTTATTTTTCCTTGAAATTTAGTACTACTGCATTGAAATTTCAAATTTTCACCAAATAGATTTTTTATTTTTGAAATAAACCTATTAGTTTAGAAACTACATTCAATTTGATACAGATTCTATTCTTACATATTTTTGAAATAATATAGATAACTTTTCAAAGTTTTACATCAAGTTGCCTAACTCAGATTTTTCTGATTTTTTTGCTACTTAAGGGCTTATTTTTTCCATGATGATCCTACACATACCCATCAAGCATATCACGCATCAAGCATGTTATTGAGCTACTATTGTGGTGTAAAATTTAAGATCCAATATCAAGCATTATTCTACTCTTATTTTCAAGATCAAGATCTACATCCTTCATGGCCATTTCATGTTGAGTTATAGATTTAAAAGAAATCATTTACAAGGAATCATTCAAGGTATTATTGTCCATGATTCATGTTCTTTGTTCCATGTTTCATCCCTTCATTTCATTTTCTCATAATTTGGTTCAATTACCTACAAGGGGTTTGACCAAGGCAAACCCCTATTCCCTAACAATCAACACTTTTTCTCTCCTTCTTTGTGTGATTGTAGATCTTGGTACTTTGAAATTTTGAAAATCATTGAAGATTAGGTTAAAATCTTGGAGAAAGTTGTTGGAGTTGTCTCCCCATTTGCAAGTTTGTATTCTTCATTAAAAGTCACCTACAACCCTCAAATTAGGGTTTTTGATTCAGAAACAAAGAGGAATAGAAAGAGCAAACATGGAAAGTCAAATTTAGATTTTAAAGCTCTAGAAATCCCTAATTTTACTCATTCACCTAGATTGGTGAATGAGTCCCATTTTAGTTCAATTTTGAGATTTTTGTAGTTTAGATATCCTTTTTTTGAGAAACCTGTTCCTATACAAAAACCTAGATCCGGGACTGATTCACCCACATTGGCAAATGAGTACCAATAGGCCTAAATTTCAGGATTTACAATATTTCCAATTTTCATTAAAGCCTCTACAAGTATCCAAGGGCACAAATTTAATTTTACAACTTTCTGTTATGATTTATATGCATTTTTAGGTCATTTTGTAAATCATTGCTTCATATTATGGTTTAGTATTAAATTTTTCATTACATTTATCTTTCTATAGTGTCAAAAAATGTCGTTGGGACATTTTCACACTTGTTTTGTCCCTCGTGAATTTAGGCTTAATGTTGCCTTGATTTATTGTTGTAATGTGGTAGGCACATTCACATTAAGTTTTGGGCCCTTGTGAACTAATGGATTTAAATGGTACATCGCTAAAGTGTTGTGAAGTGTTGTAACTCACTTTCACACTTTTCTAAGGTCTTATTAATTAATTACACCTAAAAAGACTTCTTTTTAATCTTACCCTTGCCTTATTGAAGTGTTGTAAAGTGTTGTAGCACACTTTCACACTTCTCAAGGCTTGCCATTAATAATTGGTCTTTCTTATGCTTTAATTGGTCCTATTTTTCATCCACAAGCCTCATTTATTACATCTTTTCAAGGATAATCTCGATGCCAATCAGTTCCCAATCATAATTCAGGCGTTTCTTGCTTGTGTGACCTAGATTTAGTGATCTGTGACTCATTCGCCACTTTGGGCGAATAGGTCCCACCTGTATTTTGGGTCTCGAACCTATTTTTACACCTTTTTAAGAACTTTTGAATTTTGGTCACATACATTATGCCATATGGGACTCATTCACCATCTTGGGAAAATGAGTCTTATGTGGTGCAAAATTAAAATAAATTCAAATTTCTAGTGATATTTTATTCTCCTAGATCTAATGATGGCTTGTAGTGTTGTAATTTTGGGAATTCTTGCATAACTGAGTATAAATACAAGGTTCTTTCAGTCATATTTTCACGTAGAAAATTTTACAAGCTCAATCAAGTATGCACAAGAGTATTCAAGAGTAGATTTTTAAGCACTTTAGAGCAACATTCAAGCACCAATCATCATGTCAAAGATTTCATATGCTATGTTTGTTATTGTGCTAACAATTATGGTGGAGGATTTTGTGATTCAAGCAAGTGTTTCATTCAAGATCAACATCATTCAAGCAAGATTCAAATTCTACATTCATTGCAGCCATTTCAAGCATAATTGCAACACCCTATTGCTAGGGTTTGGTGAGTTGCAACATTGTTATTTTTTCATTCACCATTCTCCATTCTTATTTGATTTCATTTTAAGGATTGATTTCTAAAATGGGGTTTGACCAAGGAAAATCCCTATCCACTAACCCAAAAAAAAATTTCCCTCTCCTTTGTGTGTGATTTACAGGGCTAGGTTTCAAATTTCCTAAGGAGAAAGATTGGAGAAAATTTGCAAATCATTCAAAGTTGTCAAAGTTGTCATCAAGCCTTGGATAACCTTGGAGAAAACCTACAGGTCGCAATCTAGAGATTCAGATCTAGAAACCAATCAGGAAGGAAAAAACATACAGAGAAGAGCAGGATCACCTTTGAAGCTTTAGAAAATCCCAAATTGACTTATTTGCCACTTTTGGTGAATGAGTCCTAGTTTAGTCAGTTTTTAGGACCTTGTAGATTTGGATACCCTTTTGGTAGAAACCTGTTCTTGCACAATTTTCCAAAAACTAGATTGATTCACCCAACTTGGTGAATGAGTCCTAGTTAGTAGTAAAAGTATAATTTCCATTAATTTAGATCTCCATTCAGCCATCTCTAGTTTCCCACGTGCACACCTTCCCGTCTTCAGCTTTCTTTTTTATTTCATTTACTTTTCTAGGTCATTTAGTGTCACTTTGTAATCAATTAGGGCTTTATATTTCATCTTCCATTTCATTGTATTTTCCAAGTCTAAACTTGGTGGTGAACCCCTCATTAGATCATATTCAACCCCTTGAACAACCCTTTTGCAAGCTCTCTTTCCCCTTTGCAATGAGATCTCAAGGGTTTGTTCTTGAGTGAAAGTGAAAATTGCCCCTTTTAGGTACCTAAACCCTAAAGGTGGGAGAGCAAAAAAATTTCCACCTTTCACTTTCCAAGTCTTGACTTGGCGGTGAACCCCTCATTACTTCATAATTAGACCCTAGGAAATCCTTATTGCAAGATCTCTCTCCTTTACATACTTGAGGTTGAGATCTCTAGGGTTATCCTTGAATGAAATTGGGAAGTGGGTGTGCTCTATATCCTAAAACCATACTATAATATTGTGCCACTTTTTTTGTATTTCACATGGTTTAAAAAAATATGTAGTAACAAGATTTGGGTGCAAGAAATAGAAGAAGAAATAGATTCCATTCATAGGAATCATACATAGTAGTTTACAAAAAATCCACTTGACACTTGAAAAATATTGTTACTAAGTGGTACGAGAATAATTATGATAGTGATAGTAATGTTGAAAGATACAAGGCATAATCAATTGCTAAAGGTTTAATATAGAAGTATGGGACATATTATGAAGATATATATGCACCAATAGAAAGATAAGGGTGAATTAGAATTGTTCTTTCATGAGAATATCAGAAAAATGGAGGATACATCACATGGATGTGAATAGTTCCTTCTTGAATTGCTTAGAAGAAGTCTATGTTTAACAAAAAAATCATTTTGAAGTTCAAGGTAAATAATAAGTCTACAAGTTGAAGATGGATTTGCATAGCCTCAAGAAATCATCAAGAGAAGAAAAATTTAGCACACTCCTTACTACAAAAAATAAGGAAATTGTATTCTTATTGCAAGTTTGTATGTTGATTGTAAGTTATTAGCAGTTGTTAAGGTGATGGATGAATTCAAAATATTTATGATGAATGAATATACAATGAAATATTTCAATCTAATGTAATACTTATTAGTTGTAGGAGATCATTAAAGTGAGTATATAATTTTTAGTTTTCAAACAAAGTATGAAAATTATATGCTGAAGAAATTTAATGTGGCTAATTGTAAAATAGTTTGCACTCCAATTTATAAAGGACTTGTGTAACTATGTAGAGAATATGGTGCCAAAATAGTTGATGAGAAAACTTATAACAATATTATTGGAATTTTGATCTATCTACCTCACACAATATTAGACATCTCTTATTCAACTTCTATTGTTTGATGTGTAAAGGAAAGGCAATACAAAATTTGATATTTATTATTATGCTTCTTAAAGGTAAAAACATGGCTTTACTGATTGTGATTGGGAAGGTATATTGGCTAACCTAAAGTCAACGCCTGGTAATTATATTTCAGTTCATTCAAGCTTGGTTAAATGGAGTTCAAAGAAGAAAATTTTGGTTTCTCTTTTATATACAAAAATGGGGAATGTTGCAATCACTTATCAAGGTATGCAAATCTCATGGATCCAAAAAGTTTTAGAAACAATAAGGGAAAACCAAATTTAGTGCATTATAGTTTTTGTGATAACTCCAAATAATTAAGTTGGCCAAAAATCTAGTCCACCATAGTAGGATTAAGTATTTTTGTTTGAAATAAAATTTTATTTAATATTTTCTTAAAAAATAAGAACTAGAATTGAGGTATATAAATTCTCAAGAATAACTAGCAAATATCAAGATTCATAAAACTAGTTGAAAAAGTTAAAATTTTAAAGCTTTGAGATCATCTTGTGACTATTCTTCACAAAGTGGGAGGTTTTTTGATAATTAATGCTACATTCTAATTGAAAGCATAAGTGTATATTTTATTTTAGATCATTTTTTATATTTAATCATTCTTTAACGAGAAATTAGGTATTAGTTTATAGCTCAATCTTTTGCTATTTTAAAGAATTTTAGAGTAGCTTTAAAATTAATTTTTTATGAATTGTATAATTCTACATAGAAATAGGATCCTTTTTTAGGGTATGTGCAGGATCATCATGGAAAAAACAGGCCCTTAAGTGGCGAAAAATTCAAAAAAATTAGAGTTAGGCAACTTGATGTAAAAATTTGAATAAGTTATGTATATTATTTCAAAAATATGTAAGAATAGAATTTGTAGCAAATTAAATGTAGTTTCTAAGCTTCTCTAAGGTTTATTAAAAAAAAATCTATTTGCTGAAAATTTGAAATTTCAATGCAGTAGTACTTAAATTTCAGGGAAAAATAAGAAGTAGGTGTCTACTAGGTCTAACCACCCTAACCACAATAAAATGATATTTTTTTATAAGATTTTAGATATAAGTAGAGTCATTTACCAGTGTGATGCATATTTTTTGTAATGTTTTTCTAAGTAAATAATTAATTATGAATTTTTTATTATAACTTAAAAAAAAAAAACTTGTATGTCTCACCACCTTAACTTGGTCAAAACTTCATGAAATTCATTTTTTTATCCTATAGTATGCAAAGCATAAAATGTGACACATGTTTCAGATTCAAAAGATGTGATACCATTTGAAAGCTATAGATGTTTTTCAATCAGCCTATCAACCAGGACTTTAGTGTAATTCAAATGGAAAACATGAATAATAATAATTTATTAAATTCAAAGTAAAGCATAATTTATATTGGTGGAAAACAACGAATCTCCTATAAAAACCCTTTTTGTTTCATCAATTTTGGGTAAAAAAAAGTCGTCAGCCACATACCCTACACATGCCCATCATATCACCACTTTTTGACCCATCATGATCCTCCACATACCCATCATTTTGAGATAAAGATAATTAGTAATTTTTCGTTTTAAAGTCCATAATTTTTTAGCAATACATAAGAAAATTTAGAATTAAAATGCATTATTTTCTAATTGTGCTCATCACTTGAGTTATGATTTATGATATTTTTAATCTAATGGTTGATATATGTTTGCTATATAAATTGTAAGTAGTCATATTTCCATTGTAACAATTATTATTTAGTTGACTTAAATAATGGGGTTATATTAAAATGTTTAGGAAGAAGATATGTGTGAAATAAGTAATGAAAGATGTTTTCTATGATCTTAAAAAATAAAATAATTTGGAGAGATGGTTCAAATATTCCTACTTTTGGGGTGGGGGTCTAGCTCGATTGACTAAAGCATCCTATTGTAGGCAAGAGGTCATGAGGTCTAGTCTCCCCCAAAACTTGTGGTATTGGAGGGCGTATTGTGCCAAAGCCACTGATCACATGAAAAATTTTACCAGGTGCACTATAGTTTATAGTTGGATGGATACTCGACTGATCCCTGCAGTCTAAAAAAAAGAAATTCCTACTTTTGCCTAAGGAGTGGGACATGATGTAGCCTTACAATCCAACTAAAATTATCCCTAATATATTTAAATAAAATACAACTAATTTCAAGGAAAGACTATCAAAGCATTTTTCTTAAATACAATTTAAATAATGTTTGATTTCTATAAAGTTGATTTTTTAGATTTTCTTTATAGAAGTTTTTATATAAAAACATAGATAATTTTTAATATTTAGAATAGACTATAAGTTGACACTTCTTAGGTTGAGAGTAAAGATCCTATACCCATATCTTATTATTGAATTCTTGAGAGATTTAAACTTCGATGGATGATATAGTCAAGTAACATACCATCACAATCACCAATTGTGTGCAACCAATAAAATTATAACCCTTTAATAACTTTAATATTTTTTAAGTAGATACTATTTAATTTTTTCCTAAACAATCATAATTTTGATTAACTCTTAGTAGCTTTGAAAATGAAGTAAGAAAGAATATGAATCTTATGCTTGTTAAATCATAAAGCATGGGCCTAGGGAATTTTGGCATGGTGTTGAGTTCAGCAAGTGCTTAGAAGGGAACATGAAAGAGATTGTCGGTTTATATAAATATTGGTCGTAATATCATTTTATTATAAGATATTGTTGGTTTGTAGATATTTTCACAAGCATGGCATATAAGTATAACAACAAAATTGTATCAATTTTTCATAGGTTCTCTCATGATAAAGATGGAATGAAAGTAATCTTTAAGAAAAAAATCACCCACAAAAGAACACTAGAAACAATATAATTCTTCATATTTTGTTTCAACCCTATTACCATCCAAGACTTACATTACGTTTTGATAACATGTATTTTCTTAAGATAATAAAATAATAAAGATAATTAATAAATATTAAGACAATACTAATATGATTATCTTTTTATTCTAATATTAATAAACAAGATGTGTATTAGATGTCCAAAAGAAGTGGAAAGATTAGATTTTCTTCAACATTTTATATCAATATAATAAATAAACTATTATTTTGGGATCATTTGTAATGTCCACATAATTATTTGAAGTTTATGAATTATTTATGGATTAGTTTTATATGCTTAGTTATGTAAATATATAATAGCATGTTTTACTTTTAGTATTATTAGATCATTAAAACTAATATTTTTGAATATCAATTACAATTTATCATTATATATAATAATTTTTGAATAGTTTAAGGAAAATGTAAACTATTGATTTTTCAATATTTTAAATTATATTTTATTTATATTTTTTGAATTAAAACAAATCATTTCTATCATTTTTTTATTTTTAATCACTTTTGATTATATCTTTATTATTTTGTATTGAGTAAAAATTTATCATAAACATAAATTTTATTCAAAATAAAATATTTTTATGATATCTTTAAAATAGATCATTAATTTTAATATCTAGGGTATAGATTTTTTAATTATATTTATTACATAGTTTATTTTTTATTAAATTTTTAATTGCTAATTACAAAAACTCTAACACATATTCAAGTACACCATGCTCTTATTTATCTACTTATTGAAATTATTTTTTTCCAGTGAAATCATGACAATCATACATAATTCATGCATGAACATTTCAAGAGTCAATTAATCTTGGATCACCTATAGCCATGTTAGTATTATTGTATAACATATTCTTCCCTATAAAGTCTATTTAAGATTTGATAATTTGATTTGGCAACTAGTATTTTTCACAATAAGTTACCACAAATAGACATTTTGCTTCTAGTTTACAATAATGTAACGATAAATAGATTGATATTTTTTTGCATATTATTCCAAAATATAAAATATATAAATTTTACCATTACAAATTGATTAGACCATTGATTCATACATTTAATGGTCTTGATCATCAAAATAAAGATTATTTAAATATGTTAACTATTTTTTGGAAAGAATAATTAATAAAAGTTACACTAATCATATAAAATTTCTATTAAAATATTGAAAAACATTAAAATTCTTAATCACACGTCCAAAATATCTTTTTTTTTTAATTATTTTCAATCATACATTTTATTTTCGTACTCCTTGAATTGATGATACAAACAATTCATAAAATCTTTTTTGAAAATATATAAATATATATTGAAAAAATAAAAATAAATGATAACTATTTAAATTAATATTATTAAAAATAGATTATACATATTTTTTTAAATAATTAAATATTTAATAATAAATGTGATGGCTCCACAATCTACATAAATATAAACATTTAAAATATAATATATTGGATAGATGCTGTCTGTTTGGCAGAAGGTTCTCCGTGATAGTAACTTTAAATTGGCGGTCAAATGAAAAATAACTATCATTCCTAAACAAAAGTCAATGAAAAATAACTATCATTCCCAAACAAAAGTCAATGAAAAATAATAATAAAAGTAAGACAGCCAAACAAGTGATGTAATTTGACTAAAAAAATCTGATACGTGTTCCGAGGATGAGTGGAGTATAACCTATCACGCCAACGTACATATGACTAAAAAAATATGGATTTGACATTTAAACTTCACGAGAGAGGATATTAGTTGTAAATTCATATTTATGAACTGGGATTTGGAATTCTTCACAAAAGTCTTCTGCTTTCTATTTTTAAACAGTCAGTTTAATGTCAAAGTGACTTTTGATCATTTTATTTTAAATAAAAGAGAATTAAATTTTGACTGTTAGATGCACAAAATCAAACACATAAAACATTTTGTATGTACATCTATGGAGTATTTAAATAGATCAAACAATTTCTTCATCTATATTTTAAATCTAATATTTCATATATGGAAGTATTAATGAATCTTTTTAGATTAAAGGTTTTGAATTAGATTTGGATGTATCTATTGAATGCTCCTTTTTTTTTGGATCGATCTCTAACCACAAATGTTACTAGTGTGGAGGTTTCTATGTTAGTTTTTCACTACACCTCTTTGGACAACAAAGCTCCCACAATAAAATCAAATTTGAGGTTTTTAGATATGTTAAAACTCATGGAATTGACTAAATGATTCCAAGATTCAGGGAATAAACACAATAGAATAATTCATTGTCTTCATCTTTGATAGTAAAATCCATCATAGTTAATTGACATTTAAGACTATTGAAAACATTTAAATGATTAAAAAAATTTGTACCTTAATTCACAAACAATACAACTTCGTTTTCACGTAGATACAATTTCTCAAGGATTTTTTCATGTAAACAATCTCCATTCTACTCCATAATCATGTTGATAAACACAATCAAATTATGCTACAAGCTCTTGTATCTAGATCCTCCCTAACCTCATCAGTCATATTCATAGGTTTCTTTGACTTTTCTACCAACTCCTTGTGCAATCCTTGTTGCACTAAAAAATCATACATCTTGAGCTCCCATAGCTCAATTTTTTTCTTCCCATTGAATTTCTCCACCTCAAACCTTGCATTCGAAACATTCACCATTTTATGTGGCAAAACAACACCAACTCCTAACATAGACACTACAAAATAATTGCTATTATATTATTTGTTTTAAAAAGAAAATTGTAAACCCACAAAATTAAAATACTATTGCAATAGAAGTTAGTTGTGAATAAATAACAAGAATGATTAAATAGAATAAAAAAATAACAATTAACAAGGCACATATTTATAGCCCGCATGGGTAGCGAAGTTGGCTTAGGTCGTGGGTTTGCTCCCCATAGGTTTAGGGTTCGACTTCGAGGCTCAGGCTTACTTGATGCACATGGTTTGCAGGCTATTGTGTGCATCCCTAGGGGACTAGTCTTGCCTTAGCTCACCCCATAAAGGGAACATTGGGCTGAGTCGCAGGGACACCCCTGGGTTACCAAATATTTTAAAAAAGGCACATATTTTACATGGTAAAACCTTAACAATATGTTGGGGAAACATTCACACATAAATGTGTTGATGTTCTTATTGCTTAGAGAAATTGATTACAATATTCACGTAGATGTTGTTATTCAAATTATAGATTTCCTTGAAAGGCTATAGAAATATAAATAATATCTTCTTGAGATAGAAATCACCATCAAACATAGAAAAGTCTATATTTTTCCATTAAGAAATTTTTGACTTTTTTTTATAATAAAAGAGGGTAAAAATTTATTGAATCGAGAAATAAGGACAAAGCCAAAAGTTATAATCCATCCACAAGGGGACAAACTAGCAACAAAACCATTAAGAAACTCCCAAGAAACATCACATATCCTTTGTAACCAAATCCTCCAACTCCTATTAAAGACCCTTAAGAAGGAAACCCCAATCTTCAACATTTATGGTTTCCATTTGCTCAGAAGCCCACTTAGCCAAGCCATCAGCCACCTTATTCCACTCTCCTAGGATATGAGAAAAGGTGATAAAATCCAAAGCTCCAGTCAAAGCAATAATCTACTTGACCACTACAGCCATCTGCCAACACACAAAATCAAACTAGCGCTTATTCAACATATCAATAACAACCTGGGAATTTGACTCACAAACAACACACCTCCAACCTAGAGCACACGCCCATTCCAATGCTAGAAGAATAGCTAAGGCCTCCATCAAGTTATTAGTTTGCTGCCATTTATAAATTAAGAAGTAAAATACCACCACTCTGGAGCTATCCCTGCCAATGCCACCAACCCCAACATGACTAGGATTACCTCTAGACAACCCATCAATGTTTATTTTTAGCACCCCCCGAGGAGGGGGGAACCAATGACCCCTTCACTAAATCTTCTCCCTATCACCCTGCCTCTCCCTAGGCACCAAGTCCCTCCTGCTACAAAGAGAAAGTCCCAAAGTCCTAACCACACCCAACTGACCAAGGTCTACTGGAATAGACAAATCACACTTAGTAGCCAAAGCCTCCTAGATAACCCCCAAGATTCTCAACCATATTTGACCAACCAGTAGCTTCTTATCCAAATTAATCCTACAATTGTGTTCTAACCAAATATACTAGATAATGAAGCTAGGACCTATAATCCAAGCTATATGAAGAAACGAGGCTTTAGTTGGAGAATTCCCCTGCCCCTTCCAAAATAATCCAAAGAACCAACATGTCTGCATGAATGACTCCAAGGACTCCACGATCTGTGCCATATCCATCTAGCAAAGGGGCACTAAAAAAAGAGGTGGGAAGTACACTCTTCATGACAAGTGCACATAATACACATAGAAGGACCCTATAAACCACACTTCTTAAGATTCTCCCAGGTGAGGCACCATCTTTGAACCATGAGCCAAGAGAAGAAATTGTACTTAGGCCACGAAAAAATTATTCAAAACTTGTTTCCGCCATGGGACCACCGAAAACCCAAATACTTAATTATCAAGCACTTAGTAACCCAAAGCAATAAAGAATTTACTTTTCAGGTCAGATTCCCAAGCCAAAACATCCCTCCCCAAAAGAGAATTACAAACACACCCAACCAAAATAGTGGCTAGCTCCTCTCGATCCTCCACCGATCACCCAAGGGACCACTCTTGTGGATCCTTCCACTTGTACACATTAACCTGATCAATAACTAGAGGCAATTTGAAGTCAACCACCCAGCTCCAACCAACATCTAGGAAATAACTACATAAGTTTTGTAGATGAGGGTGAGTCGACATAATAGGAGGATGAACATCCCAAGAATCAAACTAGAAAAGAGAATCCAATTCATTGTTGCAAATCCAAAACAACCACAGTTTGACTAGCTTGGCTCCTCATTTCAAGGTACCCCAAATCATAGAGCCTTTCCACACCAAACTAAAATGAGGCACATCAACACTCTCAACCTCCCAAAGATATTTTGAAGTAAGGATTTTAACCCAAACTTGATGTTTTTGAGAACATCATCGCCAATACAACTTAGCCACTAAAACCTAACCATTCAAATCAGCCTGACGTATACCCAACCCACCTTATTTCTTAGGCCTGAAACTAGCATCCCACTTGACCAAGATCTATTTCCTATTGAGGAGGTTATGAAACATGCATATCTTTTTGTAATTTTTTTCCAAGTAAATAATTAATTATGAATTTTTTATTACAACTTTTAAAAAATATAAAAACTCCTATGTCTGACCACCTTAACTTGGTCAAAAATTCATGAAATTCAATTTTTCTCTTTTTAATCCTATAGTATGTGAACCATAGAATGTGACACATTTTTTGGATTAAAAAAATGTGATACCGTTTGAAAGTTATAGATGTTTTTCAATCAGCCTATCAATCAGGACTTTAGTCGTAATTCGAATAGAAAATGAATAATAATTACTTATTAAATTCAAAGTAAAGCATAATTTATATTAGTGGAAAGTTGAGAATCTCCTTTAAAAACCTTTTTTGTTTCATCAATTTTGGGTAAAAAAAAGTCATCAGCCACATACCCATCATATTGCCACTTTTTGGCCCATCATGTTCCTACACATATCCCTTTATTTGATCATGGTTGTGATTATGTGCAATTAGTTGAGCCTTGATTTGCAAATATCCATGGATCATCAAGATAAAATAGCCATACTTGTAGACACTTTGATACAACTTGTCAAGAAGTGTCAGAATTCTGATACTACTCAAAAATTGGACACCCCAAAGTACAGAAACCCAAGAGTGCACAAGCCTAAGATAAGGCCGAAATGGAAAGATGTGTTTGAGAGGGGAATTAAAGAGATGGGTGAAAGGCACCAGATGTTTCTACAAGCCTAGTTAAGAGACAATCATATTGTTTCTAATCACCAAATTGTTGAACCTTTTGTCAATTCCTTTGATCCATTGTATGCTCAATTAGATTTGTCATGGGTTGATTACAAGGTTGAAAGTATGCCAACTCAAGTCTATAATAAGATGCCTAGATTTAATGGATACAATGTGTGTGGTGGAGATGCACATGTCAAAATTTTTTCCAGCTTCATGTAGAAACATTAATTTGGATATCAGGATATGTGGATGAGATTTTTTGTCAGATCTCTTGAAGCAAGAGCTATGGATTGGTATCTAAGTTTTCCTGAGAAGTCTTTTCCTTGCCAAGATAAATTAGTGAATGCTTACAAAGAAGAATTTGCAATATGAGAGTCTTCTGACCTTGTCATGAGGTTAAAGCAGATTAAGAAACAAAATGAAGATTCAAGCATTGATTTCAGTAATAGATTTGCTGTTGCTCTCTCACTAATCCCTGAAAATTTCAGACCTAACACTCCAGATTGCATTCATATGTATTTTGAAGCTTTTGAGGAGGGATCTAGTGCATTGTTGAAGAGTTATAAAATGTTGAGTATGCAGATGGCTTACACATTTTTAGATGATTTGGATAAAACAAGGAATTAATATGTGCAAAGTATGTTGTCTTGAATTGTGGGTAAGCATGCTAATGAAATCAATAGCTTTGTGAATGCAAATGATCAGAAGTATATTGAAAAGTGCATACTTGAGAAGGTAGAAGACAAGAATGATGCATCATTAGGTGATGAAGAAGTTGTCTTTGAAAAAAATACAAAGGAAATGTACCCAACTAAAAGTTGCAGCCATAATGATGAAAGATATGATGAGAGAAATGAAACATGTGAAATTTCTTCTATCTCCTCTGAAAATGCAAAAATAGAGAGAAAATTCTCTCTAGCAATTGATGGTTGCAATGATGCAGATAATTTCCTAAATGATCATCTTAGTTCTCATTGTGCTAATTAGACTTCCCCTTCAATCAATGAATGTGATGTTGCAAAGAGCAATGGGATTTCAATTTTTCCAAGCCAGGAACATGATGAGGGATATGAATTGGATTTACTTTTTTGGAGCGGATATGTGCAATTAGCAATGTTACGGTACAATTGATTATGCCAATTCTACATGTGTTGAATGTAGCTTTGATGCAAGTGTTCATAATGAGACACTGGAATTTTTTGATTTAGAGAATGCTCCTGAGGATGTTAGTACATTAGTTACAAGTGACAAAATGAGCAATGAATTCCAGTTGACAAGATCAACCACAAGTAGCTGCAGTGAAGAAATCATAGATGGTTTTCACTTTGATAGTAAAGATGCGTGTGTCTATCCTCAAGAGGTTGTAAATGAGAAACTCAATGAAGACATCCACTCCAATACTGAAATGCAAAAGATGTGGATTGTTGTTATGACAACCTAGAAGTGAGTAAGAATGAGCAATTGGATAGCATGTTCTCTGTGACAGGTGATGACCATTCTTTTGATGATCTTGATAGCAATTCAGTCTCCTATGATTGGGGAAATCCAGTTTATCATCAGTCCATTGAGTTCTCGGACTTTGATGATGATGAAATCATGGGATATCTTGATTTACAACTTCATAATGCATTCAATTCTAGTGAAGGTCAAGAAGAGGAAGTGGTTGAAAGAATGGATCAAAAGAATGATCTATTGAGCAGTGACCAAATTTCAAATCTACTGACCACTGAATATCAAAAATTTGTACATGTGAATGACTCTTAGTTGTTGAATGTTGTTCCTATTGACTTTGACAGTCATGATAATCTTCAATTTGCAAGGTATGATGCATGTGTTTTTTATTCTCCTTCCAATTATGAACCAACTGATCTCATGATGATGATAATGTGAATGAGGACAAGCAGCCATTTGATTGTAATGATGCATTGTATGATGAATATGAAAGTGTGCATGCTAATGCAAAATCAAAGATTTGTTTTGATGAGTTTGAAGCAACAGATAACCATGAGGTTTGTGCATCTAATGAGCCAAGTCTTAATAATTTTAATGCAAATTTGGAAAAGTCTTTGTTTACTGACTTGAATGAGCCTAGTCATGAGTCTTTGAATGTGGATGTGGATGTTGATTTAAAAGAGAAATTAGATTGTCTTTCTAAACCAGAATTGCTTATTGTTGAGAAAGCTTGGTATGTTGAAAAGGTTGATATGTTATGTTCAAAAGATGATAAAATGAGTAAAGATGAGGATGAGTTAGAAAACCTTGATGACTCAGAGTACCAGCATGATTGAGGACAGTTGCAAAGTGTACCAATGCATGAGTGTATCTCTTCACATACACTCAGAGATAGTTTGCATGATGAGCAAGATCTTCTGGTAAGTTATTGTGATGGTTTCACCTTTGACATGCAAACTAGTGATCAGATTGAGCATAATAGTACCAGCCATGTAGTAGAATGTGAGTGCTATTTTTGTCAACTGGAAGGAGTTTTCATAGAATGTGGCAATGTGCAAAATATTGAAGAAAGTTGTTTTCATCTTGAGAGTGATTTAAATGATGAATATGATAAGTTGTTGCCACATGATAATAAACATTTTGAGAGTATGCATGACTTTTAGATGCATAGTGATTATGAAGATGTTGATAATGTTGTATATGATTTCCTGTTGGGAGGTACCAGCATGTTTAATCAGGCAGATGGTTGTGATCAAGCTATGTTTTCATATGATATTGATCACCATTTTCAAATGTTTCCACTCGATGCAAAATCAAAAAAAGAAGAGAGTGGAAGTGATGTGGCCTATTTGATTTGGTTGCCACTTGATGAAAAAGCTAAACAAACAACAAGTCTCCACTTGCACAAAGGTATCCTAATACTTGTGTTTGTAGAGGTACAGTCTCATGTTTTTTGTGGTGTGATAGAAGAAAGCATGAGTTGAGGAAGATCAATTCTTTTATCAAATTGGTGTTTGATATAGGTAAGAATTGACTCTGCTTTTTCATTTGGTGGCTTGGGGTCACCAAATGAATTTGAAAAAGAAAGTTGAATAAAGGAGCAATTTGAGAGCACCTAATGGACTCAGTATTTGGTCTACTCCCCAGAGATTTGGAATCTTGCTATACCCACAGGGGGCATACATCCCCAATCAAAGCCACTATTGGGACTTTCAAATTTTTCAAATTTGAAGTGCCCATATTGAAAATTTTTCCTCTGCACACTCAGAAGTGCACTTGACAAATCTGCCCAAGTGACCTACCTTGGAGGGTCATATTTCGGAGCCTGTTGATTTTCGTTCAAAACCCATTGGTGAACTCACTCATATGACATATGTGAACATACATGTCAATTTTCAGCTTCCCATGATAAGTTTTGACAGGATTTCAAAAAGCGAAGCTAGAGGGTTTTGGCACTTTCCTGCTATTTGCAAACTTTCAGTTTTGCAAAGTACCCTCCTGTTCGAGTTAATATTTTGTAACTAGATGATCTTCAAGTCAAAACGATTGTTTCTCTCCATTCTCCATACCTAAATGTGCTCCCATATCAGGTTTTAGAGCCTCATGAGCTGATTTGCTATTTTTACTAGATCAAAAACAAACACAATTTGTTCAATTTTGCACCTACATTTTCTGAAACTTTTCAGGGAGGTCAACTTTGACCTTCAATATCTTTTGATGAATAATGATTCAAGAGGATCCCTCTTACACACGTGCTCAATGTATCTAAATGACCTACTATGTCCAGTGGCAGCTTGGCAAGAGTTGATTTGGTATTTTTCAAAATGGTGACTTTGATGTGTTTTAATTGGTTTTGAATAGCTACATTTGCAAAAAATTCCAAATGGGAAACTTTGATGATGAATATCTTTCACCTCGTAATCCATTTCTCCAAGTTGTTTGTTGCACTCCATTCTCAATCCAACACTCTACACACCTGTAATTTTTCATGGCTCTGGGAGGTTGTTTGACCAGTTTCCCAAAGCGATTCCAAAGCCAATTTGACCAATTTTCACCATTTTGCAAAGATGTCAAAAAATAGATTTTAATGGAAACACACTTCATATTTTCATTCCAGAAGCATTTAGAGGCTATGTTTGATTAGTTCAACATGAAATTTGTTTGAAAATGAAAAAAAAAATAGTCGGTCCCACATGGGGACTTGACATGCCTCACTTAGTTTTGAAGCTCGACAACTTAAGTTTGGAACGACATGAAACCAAGCTTTGAATTGATCAAAGATGCACTCAAAATGGATACAAACTCATTATATATTTTATGATACTTACTAGCATCATTAACTTTAAAGCAGAGGATATTATGGGTTGTGATATCCATGGTAGGGGTGGCTATGAAGTTAGCATTTGAATTGTATTCAAATTTTTCTAAGACTCCTTCTAAAGATGTTACATCAAACAACTATTGAATGGAGTGGAATATCTTACTTTCTAATACATCAAGCTTGGAAAAAGAGTTACAGGCATTAAGTTCTAGTCACGAAGTATAACCAGCTTCTTCAAAGCATTAAGAGGGATGGGCATTTCTCAGGCTGCAATAAAAAAAAGATATAGAGTTTTTTTGTTTTCCGTTGGATTAGTACCAAGTACTTCTAAACACCTAAAATGGACACAGGGTACTTCCCTTGAGTTAGAAGGTCTATCGAAGGTAGCCACCATGCCAGTCTTACACAATGTTGATGTAGCCCAGGAAAATCTCTATGAAACTGTTGAACTATATGGTGAATTAGGGCAGCAGCCATGCCTTACGCCTAGAGTAAGTTTCAAGTATGCTTAGAATTAAGGGGGAATATACTTGAGGTGGATAGAGGCTTGTCGAGTGTTTTATTTCTATTTGGAAACACGGGACTAACCTTGCTCCAATAGCCATGCCTTAAGCCTAGAAAAAAGCATAAAATGTTGCACCACACATACCTCACAAAAGGGGCAAAGATGTGACAGGGAGATGCTTTTTACTATAGAGCAACCATGGCACAGGGTGTCAATTCAATACCGCAAAAAAAACTTACAAGGGTGTGGTCCGAGGCAATATGTGGACATCCATCAAAGCACAATGGGTTGATCTGTTGAATAGTTGTGGCCATGCATACTGAAGGAAATCTCATATTAGAGTTTGGAAAACCATTTACAGAGCTTCTTGTGCCGCCATGCTTAGGAAACATGATGTGAGCTAGCATTTTGGGAATTCAAGGCACATTGCAAGTGGATGAAAGCAGGAGAAATGTTGAATATTAACTTTCCTATAGTTGATAGAAGCTCCCATCGCACTAAATGAGAAAGCTTGAGACTATTGGTGAAGCATGGACCAAGCATGTGGATTTGCTCAAGTTGAATGGATTAAGCTGATACGCATAATGAATTTGATGATAAGATTTTAGAAACTTTCAAGCAAATGCATGGGGGAGGTGGCACAATGAACAAGGCATATGACTAAGTCAAAAAACCCTAAATAAATGTGGTCTCATGCAATGCCGTAATTGCCACATTTCAAAATGGACTATTGAGAAAGTTTTTAGAAGCTTTTAAGCAAATGCAATGAAGAGGTGTCATCAGATAAAGTGGCTTGAGTTATTTTAAAGAAGAGAGGTGTGGAAAAATAATCATGCCATAGTTATAGCCGATGCACAAGATGGATTTGTTGAAAAGTTCTCAAAAACTTCTACGCAGATGCAATTGCCAATGAACAAACAAAAAAATAAATGTGATGAAAAGTTTTATGAAACTTTTAGGGAAATGTAACTCGCAGTTGGGGCGCCATGAAAGATTGACAAGCAAGCCATGCCTGATAGAATGCCACAACATATGCACAAACTGGATGCATTGAAAATTTCTTAGAAATTGCAAAGCACGTGGGCCAGGGGAAGATTTGCACTGCAGTGAAAGTGTATCCAAAAATGTTTGAGAAAATTCTATTTGGTATGGCTGCAATGGGAAGAAGATCGTTGTTTTTTGTTAATTACTGGTGAACATTCTCTTGCTGCCATGATGAGAGGAGGTATCTTGAGACGTGGCAACACACCTTTGAAAAACTTGATACATTATTTGTGGGTATTGGTGCAAAAGAACTGAAATGTGGTGCTACTATGGTAGCCATAATGATTGCAAAAGGAGGTCTTCAAATTGCAATGGGGCACCATTGAGCAAGCTGTTAGGGGTCTTTTGATATTGCAAGAAGCATCTGTCATGATTAGAGGTAAAGCATGAACAAAGAAGAGATGAAATATTAGGGAAAATACAGGGGTAAGAGGAGATCGACGGCAGGTAAATGAGGAGATAATGCAGCAAGATATCCAGCCTTCCCCGCTAGCTCGCAGTCCCAAAATGCAAGCTCATTAATCCTTGCGAGGCTAGAAAGAAAGCTTTGTTGTTGGTGGGTCCAACAACAAAAATAAAGGAACGGGTATAGTTAAAGAGGGTCATCCCACAATAATGGGTTACACTTTTTGGCCAAACTTGACATTGAAATCAACTTTTTTAGAGAAAACTTCACTTTCTGACACTTATAGTAGGTAAACTATTAGGAATTTGAAAATGATGTAAACTAGTGATTTGTGAGATTTTGTCTATATATTTTAAATGTATTTTTTTTAAAAAAAATTGAAATTAAATTATAATTTTTTTGCGTCTCCTTTGATAAGTAGTTTTTAATAGTAAACAACATTTTTAAAAAGTGGTGTGTACTTCGGCTCGCATAAATTTTTTTCTATAATATTCTTTTGAATTTAGGTTGGTAACACAAGTATCTAGTTCTTTCATTTTGTTTCATAGCATTTTTTTGAATATTTTTCTTTTAATTAAGTTTTGAAGTCAAAACATTTATAATTTAGACATAGGTGCACTTCGACTCGCATAACTTTTTTGGTATTTATTGAAATTCAATTTTTCTTTTTTTGGACGAGGACATCAATACCTAGTTAGTATATATTTTCAAATTCTTTTCCTCAAATTTACTAGTTTTCCACAATGATTTTTCACTGAACTTGATGTTCGGTGAAAAACCTATGTACAATAAAACTAAAAAATAAAATAAAAAATAAAAACAAAATATATTAAATTTATAGTCGTTGGAAAGCACATTTCAATCACTACAATCATCTAGCTTGGTTTATCAAGTTGACAATATTTGTACCTCCTTCCCAAGCTTCGATAGTAAAAAAAATGCATAAATTTTTGGGGAATGATGGAAGGTGAAAAATTCCCGTTAGAACCCCCTATATAGTGCAAGGGTTCATTAGAAGGGAGGGTTCATTAGAAGGGGGGTGGTTTATTCGAACCCCCTTCATTAGAAGGGATAAACCATTTTAAAAAAATTGATGGGAATTTCTAATTTTTCTTCATTCGAAAAATTGTAACCCACTATTGTGGGTTTACCTAGGACCGATGGAAGTATTAAAAGAGGTCCCATTTGATTTTAAAAGAAAACATTTTAAAATCAAAACATTGATTGATGGTATAATGCTTTAAAGCTACCATTTTAAAAGCAAGGGCATTCATATTTAAAATTTGTTGGCCGGACATAGTGTGTGGCAATTATTTTAATTTGAGATGAGAATTCAAGGGGAGATTGCATTATGTTGGCAATAAAAATATAAGGTGAAATGCAATTTGGTGCACGGGTAAAGTCTTTTTGCCTGATAAATTTTAAATCTTTTCACTTTTGTAAAGTGATATAAAAATACTATGGGAAATTTTTCCAATGGTGAGTATAGTGGGGTAGACTAAATATTTAACCCCAAATAAAGTTTAAACATCTCCACTTGGAAAGAGCAAGAGGTATTAAAAACATAAAATGAAAGCATGTGGATATTTTATAAAGTAAATTTATTCACTTTATAAACAAGTATTATTTGTTGGGGATCAAAGTATTAAAGTGCATGAAGGAGTATTTTAATGTAAAATGAAATATGTGATGGGAAATAAAGTGCAAGCTTAATAAAAGAGCAGAAATGAAGCTTTCATGGGAAAATTATTTTTCTCAATAGGAGGGTGAATGAAGGTGATTTTTCACAATGGGGTGATTTTTTCTATTGAAAATTGGTATGCATGTAGAAATAGAGGCAAATTTTGTTGCTGAAAGAAGAGAGTAGAGATTCTTTACAATTTTGTTGATTGATGGTGGATGGAGCTGCCAGATGTCTTCAACAGATCAACTTCTAGAGCCTTCTGTTCTTCTATATCTTCTCTTCTATTCTCATTTGTAAGGGGTTATGAATTCTTGTGTGGGGTTGGGTAGATAGAGAAATACTGAATTTGAGTCATTAGCTGAGTCTGTAAACTATAATTTTTGATTTCACATGAGTAAATATCAGCTAGTTTGTGCAAGAAATTCATAAATGTCATCAAATTGTCTCCTGCTTTGTACATCTTACATCATATGAATTCAATAATACAAAGTATGTTTGAGTTTGTCATCTCAAATTTCCTAAGATTGTTTTTTCTGTTCATGGTTTTGTTTCAATGAAATGGTTAAACTACTTTTAGCAGATAATTGTGATTTCAAGTGTGCAGGTTGGATCTGATAAGAAGAATTTGATTGAAAATAAGAGTGGATATGCTGGTGTAATGCATTAACAGTTTGAATCTACTGGTTGAAGTTTGTTTGTTGATGAATTTGTCTTATGCATTTGACTCCATGGCCCAAAATTGGGCACTGATTCGTTATTCAGCTTAATGCATGTCTCATAAACAAGTTTAAATTCAAAATCATTTTAAATCCTTGTTGTTTGGTTGAGATTTAGTGTTCTACCTCCCAATTACTGAGTGAGTATTGAAGTACCAAGAATGCAACCGGATTTGAGGTTGTCAATGCTTTCCTTGGTTTATTTTCATTGGCAGTTATCTGCTATAAAAAGAAATGTCTGTGTATGAGTGAATAATTTTTTTAGGTTTTGTATAGGTTGACCCACCTTGGTCCTACATAGCCATAAGTGTAGAAGATCTTGGTCTTTGACTGAATCTTGTCAATTGGCCAAATCCCTCTTTGAGTCTGAGTATAAGAAATTGGCTAATTCTTTAGGATTCATTGGAATGGTTGATTTGGAACACCAACAACAGGCATAGCATCAACACAAAAGAAACATGGAGCACATCCCAGAGGACATTCTGAAGACTTGTACAATACACTATTTTCTCTATTTATCAAATTTTCTCAAAAGCAGTTGGAAACCAAGTACCAGAGACATCATCTCAGTTCGTTACTTCATTCCAACACATCTTCATATGTACTACAATAGAAAGAAATCTGCATGTACTCACAACAATTCATCAATCTCACAACTACACATGCAAAACCTACAACATGTTTTCCTCTTTTTCACACAATTTTCTCAATATCCTCGACATCCCCATCATGCAACAACCTTCCTTAACACATAGATTACATGAATGACAACACTAGCTTGTATAGTTTTTGTTGAAATCAATGAAAACACCGTTACACTTTCAGCAATCTCCCCCTTTGTCATTGATGTCAACACAAGATGTGAAAAACCATCAAAGACAACACAACAGTTCCAAACACACTTTCTCATTTTCTCTCCCCCTGAGTAGATTATTTTTTTCACATGATACTTTCTCTCCCTTGAAATTTTTTTCACATGATTCTCTCCCCCTTTCAAATCAATGGAAAAGGACACAATTTTTTTTATTGTTCTCCCCCTTTGAAACTGAACCAAGATAGAAGCTTTGAATACTCCCCCTTAGGAGTACACCTAACCAAATCAATAACTTTGCACAATGACAACACATGACACTGCCTACTCCCCCTAAGAGGTCGCCACCAATATCAGTCCAGAAAAGAGATAGATCCATAGATCCACTAGACTGATGCATCTCCATATGCATCTAGTTCAAAGGAGGGGCAATAACCCCCAACTTCTTCCAAAGATACTCAAAAGTATCCTTAGGAAGAGCCTTAGTAAATATGTCAGCAATTTGATCCTTTGTAGGTACATACTCAAGTTTCACCTCATTCTCTATAGCCTTCTCTCTCAAAAAGTGATACCTAATAGATATATGCTTTGTCCTTGAGTGCATCACTAGATTCTTTGAAATGTTAATTACACTTGTATTATCACAAAAGATAGATATAGTCTCATCAAACACTACTCTGATATCCTTCAATGTCTACCTCATCCACAAAACATGTGTACAACAAGATGCTACTACAATATATTCAACCTCTGCAGTGGATAAGGAAATTAAATCTTGCTTCTTACTCAACCATAATACCGATCTACATCTAAGAATGAATGCTCCACCACTTGTACTTTTCTTGTCATCAACACAACCAGCCCAATATGCATCTATATAAGCACTTAATGTGAAATCAATATCCTTAGGATACCATAAGCCATAATCCAGAGTGCCTCTTAAGTATCTAAATATCTTCTTCACAGCTGCAACATGTGTTTCTTTAGGATCTTGAAATTTAGCCACAATACAAATTACATGCATGACATCTAATCTAGTAGCAGTTAGATACAATAGTCAACCAATCATAGATATGTATTTACTCTGATCAACCTTAGGTGAATCATCATCTTTGCTCAATTTGCAACCAGCCACCATAGAAGTGCATACCAATTTGGAGTCTTCCAGTCCAAACTTCTTCAACATCTCTTTGATATACTTTGACTGTGAAATGAAAATTCCTTTATCTGTTTGATTGATTTGTATCCCAAGGAATAAATTCATCTCCCCAAACATTGATATTTCAAACTCTTTTTTCATCTCTTCTCGACAAATTTCTTACACATAGCTTCATTTCCACCAAAGATAATATCATCCACATACACAACCACTGTCAATATTTTGTCTTCCTGAATTTTGATGTAAAGATTACTATTTGCAGCTTGCCTTTATTGAATCCTTGTTGTATCAAATATCTATCCAACATTGCATACCAAGCTCTAGGAGCTTGTTTTTGGTGTAATTAATATTTAATTACACTTGCATATGTTTACTTAGGCATATTATTTAATTAATTCCTAGGTTGCATTTACTAGGAAATTAGTTATAATGGGGTCATCCCCCTTCATATGTATTTAGGAAATAAGATTCTTCTAGAATATCATCTAGAACTTATCTTATTAGTTCATCATTCCCTAGGTAGTTAGTTAGGGTTAACATATTTTTAGGTCAAGACACATGTCAACATCATAATGCATACTACATTTCACTCTTTCCTATTTATATAAGGAATTTGTACATTATTTTATCATCTTATAATAGAATCTCAATTTGCATGCCTAAGTTGCAACACTTTCTTTATGGGTGATTTTTTTCTTGGAAAATATCCTTTGAAGGCTACAGCTTCATAGGATGATTCAACATCCATAATTTCTACACTTTCTTCAATCCATATAATGCCTTCTTCAATCTAAAAACCATATCTAGCTGATCTTACAACTATTCAATCCTTCTGGTTGTTCCATGTAAACCTCTTCTTCCAATTCACCATTTAGAAAAGCAAACTTCACATCCATTTGATAAACCTTAAATTCCTTGTATGTTGAAAATGCCAAAAATATTCTAATAGATTCCATCCTAGCCATAGGGACAAATCTCTCCCCAAAGTCTATTCCTTCCACTTGTGAGTAACCCTTCCACATGTAAATCTTGTCTTATTTCTTACCACTTCTCCGTTCTCATTCAATTTATTTCTAAATACCCACTTAGTTCCAATTATGTTCTTGTTTTTTGGTCTAGGAACCAATTCCTAAGTCTAATTCTTCTCAATTTGCATAAGTTATTCTTCCATTTCCTTCATCTAATGTTCATCTTTGCATGCCTCACTCAGTATTTTAGGTTCAAATTTAGAAAGTAAACATATATTTACCTCAACTTTAGTAGCTTTGCTTCCTGTCAATACTCATTTCCTCTTGTCTCCAATGATTTTATCTTCAGACTGTTTCTTTTGCACATACTTAGGGGTCTTAGGGGTCTTTTTTGGAGCTTCTTCCTCTTCATTCTGCACTTCTTTTTCTTTAGCTTTTTCTTCTTCTTTGCAATCAAGTTCATCTAATACATAACCATCTACTGCAATTGAATTCTATGAATTTTTAAATCAACTTTAACATTTGTACTTTCAACAATCCTTCTCAGTCTTTTGTTGTAACATATGTAAGCTTTGCTTTTAGTAGAATATCCAAGGAAGATACCTTCATTAGACCTTTCATCAAACTTTCCTAATTTTTCTTCATCTCTTTTGATATAACATTTTCTTCCAAATACTCTAAAGTACTTCACAATAGTAATCCTTCCATACCACAACTCATAGGGAGTCTTTATGTGGTTAGCTTTAGCTTGAACTTGATTAAGTATATAAACAAGAATATGAATTTCTTATCTCTAATAGACTTCCAATAGATTTAATTCTTTCTTCATAGTCCTAGTGGCTTCTTGAATAGTCTAGCTTTTCCTTTCAACCACTCTATTTCGTTGAGGAGTTCTAGGGGCAGACAAGTTCCTCTTTATTCCATGAACTTCACAAAACATGTTAAACTCATTGGAGGTGAATTCTCCACCTCTATCAGACCTTAAACATTTGATTTTCAGATCTATTTCATTCTCAACCATAGCTTAAAATGCCTTGAATTTATCTAAATCATCATATTTCTCTCTAAGAAAAGTAACCCATGTCATTCTAGAGTAATCATCAATCAAAAGCATGAAACACCTGCCACCTTGAAGACTTCTCACCCTTGTAGGACCACAAAGATTTGTATGTATCAATTCCAGTAGTCTGGTAGCATATTATTCCTTTCCTTTGAAACTACTCGTTACTTCTTTTCCAATTTGATCATTCCTGTAAACAACATTGATAAGCTTTGTGATTCTTGGTAAATATCTCACTACATGAACTAAGATGATTCTCACTAAATTATCAAAGTTTATGTGACACAACCTCTGGTGCCATAACCAATTGTCATTAATCTGAGACACAAAGCAATGACCATCAGCACCCTTAAGCTAATAGATGTTTCCATCTATCCTAGATTACTAGCAATAATCATAGTTCCAGACCCTTTTCTAATCTCACATGTCTCATCCTTAAACACAAGATTATATACTTTGCCACACATTTTTCCAATACTCAAAGGATTATGCCTTAAACCTTTAACATAGTTTAAACATCTTTAGTATTATGTTTTCCATCAAAACTGATTGAACCTATTCCACAAATCTTAGCCCCTAAATCATCTCCAAACTTAACTAATCCACCATCATACTTTTCAAGTTTAACAAAGTTTTATCTCCAGTCATGTGATTAGAGCAACCACTATCGACAACCTAGTAATTCTTATCTTCTTTAACATGAAAAGTAGATACAAAAGTACCTTCAATCTTATCCTTCTTCATCGAAACACTTTCCTTCACACATCTTTCAAAGTTCTAAGTAGAACTAGATTCTTCTTTAATAGCCAAGAACAAGCATTCATTGTCATCAAAATATTCATAATCAGATTTATCATCAAAAATACCATCATATTCTTTGACATAGTAAGCTCTTTTAATCATATTTACTTTATTCTCCTTACTCTTACTATTCATAGCTCTGTTTGGACATCTAGAAGCATAATGACCTACATTTCCAAAATTGAAACATTTGAAAGGTAGTTTACCTTTGTACTTATCGGTGCCCTTTTTCATCCTTCTTACAAAGTTAGCTTCCACATCACTAAGATAATCTCCATCTGAATCTTCAATATTTTCTAATTTTCCAGCCTTAAAAGCAGTCTCCACTTTTGTACCATTTTTCAAACAAAGCAATTCATCAACTCTTTGCACATGTAGGTTGAAATTTTTTCGTAACCTCCTCAATAGGAAATGGATCTTGGTCAAGTGGGATGCTAGTTTCAGGCCTAAGAAAGAAGGTGGCTTGGGTTTATGTCAGACTGATTTGAATGGGCAGTCTTTGGTCGCTAAGTTGTATTGGCGATGATGTTCTCAACAATATCAAGTTTGGGTTAAAATCCTTACTTCAAAATATCTTGGGGAGGTTGAGAGTGCTGATATGCCTAATTTTAGTTTGGTGTGAAAAGGCTCTATGATTTGGGGTACCTTGAAAAGAGGAGCCAAGCTAGTCAAACAGGGGTTGTTTTTTATTTGCAACAAGGGATTGGATTCTCTTTTTGGTTTGATTCTTGGGATGATCATCCTCTTATTATGCCAACTCAATCTCATCTACGGACCTTATGTAGTTATTTCCTAGATGCTTGTTGGAGTTGGGTGGCTGACTTCAAATTGCCTCTAGTTATTGATCAGGTTAATGTGTACAAGTGGAAGGATCCACAAGAGTGGTCCCTTGGGCGATCGGTGGAGGATTGATGGGAGTTGGCCACTATTTTGGCCAGGTGTGTAACTTGTAATTCTCGTTTAGGGAGGGATGTTTTGGCTTGGAGATTTAACCCGAAAGGTAAATTCTCTGTTGCTTTTGGTTACTAGGTGCTTGATAATTAGGTATTTGGGTGTTCGGGGGTCCCGTGGTGGAAACAAGTTTGGGATAATTTTTCCGTGGCCTAAGTGCAATTTCTTCTCTTGGCTCATGGTTCAAAGATGATGCCTCACCTAGGAGAATCTTACGAAGCGTGGTTTCCAGGGTCCTTCTATGTGTATTATGTGCACTTGTCATGAAGAGTGTACTTCCCACCTCTTTTTTCAGTGCTCCTTTGCTAGATGGATATGGCAGAGCTAGTGGAGTATTTGGAGTCATTCGTGTAGACATGTTGGTTCTTTGCATGATTTTGGAAGGGGCAGGGGAATTCTCTAGCTAAGGCCCCTTTTCTTCATATAGCGTGGATTATAGGTCCTATCTTCATTATTTGGAATAATTCCAATTAGAATGCAATCATAGGATTTTTCTGGATAAGAAGCTACTGGTTGGTCAAATATGGTTGAGAATCTTGGGGGTTATCAAGGAGACTTTTGCTACTAAGTGTGATTTGTCTATTCCTGTAGACCCTGGTGAGTTGGGTGTGGTTAGGACTTTGGGACTTTCTCTTGTTAGTAGGAGGGACTTAGTTCCTAGGGAGAGGCAGGGTAGTAGGGAGAAGATTCAACGAAGGGGTCATTGGTGCCCCCCTCCTCAGGGGGTGCTAAAAATTAACATTGATGGGTTGTTTAGAGGTAATCCTAGTCATGTTGGGGTTGGTGGTATTGGCAGGGATAGCTCCAGATTGGTCGTGTTTTTCTTCTCAATTTATAAAGGGCAGAAAACTAATAACTTGATGGAGGTCGCCTTAGCTATTCTTATAGCATTGGAATAGGCTTGTGCTCTAGGTTGGAGGTGTGTTATTTTTGAGTCAGATTCCCAAGTTGTTATTGATATACTGAATAAGCGCTAATTTGATTAAATGTGTGTTGGAAGCTGGTTGTAGTGGTCAAGTAGATTATTGCTTTGGGTGGAGCTTTGGCTTCTATGACCTTTTCTCATATCCCACGTGAGTGGAATAAGGTGGCTGATGGCTTGGCTAAGTGGGCTTATGAGCAGATGGAAACCAGAAATGTTGAAGATTGGGGTTGCCTTCCTGAGGGTCTTTCATGGGAGCTGTAGGATTTGATTACAGAGGATATGAGATGTTTCTTGGGAGTTTCTTAATGGTTTTTTTGCTAGTTTTGTCCCCTTGTGGGTGGATTATAACTTTTTGCTTTTTCCTTCTTTCTTGATTCAATAAATTTTTACCATCTTTTTATTATAAAAAAAATAAAAAATTTCTTAATGAAAAAATATAGACTTTTCTAAGTTTGATGGTGATTGCTATCTTGAAGATATTATATATATTTCTATAGCTTTTCAAGGAAATTTATAATTTGAATAACAATATCTATGTGAATATTGTAATCAATTTCTCTGGGCAATAAGAATATCAACACATTTATGTGTGAATGTTTCCTCAACATATTGTTAAGGTTTTACCATGTAAATATGTGCCTTTATTTTTAATATTTGGTAACCTAGGGTGTCCCCATGACTCAGCCCAACATTCCCTTTATGGGGCGAGCTGAGGTGAGATTAGTCCCCTAGGGATGCACACAATAGCCCGCAAACCATGTGCATCGGGTAAGCCCAGGCCATGAAGTGGAACCCCAAACCTATGGGGAGCAAACCCACAGCCTAAGACAACTTTGCTACCCATGTGGGCTATAAATGTGTGCCTTGTTAATTGTTATTCTTTTATTCTGTTTAATCATTCTTGTTATTTATTCACAACTAACTTGTATTGTAATAGTATTTTAATTTTCTGGGTTTACGAATTTCTTTTTAAAACAAGTAGTATAATAGCAGTTATTTTGTAGTGTCTATGTTAGGAGTTGGTGTTGTTTTGCCACATAAAATGGTGAATGTTTCGAATGCAAGGTTTGAGGTAGAGAAATTCAATAGGAAGAAAAAAATTGAGGTATGGGAGCTCAAGATGTATGAATTTTTAGTGCAACAAGGATTGCACAAGGAGTTGGTAAAAAAGTCAAAGAAACCTATGAATATGACCGATGAGGTTAGGGAGGATCTAGATACAAGAGCTTGTAGCATAATTTGATTTTGTTTATCAACATGATTATGGAGTAGAATGGAGATTGTTTACATGAAAAAATCCTTGAGAAATTGTATCTACGTGAGAAGGAAGTTGTATAGTTTATGAATGAAGGTACAAAACTTTTTAGTCATTTAAATGTTTTCAATAGTCTTATATGTCAATTAACTATGATAGATTTTACAATCCAAGATGAAGACAATGAAATTATTCTATATGTTTATTGCCTAAATCTTGGAATCATTTAGTCAATTTCATTAGTTTTAACATAACTAATAACCTTAAATTTGATTCTATTGTGGGAGCTTTGTTGTCCAAAGAGGTGTAGTGAAAAACTAGCATAGAAACCTCCACACTAGTAACAATCATGATTAGAGATCAATCCACAAAAAGTAGGAACATTCAATAGATACATCCAAATCTAATTCAAAAATTTTAATCTAAAAAGATTCATTAATACTTCCATATATAAAATATTAGATTTAAAATATAGATGAAGAAATTGTTTGATCTATTTAAATACTCCATAGATGTACATACAAAATGTTTTATGTGGTTGATTTTGTGCATCTAACAGTCAAAATTTAATTCTCTTTTATTTAAAATAAAATGATCAAAATTCACTTTGACATTAAACTGAATGTTTAAAAATAGAAAGCAGAAGACTTTTGTTAAGAATTCCAAATCCCAATTCATAAATATGAATTTACAACTAATATCCTCTCTCGTGAAGTTTAAATGTCAAATCCATATTTTTTTAGTCAAATGTACGTTGGCGTGATAGGTTATAGTCCACTCATCCTCGGAACACGTATCAGATTTTATCTATCTAGAATAAATATTTATGTGCGCATGCGTCAATGCTCTCAACTTACATCACTGTTTGGCTGCCTTACTTTTATTATTATTTTTGATTCACTTCTGTTTAGGAATGATAGTGTCATTTGGTCAGAGTAATATGTACGTTATTGGCTTTACGTTGATCAAAGTTTCCAACATTTGACCTCCAATTTAAAGTTACTATGACGGAGAACCTCCTTCCAACCAAACAACATTTAAATCATTCGTAAAGTTTTTCATTAAAGGCATTTTAATTGTAAAAGGGATGATTCGAAGTACAAAAAAGAATGGAATAAATTGCAGAGTTTTATATGATTAGTATAAATTTTATTAATTCTTATTTTCAAAAAAAAAAAAAAAATTCAACATATTTAACTAATCTTTATTTTGATGGTCAAGACCATTAAATGTATGAATCAATGGTCTAATCAAATTTGTAATGGTTAAAGTTATATAGTTTATATTTTGTAATACTATGCAAAAAATATCAATCTATTTATAGTTACATTATTGTAAACTAGAAGCAAAATGTCTATTTGTGGTAACTTATTGTGAAAAATACTAGTTGCCAAATCAAATTATCAATCTAAAATAGACTTTATAGTGAAAAATATGCTTCTACAACAATACTAACATGTATGTAGGTGATCCAAGATTAATTGACTCTTGAAATGTTCATGCATGAATTATGTATGATTTTCATGATTTCAATGGAAAAAATAATTTTAATAAATAGACAAATAAAAACATGGTGTACTTAAATATATGTTAGAATTTTTGTAATTAGCAATAAGATTAATAATAAATAAAAATATTTAATAAAATTAATTAAAAAATCTATATCCTAGATATTAAAATTAATGATCTATTAAATTTATGTTTATGATAAAGTTTTACTCAATACAAAATAATAAAGATATAATAAAAATAATAATAATAGAAATGATTTGTTTTAATTCCAAAAAATATATAAATAAAATTTAATGAAAAATATTGCAAAATCAATAGTTTATATCTTCCTTAAATTATTCAAAAATTATTATATATAATTGATAAATTGTACATGAATATTCAAAAAAAGAAGTTTTAATGATTTAATAATACTAAAAAGTGAAACACACTATTATATATTTCCATACACTTTTAACTATATTAGTAAGTAAACATATAAAACTAATCCATAAATAATTCTTATATAAAATTCAAATAGTTATGTGGACATTACAAATGATCCAAAATAATAATTTGTTTATTATATTAATGTAAAATGTTGAACAAAATCTAGTCTTTTCACTTCTTTTGGAAATGTAATACACATCTTGTTTATTAATATTAGAATAAAAAGATAAGCATATTAGTGTTGTCCTAATATTTATTAATTCTCTTTATAATTTTATTATTTTTTAAAAATATATGAACATCAAAATGTAATATAAGTCTTGGATGGTAATAAGGTTGAAGCAAAATGCCAAGAGTTGTATTGTTTCTAGTGTTCTTTGTGGGTGAAATTTTTGATAAAGATTAGACTTTCATTCCATCCTTATCATGAGAGAACCTATGAAAACTTGATGCAATTTTGTTGTTAAACTTATATTTCACACTTCTGAAGATATCTAGCCATGACTTATTAGAATTAAATGATTTTAAAACCAAGATTTATATAAACCAACGATCTCTTTCATGTTCCCCTCTGATCACTTGCTAAATTCAACACCTTGCCAAAATTCCCTAGGATCATGCTTTAAGATTAATCAAGCATAAGATTCAATCTTTCTTACTTCCTTTCAATAGTTACTAAGAATTAATTAAAATTGTGATTATTTAGGAATAAATTAAATGGTATCTATTTAAAAAAGATTAAAGTTATTAAAGGGTTATAATTTTATTGGTTGCACACAATTGTTGAATGTGATGGTATGTTCCTTTATTATATCATCCACCAAAGTTCAAATCTCTCAAAAATTCAATAATAAGAGATGAGGATAGGATCTTTACTATCAATCCAAGAAGTGACTTGTAACTTATAATCTATTCTAAATATTAAAAATTATCTATGTTTTTATATAAAAACTTTTATAGATAAAAATCTAAAAATCAACTTTATAGAAGTCAAACATTATTTAAATTGTATTTAAGAAAAATTCTTTGATAGTGTTTCCTTGAAATTAGTTGAATTATAGATAATCTTAGTTGGTTTGTAAGACTACATGATGTCCCACTCCTTAGGAAAAAGTAGGAATATAGTTGAAACCTCTCTCCAAATGATATTATTTTTTAAGATCATAAAAAATATCTTTCATTAATTCTAAGTTCACATGTATCTTCTTTCTAAACATTTTAAATATAAACCAATTATTTAAATCAACCAAATAAAAATTGTTACAATAGAAATATAACTACTTACAATTTATATAGAAAACATACAACAATCATTAGATTAAAAATATCATAAATCATAACTCAAGTGATGAGCACAAGTAGAAAATAGTACATTTTAATTCTAAATTTTCTTATGTATTGCTAAAATATTATAGACATTAAAAATAAAATTACTAATTATTGTTATCTCAAAATGATAAAGGATCCTATTTCTATGTTAAATGATACAATTCATAAAAAGATCATATAAATTAAATTTTAAATCTACTCTAAAATTCCTAAAACTAGTAAAAGACCTAGCTAGAAACTAGCACCTAATTTCTCGTAAAAGTGATTAAATCTAAAAATGATCTACAATAAAAATATATATATTCTTATTAGGCATCGTGTGTGTGGGTGTGTGTGTGTGTGTGTGTGTGTGTGTGTGTGTCACTGTGTGTGTGTGTGTGTATTCTTATACTTTAAATTATAATGTAGCATTAATTATCAAAAAACCTCCCACTTTGTGAAGAATAGTCACAAGATGATCTCAAAGCTTCAAAAATTTAACTTTTTCAAACTAGCTTTATGAAGATATTTGCTAGTTGTTCTTGAGAATTTATATACTTCAATTCTAATTCTTTATTTTTAAGAAAATATTAATTGAAATTTCATTTCAAATAAAATTGCTTAAACCTACTATGATGGACTAGATTTTTGGCCAACTTAATAATATTATGTTATCACAAAAATTATAATGTAGTAAATTTTCTTTTCCCTAATTGTTTCTAAAGTTTTTAGATACATGAGGTTTGTGTACCTTGATAAGTGATTGCAATATTTCCCACATTATTATATAAAAGAGAAACCAAAATTTTACTCTTTGAACTCCATTTAACCAAGCTTGAATGAATTGAAATATAATTACCAGGCATCGACTTTAGGTTAGCCAATATACCTTACCAATCACAATCAGTAAAGCCATGTTCAAACTTTTAAAAAGCATAATAACTAGCAATCACACCTTCATTTGCAATGGGTACGCCAAAGATTTATATCATATAAATGCTAAAGTGGAAAGATAATATTGTAGGATTTGAGATCAGCTAGAATCAAAATCTGATGAATTGGGAAACCAATACGAAGGGAGATCTAAATTTTCAAAGCACTTGGATAACCCACACAATTGTGAATATCTACATTCAGATTTAGTGAACACAAATGTACCTGACCAACCTTGTCATATATAGTGAGGGGATGCTCAACTATGTGCAAGCAAAAATTATCATTCAATGGAGTTTTAAAAACACCATCACAGACTAGTCTATTGGTGAGTTTATCTCACATAATAGTAACCAAAATCTTGCACCATATAGTAAACCATTGTGAATGGAACAAATGTTTTCTATAACACTCATTCAATTGATAGGAAAAGATAGCACAAAATCAACAAACCTTAAAAAAAAAGTAAATTTCCAATTCCTTGTGTTTTCACATTACATGACCCAAAGATAGCACAAAATCAACAAATCTTATAAAAAATGTAATTTTCCAATTCCTTTTTTTTTATTGGTTTACTATCTAATGCATGATAAGACAAAGGGAAAATTGAATCACAAACACAAGGGCCTCTGCAACAGTATTTTCCAAATTAAGTGGAACAACACAAAGTTGTATGATTTCCTGAATGACTTTTTGAACCACAACACTATATTGAAAATTTTATAGGGAAATAAAATATACTTCCACTTAAGAAGCTAATAGAATTTAGAAAAGTATGAAACTCAGTCCAAAATTCACAAGTTGTCCACAATTTTTGAAATTCTAAGACAAGTTCTTATGAATCTGAATGTAGAGATGTATTTCACAACATAAAAAAGTGAAAATTTTATCATGCAACATATAGAGTCTTCCTCTATATTCTTGTTAAAGCCCCTTTCAAAAGAAATCAGACATTATGCCTGTCAATAATGAGCAAAATCAAGTTTTTTATGTCAGTCAATTACTACTATGGACATAGCACCAATTGATGTCAACAAAGATTATCAAATATAAATTACCAAAAACAAAAAAAATTATGCAACAGAGTGAAAGACCTATAATTGTCATCCTAGTTCACAAATGGTGTAGATAAATTTAAATAGGTCGTCCACAACAAAAGGATACTTCTACCATTTTTCTCAATTGCCTACAACATAAGGATATGCCATGTAATCAGAAATATGGAACAAGTAAATAATAATGAAAAGTAAATAATGTTGGATTGTAGTTGAAAATATACTTAACTCAAGATCTAGTAACTTGGAAAAGGTAACAAAAAATAGATATCCTAGGAAAAACAAATATGTAGTGATGAAATATGAAACCTTTGTAGCAACAACCTTTTTGCACATGTGACATGTTTGAAACAGGCAATGTTTCAAATTATGCAAATTTGGAGTCATCCCTAAAAAATAAATGAGCAAAAATACACCAAATTAGGGTAGGTGTGAGCTCTATGGACAATTGAAATGTGTAAAAATAAAATAGATGGAAAATTAAATCATTTAACAAATTTCACATAAAAATACACCAAATTATATATTAATCATGGCTCTAGGAAAATTCAAAACTAGCAATTCACCATCTGAAAATTCACCGCAAACAATTCACCACCATGACAAATTCACCTCAAGAAAATTTTTTTAATATCAAAGAAAATAGGAATATAGTTGAACACAAGATTATATACTTTGCTACACATTCGTCCAGCACTCAAAAGATTATTCCTTAAACCCTTAACATAGTTTAAACATCTCCAGTATTATGTTTTCCATCAAAACTGATTGAACCTATTCCACAAATCTTAGCCCTTGAATCATCTCTAAACTTAACTAATATACCATCATAATTTTCAAGTTTAACAAAGTTTTATCTCGGGTCATGTGATTAGAGCATCCACTATCGACAACCTAGTAATTATTATCTTCTTTAACATGAAAAGTAGATACCAAAGTACCTTCAATATTATCCTTCTTCGAAACGCTTTCCTTCACACATATTTCAAAGTTAGCAGAACTAGGTTCTTCTTTAATAGCCAAGAACAAGTATTCATTATCATCAAAATCTTCATAATCAAATTCATCATCAAGAATACCATCATCTTCTTTTCAACATAGTAATCTCTTTTAATCATCTTTCCTTTATTCTCCTTACTCTTATTGTTCACAACTCTGTTTGGACATCTAGAAGCATAATGACCTACATTTCCACAATTGAAACATTTGAAAGGTAGTTTACCTTTGTACTTACCAGTGCACTTTTTCATCCTTCTTACAAAGTTAGCTTCCACATCATTAAGATCATGTCCATTTGAATCTTCAGTATTTTCTGATTTTCTAGCCTTAAAAGCAGTCTCCACTTTTGTAGCATTTTTTAAAACAAGCAATTCATCAACTCTTTGCATGTAGGTTGCAATTGCATCAGGACATGAGTCCTCTACTTATATCTAAAATATTATAAAAAAATATTATCATTTTATTGTGGTTAGGGTGGTCAGACAGACACATACTTCGTATTTTTTCCTTGAAATTTAAGTACTACTACATTGAAATTTCAAATTTTCAACAAATAGATTTTTAGTTTTTTAAACAAAACTAGTAGTTGAGAAACTACATTCAATTTTCTATAGATTCTATTCTTACATATTTGTGAAATAATATAGATAACTTATTCAAATTTTTACGTCAAGTTGCCTAACTCTGATTTTTCTAATTTTTTTGCCACTTAAGGGCCTACTTTTTCCATGATGATCCTGTACATACCCAAAGGATTACTATGAAAATTGTTGACATAGTGATAACCTAGACTTGAAACATATAATAATGAAAATGGATGGAAATTCCTAAGATATACAAATGCATTCTAACCATCAACACAAGCAAATATTTGAACACTAGACAAAATCTTTCAATGGAACTGCAATTACATTTAATATAATAGATCTGACAAATGGGAGTGTGCAAACTCAATATTACTGTCCTTTCCCTTTGTTAGTGCTAACTCACTCAATAGGGAGCCAAAGTTTTTCCTAAGAAGTCCAAATATGGTTTTCATACACAATTTTCTTGAAAACCAAAGGTGAAGAATACTTGGAAATATTGCAACTACTGGAAATTGTTCTTCCTCATTGGAAATATTTGGAGATTTAGAGCTGTATTCACCTCTTCATCAGGTTCTTTTGATAGAGTCACCACCTCTCTTTGTAGAGGACTCAACTTCAAGCAATATGAAGCTCTTTCACATGTAAATTTCTTTCTGAGTTCCTTTCACCAACAGAGCACCACAAATCATGAAATATTCAGGTTCACTGTAATAAATTCTTTCTCTAGGTTTGAATTCCTTCAATAGTTGAACCAAATTCAGAATGGAAAATAACTGACTCAATGCAAATGATATGACTCTATAATTAAATAGTTTGCAATTGGAGATTCAAAGTTGTCCCTAACAGATTCGCCATTCTGTTGGTGTTCCAAATCAACCATTCCAATGAATCCTAAAGAATTATCCAATTTCTTATACTCAGATTCAAAGAGGGATTTGGCCAACTAACAAGATTCAGTCAAAGAATGAGATATTCTACACTTCTGGCTCTATAGGACCAAGGTGGGTCAACCTATACAATGCCTAAACACTTAATTCACTCATACACAAACATTGCTTTTTATAGAAGATAATTCTTAATGAAAATAAACCAAGGAAAGTATTGACAACCTCAACTCTGGCTGCATTCTTGGTATTTCAATACTCACTCGGTAATTGGGAGTCAGAACACTAAACCTCAACCAAACAACAAGGATTTAAAATGATTTTGAATTTAAACTTGTTTTTGAGATGCATTAAGTTGAATAACGAATCAACGCCTAATTTTGCGCCATGGAGTCAAATGAATAAGAAAAATTCATTAGAAAACAAACTTCAACTAGTGGATTCAAACTGTTAATGCATTACACCAACATATCCACTCCTATTGTCAATCAAATTCTTCTTATCAGATCCAATCTGCACACTTGAAATCACAATTATCTGCTCAAAGTAGTTTAACCATTTCATTGAAACAGAACCATGAATAGACAAAACAATTTCAGGAAATTTGAGATGACGAACTCAAACATACTTTGTATTATTGAATTCATATGATCTAAGATGTACAAATCAGGAGACAATTTGATAACATTTATGAATTGCTTGCACAAACTGGCTGATATTTACTCATGAAATCAACAATTATAGTTTACAGACTCGGCTAATGACTCAAATTCAACATTTCTCTATCTACCCAACCCCACACAAGAATTTAGAACCCCTTACAAATGAGAATAGAAGAGAAGATATAAAAGAACAAAAGGCTTCAAAAATTGATCCATTGAAGACATCTCAAAACTCCATCCATTGTCAATCAACAAAATTGTAAATCATCTCTCCTCTCTCTTCCTTCAAAAACAAACTTTGCCTCTATTTCTACTTGCATACCAATTTCCAATAGAAAAAATCATCCCACCGTGAAAAATCACCTTCATTCACCCTCCTATTGAGGAAAATAAAGCTTCATTTATGCTCTTTTATTAAGCTGGAGCTGCACTTTATTTCCCAACATATATTTCATTTTACATTAAAATACTCCTTCGTGCACTTTAATAATTTGATCCCCAACAAATAATGCTTGTTTATAAAGTGAATAAATTCACTTTATAAAATATCCACATGCTTTCATTTTATGTTTTTAATACCTCTTGCTCTTTCCAGGTGGAGATGTTTAAAATTTATTTGGGGTTAAATATTTAATCTACCCCACTATACTCACCATTGGAAAATTTTCCCATAATATTTTTATATCACTTTACAAAACTGAAAATATTTAAAATTTATCAAGCAAAAAGACTTTACCCATACACCAAATTGCATTTCACCTTATATTTTTACCACCAGCATAATGCAATCTCCCCTTTAATTTTCATCTCAAATTAAAATAGTTGCCACACACTATGTCCAACCAACAAATTTTAAATATGAATGCCCTTGCTTTTAAAATGGTCGCTTTAAAGCATTATACCATCATGTAATGTTTTGATTTTAAAATGTTTGCTTTTAAAATCAAATGGGCCCTCTTTTAATATTTCCATCGGGCCTCTTTAACTATACTCGTGCCTTTATTTTTGTTCCCAAACCCACCAACAACAAAGCTTTCTCGCTAGCCTCGCAAGGATTAATGGGCTTGTATTTTGGGACTGTGAGCTAGTAGGGAAGGCTGGAGATCTTGTTGCATTATCTCCTCATTTACCTGTCGTCAATCTCCTCTTACCCCTGTATTTGCCCTAATCTTTAATATCTTCTATGTTCGTTCTTTACCTCTAATCATGGTAGCTACTTCTTGCAATATCAAAATACCCCTAATAGCTTGCTCAATGGTGCCCCATTCCAATTTGAAGACCTCCTTTTGCAATCATAATGGCTGGCATAACAACACCACATTTTAGTTCTTTTGTGCCAATACCCACAGATATTGCATCGAGTTTTTCAAAGGTGTGTTGCCACGTCTCAGGACGCCTCTTCTCATCATGGCGGTAGGAGAATGTTCACCAATAATTAACAAAAAACACCAATATTCTTCCCATTGCAGCCATACCAAATAGAATTTTCTCAAACATTTTTGAATACATTTTCACTGCAGTGCAAATCTTCCCCTGGCTCGTGTGCTTTGCAATTTCTAAGAAATTTTCAACACATCCAATTTGTGCATATGTTGTGGCATTCTATTAGGCATGGCTGCCTTGTCAATCTTTCATGGCGCCACAACCACGAGTTACATAATTTGCCTAAAAGTTTTAGAAAACTTTTCAACACATCTACTTTTCTGTTTGTTCACTGGCAATTGGACATGTGTAGAAGTTTCTGAGAACTTTTCAACAACTCCATCTTGTGTGTCAGTTGTTACTGTGGCATGATGCTTTTTCTGTGCCTCCCCTCTTTAAAATAATGGAAGCCACTTTATCTGATGGTGCCTCTTCATTGCATTTGCTTAAAATCTTCTAAAAACTTTCTCAACAATCCATTTTGAAATGTTGTAATTATTGCGTTGCACGATACCACATTTATTTAGGGTGTTTTGACTTAGTCATATTACTTGTTCATTCTACCACCTCCTCCACGTATTTGCTTGAAAGTTTCTAAAATCTTATCATCAAATCCATTGTGCGTATTAGCTTAAGCCATTTGACTTGAACAAATCCACATGCCTAGTCCATGCTTCACTAGCAGTCTCAAGCTTTCTCATTTAGCATGATGGGAGCTTCTATCAATTGTAGGAAAGTTAATATTCAACATTTCTCCTACTTTCATCCACTCACAATGTTCCTTGAATTCCCAAAAATGTTGGCTCACATCATGTTTCCTAACCATGGCAGCACGGGCAGCTCTGTAAATGGTTTTCCAAACTCCAATATGAGCTTTCCTTCAGCACGCATGGCCATAACTATTCAACATATCAACCCTCTGTGCTTTGATGGATGTCCACACACTGCCTTAGGCCGCACCCTTGTAAGCTCTCTTTGCGATATTAAATTGAAACCGTGTGCCATGGTTACTCTGTAGCAAAAACTCTCCTTGTCACCTCTTTGCACTTTTGTGAGGTATGTCTGGTGCAATGTTTTATGCTTTGTCTGGGCTTAATGCATGACTATTGAAGCAAGGTTAGTCTTGTGTTGCCAGACAGACATAAAACAGTCGACAAGCCTCTATCCACCTCAAGTATATTCCCCTTAATTCTAAGCATATTAGAAATTTACTCTGGGCTTAAGGCATGGCTGTTGCCTTGATTCACCATACAATTCAATAGTTTCAAAGAGATTTTCCTAGGCTACATCAATATTGTGTAAGATTGGCACGGTGGCTGCCTTCGATAGACCTTCTAACTCAAGGGAAGTACCCTACATCCATGTTAGGTGTTTAGAAGTACTTGGTACTAATCCAAGGGAAAACACAATAGCTTTGTATCTTTGTTTTATTGTAGCCTAAGAAATGCCCATCCCTCTTAATGCTTTGAAGAAGCTGGTTATACTTTGTGACTACAACTTAATGCATGTAACTCTTTTACTAAGCTTGATGTATTAGAAAGTAATATATTGCACTCCATTCAATAGTTTTTGATGTAACGTCTTTAGAAGGAGGCTTAGACAAATTTGAATATAATTCAAATACTAACTTCATAGCCACCCCTACCATGGATATCATAACCCATAATATCCTCTGCTTTCAAGTTAATGATGCTAGTAGTCATAAAACATATAATGAGTTTGTATCCATTTTGAGTTCATCTCTAATCAATTCAAAGCTTGGTTTGATCTAATTCCAAACTTAAGTGTGGAGCTTCAAAACTAAGCGAGGCATGCTGGGTCCCCATGTGGGTCCGACTATTTTTTTTTTTTGTTTTCAAACAAATTTCATGTTGAACTGATCAGAAACAAGCTTTGAATGCTTTTGGGATGAAAAAATGAAGTGGGTTTCCATTAAAATCTTTTTTCTGACATTTTTGCAAAATGGTGAAAACTAGTCAAGTTGGCTCTGGAATCGCTCTAGGAAATTAGTCAAACGACCTCCCAGAGCCATGAAAAATTACACGCATGTAGATTTTTGACCTAAGAATGGAGTGTAACAAACAGTGTGGAGAAACAGATCATGAGGTGAATAATATTCATCAACAAAGTTGCCCAATCGGAGTTTTCTGCAAATGTAGCTTTTCAAAACCAATTAAAACTCATCAAAGTTACCATTTTGAAAAATACCAAATCAACTCCTAGAGAGCTGCCACTAGACACAGTAGATCATTTAGGTACACTGAGCATGTGCGCAATAGGGCTTGGCTTGAATCATTATTCATCAAAAGATATTGAAGGTCAAATTGACCTCCCTGAAAAGTTTCAGAAAATGTAGGTGCAAAACTGAACAAATTGTGTTTGCTTTTGATTTGGTAAAAATAGAAAATCAGCTCATGAGGCTCTGAAACCTGACATGGGAGCACATTTAGGTATGGAGAATGGAGACCAATAATCATTTTGACTTTACGATCATCTAATTGCAAAATATTAACTCGAACAGGAGGCTACTTTGCAAAATTGAAAGTTTGCAAACAGAAAAGTGCCAAAACCCTCCAGCTTCGCTTTTCAAAATCCTATCAAAACTTATCGCAGGAAGCTAAAAATTGACATGTACTTTCACATATGTCACATTAGTGAGTTCACAAATGGGTTTTGTACGAAAATCAACAGGCTTCGAAATATGACCCTCTAAAGTGGGTCACTTGGGCAGATTTGTTAGGTGCACTTCTGAGTGTGCAAAGGCAAAATTTTCAATATGGACACTTCAAATTTGCAAAATTTGAATGTCCCAAAACCTGTACGGATTTGATATGTTTTGTAAGGTTGTTAGAGGTTGCTACATTTAGAATTTGAGTTTCTAAATCATTGTATAGAGAGATATTTTTACCAGTGTGTTAACCATTTTTGAGTGATGTTTTCTATGACATGGGAGAAATGTATTTTCTTCACATTTCTCCATAGTTTGGATTTATCTTATGCAGATTTGGGAAGTTTCTTATAATGGTTGTATCTTTCAAAATTCAAGGTTTCATTTAATTTAGTATAGTACATTGTGTGTTTCATGTGTCAATGTGCGAATAAGGTTTACTGGATGTTCTGGGTTGAAGTATTTCTATGTTGTGAGTTTGGATGAAGTCTTTGTTGGATCTTAGGTGGTTTGCGGTTTATTCTAGATCATTTTCAAGTGAATTTGGTTGTCCAAAAGTTTTGGATTTATTTAAGGAAGCATGTATTTAATGATTATGGTGTTTAGCATAGGTATTGGTCAACCTTGTGTTAACACTACATGCAAGGTTTATGAAAGCACCTTGAGATGTGTTAGCATCTATTTGGGTCCTAATTAAGGATTTATATAGGTCACCTTCATTCCTATCCACTGTGGGAATGTTTAGGTGTCGATCTAATTTCAAATTTTGAATGTAATGAATAGTTGCCGACCTTGGAGAAGGTTTTTATGGTTAAGGTTGATATAAATAAGAGTAATGTTGATGCGAGATGCAAGATAGATGCAAGATCAATTTGAATGATGTGTGTGATACGAATTTGAGTAGAGCAATGAAAAATTCAAGTGTTTGGATTCTTGAAGGTAGTGAGTTGAAGGTGTCTAAAATATTTCATGCAAGGTTGTTGACATCATTGGAGCATATGATGACAGCATGAATAAGTTCCTAAATGATTGTCTTGACAAACTTGAAGCTAATGCATCTTTCTATCCCTCCATGAAACAACCAGATCCTCCCACAATACCACCTCTTGAGATGTTTGGTTACTTACATCTTGAAACTAAAGCAAAAGTTGAACTTAAGTTCCCTACAACAGGTGAATGTAGCTCCTCTAAACAAATAAATACTCAACCCTTTTATGATAACAAAGTAACAAACACTCCAATCAACCTAGAAGAAACATATGGCAAAGGCTTTACAATCTTAATCAAACAAAGATGTGATACAACAAGTGAACATGAAATTCATCAACTCTTAGAGAAAAAACCAACCGATGAAAACACAAAGGGATTAGGATACCAATATCTCTCTCATAATGAAAAGCCTCCTACAAAATATCTAAGGCTCTAAAGTGATGGTACGGTGATCTTTGATTCTCCCCCTGATTTGAATATCCTTCTTCCTAAAGAACAACCAATAGATCATAACAATAATAAGGATAATGATAGGATAATATCAGGACCTCTTTCCCTAATCCCATATAGAGAAGTTGGTGAATCTAGCAAGTACAAAAGGCCGTACAAATTACAAAATTTACAACCTCTTTGTCTGCCACCTGAAAGTGAAAGGAAACTACATCTGATTCTCAACATAGGACTTATAACATTACCTCCTATGAATCAATTAGTTATTTATCCTAAAGATGAAAAAGTCCCACATTGTGCATATCATCGAACTCTTGGACATAGTACTAATGAGTGCCATGTATTCAAGTCAGTATTACAAAAATTTCACTTTGATGGCAACGATTGCCATCAAGTGATTGCATAACCTATCCTTTTCCGCCTTTCTTGTCATAGAATAGTTGTAGAATATTTTATTCTCACTATTACATGATCCTTTTCATCACATAGCTCGGCCCATTCTTGTCTTGCACTCAGTGGGGAAAAGAAGTAGATGACCTTTCCCTAGTGTAGACATGGAAAATGTACTGATCACCACTCGATCCTAATTAATAACACCATTTCATCTTGAATCATCTCCTTTGCTAGTCATTTAATTAAATATCCCTTATTTTATTAAATTCATCACCTTTCATCCCGTAATTAAATAAATAAATTTATCTGATTAAGTCATTCTCTCCTATTAATTAAATAAATCAATGTTATTTAATTGACCCTATAGTCTCTGTTTAATTAAATAATTCACTTTATTTAATTAAATCTCTAAAATCCTTCTATTAAATTAAATCAATCTTTATTTAATTTAATCTAACATCATCTTCTTAATTAAATAAATCAAAATCCTTATTTAATTAAGTCTAATTCATATTCTTCTCAACTTTGATTTAAATCAATACAAAAATATAAATCAAATAGTCACATCAGCTAATCTCCTTTTAATTTAATCAAATCTTGATTAAATTAGTCTTAATCACCTAAATCCTCTAGCTTTATCCACTTGCTCATGAAAATCATTTTAATTGATTTATTAAATCTCCTTTTTCATTCAAGAAGGCATCAAATGATGGAATATTCCTCAAATTTGAAATCTCCCCCCAAAAGTACTTGTCCTCTAGCATGGCATTAACTCCTCTTACATTGTCTCTTACATGTCTCCCACTTGGCATTTAAGACTCTTTCTTCTCCCTCCAACAAGCCAACTTTCAAATTTCAAATCACCCTAATAGCATTTATCATTCACAATGACCAAAATGTGCAAAACTTTCCTCCATTGACATATTGACAAGTGGCATCTTGTCATTGGTTTTTATTTTATCCCACATTCCTCCTATCTTTCATTCTTCTATCCTTATATTCTATAAATAGGGGATTCTTCTATTGATTTGAAGGACACAACTTGATACACAATCTCAAGCAATTGCATCTTTTTCATCATATCACATATCATGTTCAAGGAATTTAATCCATCATCCAAGAGCTTATCAAGGATTGGGAAATTGCTACTTTCCACATCAAAGTAGCGAAAATCCACTATGGGAGAGGGTTTGATCATGTTTTTATGTTCTTTCATTTAGTTGTTTTTGTTCTACTTATCTTGTTTGCATATTTAACATGATTAAGTATTTCATAGGAATCTTGGGTTTGCTTATTTTAAATTGACTAACTAAACTAATGCTGGTCATTGTTTGAAGTAATGCAGATTTAGGGTTCACACCTAGTAAGACATTTGTTGTTGTCCCTTCAGCTCATTATCTACCTTTTGCTTATACAAACTGAGATTGGGAGGCAGATAACTTGCTTTAGGTTGACTCGCCTATGCCTTACTAATCTTTTGCATTTTTATTTTTTTTGCTTGCATGTGCATAACGTGATCCCCCATGATGTTTTGTTTGATGTTTCTCTCTATATGCGCATTCCTCTATTTGTACCTTCATTCTTCTACATGTCACATACTTTTTCCTGATCTTTTCTCTTTAACTTTCATTTTCTCTTCTTGTGTTTTCCTTTTGGGGATGACGCAAGGTGTTGAGACACCCTATGTCTCTTCCATGTTGACCCAAAAGGATTTATTTTTCTTTGTTTTCGCTTTCTTTGTGTCATTCTTCTAGTTCTATGTGTATTTGGGGAATGATGGCAGTTCCAATCTCTAATATTATTGCAACAAAGACAGATATTGACCCTGAATCCATAGATCCCTTATGTATTATGGGGGGAAACCCTCTTTTCCTTTTTTTTAATCTTTTGGATACTTTAAAGTAATTGCTCACAACATGGTGTTAGAAATTTCTTTTAAGTGGGGGCATACATTGCCAACATTATTTTGGCATGATTTCACTTGCATTTTCTTTCCTTTCTTTGATGTGATTTTCTTATTTCACACGATGTATTTTTCTCTTTGTGGTGACATTGGGAGTAACGTCCTTCAAGAGTGTGATCTATCTTAGCATATTATATTCTCCTTAGTAGTGATGCGACACACTGCATCGCTTAAGTGTTGAATCTTTTATCCTTTGATCAGTCCTCTCGTGGAGACATTAGGAACGATGTCCCTTAAGAGTAATACCTCACATGAACTAAGAAAAATCCCTTTGAGCATCCCTCTTTCTTGTTGCATTTTTTTATCTTATTAAATTCATGGAGGTATGACTTTGATATGGTGCTCTGGGGCTCACCTAGTGAAAACCTAGCTTCACTAGCCCATGTGAGCATGCATTTTTGTACCTTATTAAAGTCATGGAGGTATGGATTTCATATGGTCCCCTGGGGCTCACCTAGTGAACACCTAGCTTCATTATCTTGTGTGAGCATGCATTTTTGTACATTATTAAAGTCATGGAGATATGGATTTGATATGGTCCCTTGGGTCTCACCTAGTGGACACCTAGCTCCCACTAGCCCTCGTGAGCATGCATTTTTGTTTGCATAGTGGACTACGTGTTCCACTTGTAAACCTTTTTGGAAAAATATCCTAGAGCCGATCCACACATTGGAAGGCCAATCGAAGTTTGATTTGTTGAAGTTTTCCTCTTTCTTTTACCTTTTTTCTTGTCTTTGATGGTGTATGTTTGTGATCCAGTTATGGATTCATATATCATCCACAAGTGTGTTCTTTTATGCTTATGTTGGTTTCCATATGATCTTAATCCTGGGGGCTTAGCCACCCTCTTGATTATTTTCATCCTATCTTACTAGCATTAGTACATTTGAACCCCTCTTGATTGCGTGGTTGGCTACTTTAGTGTGAGTTTGAAGCAAGGTCATCCTCTCACTAAAGTGGGGGCTAAATGTAGTGTAGGAAAATGCACACCCTTTCATTTTCACACTTGTTTGGGCCCGCCTTGCATTATTTATGCTTCTTTATGGCTTAATTGGTCCTATTTTGTGTCCACAAGCCCTATGAATTACATCTTTTTTTGGTTATTCTTGAAATTCTCCAATGCATTAATGATAATTTAATGAATCCATCTGTGTGTCCCTAATTTTTGGGTCAAGACTAAAATGCCACCTAAGGCATCTTTGTCCCCTAAAGGTCTCAGGACACTGATTTTGAGGTATCCTGATTGGGCCCCATTTTGGTGTCTGTGCCCCAAGTTTTATGACTTGGGACTAAGACGCCACCTAGGGCATCTTAGTCTTCCGTGAGTCATTTTTTGGGATTTAATTTCAAATTCTAGCTGGTTTTATCCTCCTTTATTTAATGAATTCGTATGTTGGCTTCGTGTGATTTAATTTCAGGATGTTAAGCATAGATAAGTATAAATACAAGGTTCTGTCATTTTTCATCCTAAGCAATCTATCAAGCAATCTAAGCAATCAAGTCTTTTGTGAGAGCATTCAAGGGTAGATTCTATCAAGCATTTGGAGCCATTATCTGGATTCAAGCGTCATATCAAAGAGTTTTCTTGCATCATGTGTGTTGTTGTGCTAACATTTGTGATGTAGGGTTTTGATTCAACCAAGCCATTCAAGTCCTTTCTTTCAAGCATTCAAGATCCATATCCATTGCAACCATTGCACACAAGTTTGTAGACTTTATAAGGGTTTGGTGAGTTGTAGCATTGTATGTTGTTCATTCACCATTTCCTTCATTATTTCTATTTCATTTCAAGGTTTAATTACCAACAAGGGGCTTGACCAAGGAAAATCCCCATTCACTAACAAATAACAAGTTTTTCCCATCTTGCATATTTGTGATTGGAGATCTAGGTTGAAGTCTTGAAGATCATGATGAGTGCCTCAAAAATACTTTTAAATAATCATTTTATGGTTTAAAAGACTTGGTTATATTATTAATTAACATGAATTGCGGTAGACTATATGCTGATATTTACTTGTTTTACTTTATGTGTGGATAAATTAGTAAATATATTAGAGGTAATACCTTGCATTGAATATGCTGCTTTTGTGGTGTTAATGATGAGTTACTTATATAGTTTTAATCTTTTACTATCATAATTAATATCCTATTCTTAAGGATCGTATTCAAGGTATTTAAGACTGATGATTGATGACTTAGTTCAAGGATAAAGTTAAACTCCCTATTTAACCACATGAAGACAATCACACCACTGATCAGTCCAGTTGGATGATGAATAACTAAATTTTCAAATCGGCTCCTCTTAGTCAGTTTAGGAACTTCTCATCCCAACATTGATCTGGCGTTTTCCCTCTGTCTATCTTCAGTTTTGTTTTAGTCTTTAGTTTAGACGCCTTGTATCTTGGTAGTTAACACAATGTTTTGAATTCAATAAGGAGATAGTTATAAATATCCATCTTTAGGTTTTAGAAAGGAGCTAGATAATTTTCAATTAGAATTTGTAATTGCTGCACTACTTTGTTCTACATCCCTATTTGGGTGAATTTGAATGAAAATAAGAAGTTAACTCAAATCAATGTGTTAGAGGTCTCACCAGAGGAAGAGCAGGGCTTTCTCAACCAAAGGAATTCACCTTGTGTGGTATTTCTCTGAGTTTATTTTATTTTTGTTCAATGGATATTGAATATGGAATGCTAATTCTATTTGAATCATTTTCAATTTCCATGTTTAATCGCTTTTAAGCTAAAGTTCATCATGGTTAGAATGGTTTATTATCTTATAAAGTTATTGGGTTAATTAAGATTTAGATGTTTGTAGAATTAAGTTTGATAATTATCTAATAAGTTTAATAGAAGCAATCAATGGAAACTTATGGAAAGATGAAACTGAAACTTGTTTGGAATTTATTCATGGAAATTAGTATTTATGTTTTCTAGGTTAATAATTATTTCCTTGCAATTTATTTATGTTCTTTAAATTAGAATTCCTTTTCTAGGAACTCTTAAAATAGATTTCCTTTGAAGTAAATTAGAATTGAATTTAAATTTTGAACTCTAGATTAAGAATTAGATCAATTTTAGTCTTTTCCATGAATCAGTCTCAATCAAGTCAAGTGAAGTCAGAAATAAGTCAACAAAACTTTAAATTAGGAAATGAGATAAAATTAATCCTTAGGAATTAGTCACTTAAGTTTAGTTGCTGAGAGCTCCTGAGAGCTCTTGAATGAGCCAAACTAAAACCAAAATTCATTGTTTACAATGTAAAAGCCCCCCAAAATTCGTGACAACCATCCTTATCGTATATAGCTCTGAGACACACCTGGTTTGATAATTAAATGAATAAATGATGCAAGTTGTGACATCAACAACCTTGCCCATCATTTTTGGCACTGTTGTCGGGGATTAAAAGATTTGGCTATTAAGTGTGAAGCCTTAGTGTTGATAAGATAGATTTAAATTGTGTTTGAGATGAAATAGATACCATCTAGGGAGGTTTCTTCCACAAAATATTAATTTTCAAAGAAATATTATTTTGATCAAGAACAAGACATTCAACAACATTAGATCAAAAATCAAGAAGAGAATAGAGATCCATTTCAAGAAGAAGAAATGGGAGACCAACCAGTACGTCCACCAGCAAATAGGACCTTTTCTTATCCTATTAATCTTGAAAGACAAATTGATGAGCCTCATATGAAGAATATTTCACCCTCGGGTTTTCCTACCTTTAGGGGAAAAACTTCTGAGGATCCTGATCAATTCCTTTTTGAGTTTAAAGTTTTATGCTTGACCTATGATTATACAAATGATAACCAGAAGTTGAAGTTATTTCCTTCTACCTTGAAAGAGCTAGCTTTACGTTGGTTCATGGGTTTAGGTGTAGGAACAATTACAACTTGGCAGAAAATGGAAACTGAGTTCTTGGATAAGTACCAAGATTACTGTCGAGTAATGGATAGGAAGGAGGAATTGTTTTGAATAAGAAAAATGGAGGATGAAATTTTGGAAGATTATGCTGATAGATTTCAGTTTGTGCACCATAGGTGTACTAATGGGTTGGATGGTGAAATTAGTAAAACAATTTTTCTTAGAGGAATTGATGATGAATCTAGGGAGTCTTTGAATCTTATGGGGAAAGGATACATTAATAATCTTTCCTTGGATGATATTGTTGAAATATGTAGAAACTAATCTAGGAATAGAGTAGGGACTAGAAAATCCTAAAGAAACAAGGCTCATACTACTGATGTGTCTGAAGTAATGGAGGAATTAGCAAACATGAAAACTGATTTACTTCTTCATCTCAACATGCAAGGAGATAAGAAGAATAATGAGCCTTTATCCATTTATTGTTCCAAGTGTAGAGGGAAACATCTTTTAAGAGAATTTCCATTGAATCAAGTTTATATCTGTGAAATTTGTGAGAAAAATAACTCAACAAGTTTCTATAATATTTTGGTTGGAATTAAGTGCAATCTGAAGAAACCACCTATGGTAGAGGAGGAGCTTAATTATGTTGGCCAAAGATCTCAAAACATAGGGGATAATGCTAATCAAAGACAATATGGCTCTACATTTAATTGGAATCAAAACCCTTGGCAAAACAAAAATCAATGGATCCCTCCACATCAACCACAACCACCACCTACATATTGGGGTCAACCTTAATGGATGAATCCTCAGTGGAACTAGTCATAGTGGTAGGCTAATCAACAACCACAGTGGTAGTCAAATTAGTTATCATGGCAATAAAATTAGACACAGTTTCAACCATGGAAAAATTAGGTGAAAAAATGTCGCTGGGTACAAACACCTCCAACAATCAATGCCCCTAAATCTGCTAATGAATAGGTAAACAAGCCTCAGTTGCCAACCCAACTGGTTGCAAATCCAAGAAATACTCATAATGATACAAATTCCCCTAATTTGAAGGTGATTGATGCTAATGATATTCAATTGAGAAATCAAACTGTTCAATCTACACCAAAAGAAGAAGTTCAAAAAGGTAGGAAAGAAAACGAGAATTCTGAAGAAAAACAAAACTCTAACGATGAACAAAAAGTCAATCAGGCACCTTACCCTGAGAGGTTGAAGGAAGAAAAATACTCTTGAAATCTCCCAACCTAGTTACAGGAATGTAGTTGATTCTCAACTTCTTCGTGAGTTGAAGAAGATTAACATTGAGATACCATTGTTACAAGCCATTAAAGACATACCAAAGATAAATTAGTTGGTTAAATCCCTTTGCATGAAAACTCTAGGGAGGAAGAAGAAATTACCTCGCACAATATAAATAGGGACAAAACTCACTAATGTGTTATCAGGAAGATTGCTTCCTCATAAATATAATGATCTTGGTAGTCCTGTAATAACCTTGAGTATTAAAGGAGTTGAGATATCCAATGTTTGAATTGATTTGGGAGCTGCCATAAATGTTATCACATTTGATACTGTTGAAATGTTAGGAATGACAACCATTCAACCAACAACAACTATTTTATAGTTGGCTGACCAATCTACTACCAAACTTGAAGGTGTTATAGAAGAGATCATGGTCACCATTGAGACATGGGATTATCCAATTGAATTTTTGGTTCTTAAAGCTAGAAAAAATGATTCTGGTTATCCAATTATCTTAGGGAGACCATGGTTGGCTACTGTTGCAACCTTAATAGATTGTAGATCTGAAAGTATGATCATTTCAAATGGTCAGAAACAAAAAGAGTTCTCACTCTATCCACTAGAAAAACCATCAATTCAACTAAACACTCAACTTTGGGTTGATGAGGATATGGAATTAGAAGGTGATGGTATTGTAGAGTTAGCAATGATTACTTTGGTTAAACATGTTAATGAATGTGAAGAACAAGAATTTACTTCTGAAGAAATTAATCCAATTGAGAAAGGGAACTATCAAGCAACATTGCATCAACAAAACTATTGTCCTCTGAATACAGTTGTTGAAAATTCCCTTGATTCTAAAAATGACACTAAAGAAATTACAGTAGCAGGAGATAAACCTCTCAACATTAATTCATCTTTATCCCTAAAACAAGAAAAAGAATTGAAGGATACTTTAGAAAACCATACTGAAGCATTTTGTTGGGAGTATACGGATATGAGAGGAATTCATCCTTCAATTTGCAGTTATCACATTTACACTGAAGATGTAAAACCAATCATATAAGGTCAAAGGCGAATCAATCTTGTTGTTCGTGATATTGTTAAACAAGAAATAGAAAAGCTACTAAAAGTAGGGTTCATTTACCCAATATCTGATAGTCAGTGGGTTTCTCCATTGGTTATTGTTCCCAAGAAAAATGGTAAATGGTGTGTGTGTGTGGATTATAGGGAATTGAATAAGGCCACAAAGAAGGATCATTTTCCATTGCCATTCATTGATCAAGTACTTGATAACCTAGCAGGTAGCAATTATTTCTCTTTTCTTGATGGCTTTAGTGGATACAATCAAATCCAAGTAGCTCCTAAAGATCAAGATAAAACTACTTTTACCTACCCTTGGGGTACATATACTTATACAATTTTACCATTTGGACTGTGTAATGCACTAACCACTTTTCAAAGAGTAGTCCTTGCTATTTTTTCTGATTTCACCACTTCATGTGTTGAAGTATATATGGATGACTTTATAGTTCATGAAAAAACATTTGAGGAAGCACTTCATAATTTAGAAAAGGTTTTACAAAGATGTAAGGATCACAGGTTATCCTTAAATCATGAAAAAAGTTCAAATATGATGACAAAAGGTATTGTTCTAGTACATCACATGTCAAAAGAGGGAGTAAAAGTTGATCCCAAGAAAGTAGAAATTATTCAAAACATTGAGATCCCTAGGAACCAAACTGGTGTTCGCAGCTTTCTTGGGCATGCCAGATATTACAAAATATTTATTGAAGGATTTAGTAAAATTGTTGGACCTTTGTTTACATTGCTTAGGAAAGAAGAGAAGTTTGTATGGATTGGTGATTGTTAAAAATATTTTGAGACAATTAAAATAGCTTTAACAACTTCTCCAATAACAAAGGACCTATTTGGGGAGTTCGATTTCACATACATGTTGATGCATCCAATTTGGCTATTGGTGCAATATTAGGATAAAAAGATGACAATGATGCCATGCATGCAATCTATTATGTTAGCAAAAATCTAATTCCTATTGAAAGAAATTATACAACAACAGAAAAAGAATTTTTAGCTGTAGTATATGCAATTAATATATTCAGGCATTATATTATAGGTGACAAAGTTTACGTACATACACACCATGATACAATTAGATATTTGATGAAAAAGGCTATATAGTAGGTGGATGCATTATTAGATAGTTACTATTGTTGCAGGAATTTGATGTGACTATCATAGATAAGCCTGGAAAGGATAATGTTGTAGCTGACTTCCTTTCTAGAATTGTTTTATAGGATGATCAAGATCCAGTGGATGACACATTTCCAGATGAACATTTATTTACAATATCAATTCATCCATCATGGTTTGTTGATCTTGCAAATTACCTTGTAACATGGAAGTGTCCAAATCACTTCAGTCATAAACAAAAAAGAAGGTTAATTCGTGAAAGTTCTAGATTTATATGGATTAATGGAGTTTTATTTAAAATGTGCCCTGTTCATGTTCTTCACAGATGTGTTGCTAAGTTAGATGTATATGATGTTGTACACGCCTGCCATCATGAGCCAAAAGGAGGACAATATTCAGTGGTTAGAATAGTTCATAAGATATTAGGAGCTGGTTACTTTTGGCCATCAATGACAAATGATGTTTCATTCTTTGTTAAGCACTGTGATGAATGTCAGCAAATGGGAAGACCTACCCCAACAATGGAGATGCCATTTTAGCCTCAAATAGCTCCGAAACCATTTGAAAAATGGGGAATCAATTTTTTGGGACCTATTTATCCACCTTCTAAAGGGAAACATTATATACTTGTTTTTATAGACTATGCAACAAAATGGGCTGAAGTGAAAGCATTTCCAGCAGCAAGAGAGGACAAAGTAGTAGATTTTATGTGCAAGCAAATTCTTTAGAGATTTGGTGCACCAAGAGAAATTGTTTCAGACCAAGGACCATAGTTTGTATTAGTGATGATGGAAGCCTTTTTGTAAAGATATCAAATGACACATAGGAAATCTTTCCCATGTCATCCTCAAGCGAATGGACAAGTTGAAGTCACTAACCGAGAATTCAAGAATATCTTGACAAATATTGTTTCATTAAGGAAAACAGACTGGGAAGAGAGGTTAGATGAAGCAGTATGGGCTTATAATACCACATGGAAAACAACAACTGGATTTTCTCCATATAAACTTGTGTATGGGAAAACTCTAGTCATGCCTATAGAATTTGAATTATGAACATTGAAAACAAAATTAGAAGTTAGAATTGATTTACCTGAGTCTGAGAAAAGTAGAATTTAATAGTTAAACAAACTAGATGAGATGAGAATAGAAGCTCTTCAACATACAAAGGTGATCTAGAAGCAAAGGAAAGAAATGAATGATGAGCATATTGTGACCAAATAGTTCAAGGAAGGAGATTGGTCATTATTATTTGACTCCATATTTGAAGAGTTTAAAGGGAAATTCCATACAAGATGGTTAGGAACCTATGAGATAGATCAAGTATTTGAAAATGGAGTTGTTCAATTAGTACCAATTGATGGAGAAAAGAGAGTTATGCTAGTTAATGGTCATCGATTGAAAATATATCATAAGCTAACAACAAAGGAGGAATTTTTATTAGATCTACAACACATAATTGAAAATTTATCTCTTCCATGAGAGATCTTTGAACCTTTGAAGAAGGCATGAATAAACAAGGTAAATTGAAAACCAACAAATGGTAGTTTACCTTGGGAAAAAAGAAAGTAAATTGAAAACTAGTAAATGGCAGTTTACTTTCAAAAAAAGCTAAAAAATGATAAGATGACTGAAAACCAGCAATGGCAGTCTATCTAGGTTAAATTCAAGTAGCTCCTGAAAGCTCCTGAAGAATCCTGAGCTCTTGAAAGCTCCTAAAGACTCTTAAGACTCTTCCTGGCTCGATAGCTCCTGAAGATTCTTGAAGCTCTTGAACTCCAGAGAGCTCCTAAAGACTCCTGAAGGCTCCTGATGACTCCTAAAGGTCTCAAAGGCTTGCAATAAATAAAGGTGCACATTTAATGTGATTATTATTCTCGAAATATTATTTTCCAACGTAGTTAAAATAATGTAAAGTAGGTAAATGTTTATGAGTTTAGAAACCTCTACCATATTGTTATTAATAATTATAATAAATTTATATTAATCATTTAAAAAAGTGATAGAGAGGTTGTGAACCAAAGATTTTAAGAGGTGTGAAATGCTGTCTCTTTTGCTCAATTAGGGTTTTTCACCTAATGGAAAGAGATAGATCCCACACCCAAAATCTAGGTGGTTCACTCAATCTAATGTATGTATGATGAAATTATGACTAAATGCAATGATTGAAATGTAGGAAACTAATGAAAGCTATTGATTATTGAATGGAAACTAAGGAATGCAATTTGTTTGAAAACACATTGTGTTATGCAGAAATGGACTAGAAATGTGAACAAAACTGAACAGAAAAGGATGAAACTAAAAGTGTGCACCTGAGATATGGATGGAGACTGAAAATGACTTCTGAAATGTTGTTGATCCTAACTTTTAGGCCTGGTGGGACTCATTTTCCATTCTAGGTAAATCAGTCCCTATTCTGTAAAACTGTTTCAGAACCCATTTTAGACAAATGGGTGTCTAAAAATGTAGAAAACCAAATTTAGGCCTGGAAATGGGAGTCATTCACCACCCATGGTGAATGAGTCCACTTTTTAATTTCTGAAGATTCAAAGGTGGAAACAGAGGCCTTCAATCTGCACTTCAGTTCCTAACAAGTGCCCACCTTTGAAAGTCTAATTTCTGGGTCTGAAAGTGACTTTTTGTTGATGTTTTGCCTTAGAAAATGAAGAGAAGAATTGAACATATTTTCAACTTGATTCTTAATGATTTCCAAGCCTCTAAGATACCTAAATCTACAAACACACAAGAAGAGAAGGATAAATGTTGGATGTTAGGGCATGGGGGTTTGCCTTGGTCAAACCCCTTTTAGGTAATTAAATTAAAATGATGAAAGAAGGTAATAAAGCATGAAACAATGAAGTCAATACCTTTCCATGAAGTTTTATCTTGAAGTTTTACAAAAAAACATGAACAATTTGCCCTTGAATGTCTTAGGAAGCTATCTTGATGACTTGCAATGATGAAACCCTAACTTGCTTGGCTTGATGGAGAAGATAGATGATGAATGAATTGTGAAAACGAGTTAATGGATGTGAATTATGGTTTAGAGACTTGATTTTATAGCCAATTCACCTTATTTTCCCATAAATTGGATCCTTAAGGCTGACATGAAAGAATATTAAACTTAATTTCTAGTTTTTTTTGCTCAAATGTAAAAAATGGGCCAAATGGGACTAATTTTCCACCCATGGCGAATGGGTCCCACATGGATGGGAATGATTCACCATGGATGGCGAATGGGTCCCATAGGGGCCATTTTGCTAGCTAAGATGCTAGGAAATAAGGAAATAAGGTTTTTATGATGATTTTGTCAGTTATTTCATCAAATATTGCCTCAGGATGCACAATATGGGGTTATAGGGGCCTATTAATTATGATGTGAAGGTAAATTAGGGCTTGGGACACAAAATTCAATGTGAAAGTGTGATTAAATACACCTTAAAACACTAAAATGAGGTCTACATAGCTTAGGAAGGAACATCCAATGTGAATGTATAAGACACATTACAACACTCAGTTAACATTAATATTATTTTAAAAGGCTTCTAGATTGATATGAAGATGCAATTAAATACATTTTATAAGGATGAATTAAGGGAAGATGGGTTCATTAAATCTAGAAAAGCGTGAAAGTCCTTTACAAAACTTTACAACAACTTTACAACACATCGTTAAATGCATTTGAAAGGGTCCAAGACCTAGTGTGGATGTGAAAAACACCTCACAACACCAAATCAAGGCCTCATTAAGCCCAATTTGTCATCAATTATTTCCCAAGTCAAGCAAGTTTCCTTTTTTCTATGGTACATTTAGCCCCCACTTTAGTGAGAGGATGAACTTGCTTCAAACTCACACTAAAGTAGACATTCAAGAAAGATTCGAGTGTACAAATGTAGATGACAAAGAATGACAAAGATTAAGAAGGAAGTCAAGCCCCTAGGAGCCAAGAGCCTAAGTCAAACCATCAAGATACATAATCATGCAATGGCAAGAACTAAAGGAAAGAAAAATGGGGTGCAAAAGATGCACTCACTCTGGGGCCACAAAACATTAGGTCATCCGCGGGGTGAGATATCCCAAAGAAGTGGTTTAGTGAGAAATTCATTCTAGTGTGTCAGCTTCCCACCATATAATGAGAAAGTCATGCCAATGTGTCGGCTTCCCATTATACTAACCATACCAAAGTTATGCTCCTAATAACATTGAGAAGGCACCACAATGTAATGCTTTTTGTAAATGTTTTTGAATGTGTAAATAATTTTTCTAAAGGGGATTTTTCTTTGTTCAAGTCAGGTCTTCTTCTTAGGGAGCATTGTGCCTAATGTCTCCAAGAGAGGACAAGTTAGGGTGTCATATTTTTATCCATGGGATTCCTCGTTCGCATCAGGCCACTTTAGTTGATCGTACACTCCTAAAAGGAATCAAACCCAATGACACCACGAAGGAGAGGACACGTTAGAAGAAAAAGTAAATCACGCCATGAAATTTGCAAAAAAGATGTTGTCTATGTATACCCCCCACTTTAAAGTGGTTGCTACACACTGTTCTATGAGAAATTGCTTTAAAGTAGAAGAAGGATAACATGAGAGCTTACTTAGAAATCCCTATACCAATTCATATGTTTTTGAGAAGCTACGTTGTGAAGAAAGGGAGTATGTCACATGCGAGTCAATATTAAGACATGTCATCCACATCCCAAGCTTTCTCTTATATGTTCATAAAAGGTTAATGATTACCCAAAAGAGACAATGACAAGTGACATACGAGGATAAGGCTTTCTAACCCTTTACCCCCGCTTAGTATAGGACAAAGGTGAGCCTAGAGTGGATGATGCTATGCTGCCCCTTGCAATGGATGCAAAACATTCAATAGTGAGTATGCGATTATTCTACAATTATTACATGGAAAGGAGCAACAACTAATGTTATTTATTTGGATAAGGAAACAAAGTTTCTACTTGATTGGATTTGATTGTATACACTTTGTTAAATAGGTGAGCAATGCCATTGTAACTTGTTTGGTATGAAATGTTATTCCTAGGTGGGTAAAGGATGAGTTCGGGTTGGTTTTGATTTTTTTGCTTATGTGATGGTGGGTAAAGAATTAGAGGATTCTTAAGATGTCCCACGTGGTATGTATGTGGTTCATTGATCGAGGGGGATCTAATGGACACTTGTGCATGCATAACCTTAGCGGTCTTGGTTTGATGTACCCCTGAGGTAGACATATCATTTTCTTGCACCAGAATAGTCTCCCTAAGAGGAGAGTTGTTAGGAGAACTACAATCCAAATGTTTGTGACAGTCAAGGATTGGTTCTTCCAAAATGTCATCATTGTAAGTAAGGGAGCTATCCATGGTTGAATTATCTTGTTCTATGATGTTTTCCCACATAATATTCTCATGATTTTCATTGATTGGATCATGTAACACTATAATATATTCACTAATAGGAGAGATATTAGGAGAGGGGGAATTTTTTTTTTGTCCATAATCTTGTTGTCTTGTGCCATAACATCTACCCTAGTAGGAGAGATTTTAGGAAAGTGAGAATCAATAGGTGCATCACATTTCATGCTTAGATGTTGTAAAGAAGCTTCATAACAAAGAGGGGAGACATGAAGGGGAGGACAACAAGGATTTTCATATGTGTCAATGGTGGGATCTTCTTGTTCAAATAGACCCTTCCAATTGTTAGGAACATTAGGAAGGAAAGAAATAATGTTATAACTTTCAATCATTGGGTTTCTTGATACCAACATATCCTCCTCACAAATGTGTTTGTCATGATTATTCACAAAAGAATTATAAAAAATAGGGGAGGTGTTGGTAGATGAATGGAGACTAGGTAAAATGGTGGCAATTCATTCATCTTGTATTGTTATACTATCTTCCCAAGGGGAATGAGGAGAAGGAAAAATAAGACCTTCATGATTCTCAACAATTGTACCTTCTTTCACCAAGATATCTTCATCACAGTGCTAAAAGGAGAGGTATCAAGAGAAGTACAATTATGATCATCATGTTTTTCTATGTTTGTATTCCCTTATAACACATTATCCACACCAATAGGAGAGATAGGAGGGAGTGTAAGTTTAAGACAAGTGTTAATATTTTCATTCTCTTGTGCTAAGAGACTATCATAACTAGGGAATGCATTGAATGAAGGACTAGAAAGCTTGTTAACTAGCTTTTTCTTTGCAAATTTGGAGAAGATTGAAACTAACATTTTGAAATAAAAATCTATGCTAACTCATAATGCAATGTAAAAGGATAAAATGAAATGTAATTTTTAGATGATAATTGATTGATTATGCTATGTAACAATATGAGAATGCAAATGTGAAATTTAAACATGCATGAAATGAGCTAATTTAAGCTAGATCTAATGAAATACATGTTAGAAAAATGCAGCCAATTGATACAGCTAGGTAATGGCACCAAACAAAAGCTTAAAAATAGGGTTTTCAATTATGTAAAAGGAAGTTTCTGGGGTGAAAAGGGACTGATTCGCCCAAGGTGGAAAATGAGTCCCAATATGGATTTTTTTATAGAATTTTTAGATCTTTTTGATGGATTTGGATGTTTTCTGAGTGCTATGATGTAGACCTAAGTTAAAAATGCAGAATTTCAGAAAATTTAAATGAATTTAGATGAAAACAATGCAACCTAAATGCAATTTTTATGAATGAAAAATTTGAAAGCTAGCATGCCAATTAACTAATACAAACCTTAATGCAAATTTAATGCAAGGCTAGATCTATGATGAAGGAATCCAAATCAGAAAAGAGAATTATTCAAAAATTAGGTTCACTAAAATGAACCAAAGATTTTAAGAGGTGTGAAATGCTATGTCTCTTTTGCTCAATTAGGGTTTTTCACCTAAGAGAAAGAGATAGATCCCACACCCAAAATATAAGTGGTTCACTCAATATAATGTATGTATGATGAAATTATGACTAAATACAATAATTGAAATGTAGGAACTAATGAAAGCTATTGATTATTGAATGGAAACTAGGGAATGCAATTTGTTTGAAAACACATTGTGTTATGTAGAAATGGACTAGAAATGTGAACAAAACTGAACAAAAAAGGATGAAACTAAGAATGTGCACCTAAGATATGGATGGAGACTAGAAATAACTTTTGAAATGTTGTTGATCCTCATTTTTAGGCCTAGTGGGACTCATTCGCCATTCTGGGAAAATTAGTCCATGTTTTGTAAAACTATTCTGGAACTGATTTCAGACAAATGGGTGTCAAAAAATGTAGAAAACAAAATTCAGGCCTAGAAATGGGAGTCATTCACCACCCATGGTGAATGAGTCCACTTTTGAATTTATGAAGATTTAAAGGTGGAAATAGGAGCCTTTGATCTGCACTTCGCTTCCTGACAAGTGTCCTCCTCTGAAAGTTTGATTTTTGGGTCTGAAAGTGACTTTTTGTTCATGTTTTTCCTTAGACAATGAAGAGAAGACTTGAAAAAAATTTCAACTTGATTATTAATGATTTCCAAGGCTCTAGGATACCTAAATCTGCAAACACACAAGAAGAGAAGGATAAATGTTGGATGTTAGAGCATGGGGGTTTGCCTTGGTCAAACCCCTTTTAGGTAATTAAACCAAAATGACGAAAGAAGGTAATAAAGCATGAAATAATGAATTCAATACCTTTCCATGATGTTTGATCTTAAATTTTTGTAGCAAAACATGAATAATCTTCCCTTGAATGTGTTAGGAAGCTATCTTGATGACTTGCAATGATAAATCCCTAACTTGCTTGACTTGATAGAGAAGATAGATGATGAATGAATTGTGAAAATGAGTTAATGGATGTGAATTAGGGTTTAGAGACTTGATTTTATAGCCAATTCACCTTATTTTCTTGTAAATTCGATCCCTAAGGCCAACATGAAATAATATTAAACTTAATTTCCAATTTTTCCTACTCAAAAGTAAAAAATGGACCAAATGGGACTCATTCACCACCCATGGAGAGTGGGTCCTACCTCGATGGGACTGATTCATCATGGATGGTGAATGGGTCCCACAGGAGCCATTTTGCTAGCTAAGATGCCAGGAAATAAGGAAATAAGGTTTTTATGATGACTTTGTCAATTATTTCATCAAATATTGCCTCGAGATGCATAATATGGGGTTATAGGAGCCTATTAGTGATGATGTGAAGGTCAATTAGGGCTTGGGACACATAATTTAATGTGAAAGTGTGATTAAATACACTTTACAACGCTAACATGAGGTCTACACAACTTAGGAAGGCACAACATCCAATGTGAATGTATAAGACACATTACAACACTAGGTTAACATTAAGTTTATTTTACAAGCCTTCTAGATTTGTATGAAGATGCAATTAAATACATTTTATAATGTTCAATTAAGGGAAGATGGGTTCATGAAGTCTAGAAAAGCGTGAATGTCCTTTACAACACTTTACAACACCTTTACAAGACATCAATAAATGCATTTGAAAGGGTCCAAGACCTAGTGTGGATGTGAAAAACACCTCACAACACAAAATCAATGCCTCATTAAGTACAATTTATCATCAATTATTTCCCAAGTCAAGCAAGTTGCCTTTTTTCTATGGTACAGGTTGATATAAATATGACGTGACATTCAACTAATGTCCGTAATAATTATGGGTCATGTTGAGATTCACCTGTCCTTTCAAAATCCTTTCAAAATTAAAAGGACATGTGTCAAGGGTGCCCCCAACTTTGCAAATTGAAATGAAACTACAAAATTGTTGCATGCAAGGTGTCCAGAGTAGTAAAGGAATTAAATCCAAAGAAATAATGACACATTGTGTCATTTTTCAAATTTGCTGCTTGAAAAACAAGAAAAATCATTTTGGAAATTGTTTGAAAGCTTAGTCTGCGATTGTGGAGTCCACCATTATTTACAGAAAAGGATCATAAACAAAAGGAATGCAGAACCAAAGATGTTTACTCTTGATTCTTAGACCAAGAGGTTGCTGAGAGAAGAAGGATTGTTGGATTTTATTATGAAGTATGAAGGTTTTCAGCAGTAAATTATGGAGGAATTCCTAAGGAATCTCTACGTGAATGTCACAAGAGTTAGGGGTAAGATCATTCAAGTTACTCTTGAAATCATAAGTGAAATTTTAGGTATTCATACTAAAGGGAAGCCGGTTAATAAGGTCCTAGTAAAGTTTGATAAATTGGTGTTGGTATTTCATCAAGAATTGGAAAAGAAGCCTGAGATTCTTTTGCATAAAGGAGATCAACGGGGAATAGCTCATAACAGCTTGGAAGAGCCTTGGAGAACTACGACAATGTGGGTAATGAAATTATTGACATGTGAGGGACAATAGAACAGTGTATTAGGGCCTGGAATGTGAATGTTGATATATTTGAGGTATGGAAACATAAAACCTTCCGCTAGAATCAGATTACCAACATTCTTGTTTCAACAAATTGCTTCAATAATTTCCTGGGTAAAATCTAGGGGAGAGTCATCCATAAAATATTATGGTCTAATTCATTTGATAATTAAATATCATTTCTTGAAGAAAGAATCTCGGAAACAAGGTTGGCTTGAATTTTTGTCTACACCTATTGAAAAATAGAAAGGAAAACCCAAAAAGGGGCCCTCGACAAAAAGGGAAAAATTAGAAAATGGAGAATCTTCTAAAGGAGAATAGAAAAATGGAAAAAGAAAGCTACAAGAATCCACTAGAGTGACCCGTAGTGTTTCCAAAAAGAGAAAACAAGACTTGACTAAAGAAATCCCTAGTACAGTTGAAATTATTGTGTCGACTCCTAAGGAAACCCCTATATCTGAAACCCCTATCTCTGAAACCCATAAAGAGACTTTTGAAGTCCATGAAGAAATCCAAATGCTAATGAAGTCCCCTAAACAACCTCACAACCCTAAAAGAACCCCTATAATTGAGGTCCATGACTTTGTTGAAGAATCTAAAGCATAGTTAGAAGAAAGGGAAGCCTCAAAAGAATTTGAGGAAGAAGAGGCTGAAAGATCCCCTTCACCTTCCTCGATTGTTGAGAGAAGAAAAGGAAAAGATCTGCTAATTGGAGAGGAGGAATTTCATGAAATAGAGAATGAGGAAGAATTAGAAACAAAAGAATTGTTGAGGACAATGAAAATTTCCAATATTGAAGCTGAGTTAGAGCAGGAAAGAAAGAATATGCAATTTCTTGAGGAAAATTTGAAAAGAAAAGAGGAGGAATTACAACAATCTCTCAATAGAACTCAAGAAATGGAAAAAGAAATTGAAAAAAAGGAAGCAAGGCTCAAAGAACAATTAAATGACATTGAGGAAACTTTACAATAGGCTAATGTGCAAGCATTAGCAAGTGTAGAGGAAATAATGAAATTAAAAGAGGAATTACAGCTGAAGGAAGAACAATTAAAACAACAATCCATTAGGTTTTGTTCTCAAGAGGCTTCTACTTCCTCGGCTCCACCAAATTACCTTGATCTTCCTTCTATTCTATCTGATATTCCATCAGATGTACCGTGAAGAACTCAACCTGGATATCTTTCTTTGGCAGCACTGAAATTGAAACATGAAAATGACCAATTAAAAAGGAAAGTGCAACAATTCAAGGAAGAAAGAGATGAAAAAGAAATAAGATTTGAACAAGCAATTGAGATATCCTCAACAATTTTGTCAATGAGGAGGCCGTCAAAGATGTATGCATTATTTCTGAGGGAGAGATTTCTACAGTGGAAGCTAAATCAATTGGTTTTAAGAAGAAACATTTATTATCATTATGACAATGATTTTCTACAGGACTATTTCCACAACCATCTTGATATTCAAAACCAAATGTGTGAATTTTTCCAACATGGGTTTTTGATGGGGGATAATGATGATTCTTTATTAAATGTTTATGTTGGAGAATTGCAAATTAGGTCATTTGTCTCTTTGATGCAAAATCAAGTTGAATGGTCAAAGAGAACTGAAAAATACAAAGAAGCACAGAAGAGTTACGAATTCCCAATGAGACCAGAAATGCCTCATGCAAAGTTGTATATTACAAGGGTCCGATCAATAGTCAGGAAAAACAATATCAACCCTATCTATGTTTCCAATTTGTTGAATAGTATCTCAACTTTCCAAAATGTTGAAGGAACACTTCCTCTAGTGGCAATAAATGCATGTATGGAAAGATATTACACCATCCTTGAAACATTAAGAATGAGAGAACCTATAAGCCCAAATAACATCAGATGGAGCTTAACAAGAGTAAGGCACATAATCTCTTTGATAGAGAAGCAACACAAATTCTAGGTTGGTATGTGGTTCAGGATGCCAATCATCATAATGCATGCTCCAAATCTCAATGCACTTGACAGTATTCTAGTAGAGGTCTTCAGAACCTGGCATGAAAAACTGAAGGAGGACAATGGATTTGCACTAAAAACCAAACTACCACCACAATAGAGGGAAGGAGTGTTCGAATGTGCAATATGGATGGAATCAATGAACAAAGCAAAGGAAACAACTATAATAATTGATAAAGAACCATGAGGACATGGTTCACATTAGGTGGGTGAGAATTATGAGTGCCTCAAGAATACTTTTAAATAGTAATTTTATGGTTTAAAAGACTTGGTTATATTATTAATGTACCGTCAAAAAATGGACCCTTCCCATTTTCATGGTCTTTTAGGTCTTGTTTCATAGTGTTGGAGCTATGTTGCTTTGATTTTATGATGTATCTTGGCTTGAACATGCTTATTTTGGTGCTAACACTTAAAGACCGACATCTTGTGAAGGTGTTATGAAGTGTTGTAAGACATTTCTACATTTTTCTAGACTCTATTTAATGCAATTCACCTAAAAACCAACTTTTCCTTCATCAACAAGTCCTATTTTGAAGTGTTGTAAAGTCTTGTAACAAGATTTCACACTTTTCTAGGCATATTTTCACTATTTACACCCTTCTCATGCTTTATATTATCTCTTTATGCCCTCATATGCTAATACTAAGTGTATTTTTGGGTTCTATCTTGACAAACAACATTAAACATGAAATTTTTCCTAACACTTGGCTGTGGGTCCTGTTGATGCACCAAATTGACCCACAACATGCAGGTAAGATAAAAGTAAAAGTATATCACCTCTCCTGAAAGAGACACTCAGTAATCAAACTAATCACCTCCCAAGGTCTTTGATGTTGGTTCACAACGTTGTTGTTTCACGAAGTGGTCAATATGGCTGTAATGTTCAAGGGGCCTGTTGGTTTTGAGCTTCTAGATTGTTGCAAGATCAAACATCTATCTAAACCTACTTTAACTAGGGGTTTTAAAGAAATAGAAAAAAGATAAACCAAGATTTTAAACTAAAAAGAATGTTGATTCATTCAACTAATTAGACTTGTTTCCTTCCAAGGAATTCCTAAACTAGAACTGCAAAATAAAATTAACTTTCAATTGATACAAAGTTTCATTCATTCACAATGAAAACTTTAACAGTAGATTACAAATCATCATTCCAACAAAACATAAGATAAAATTTCATTCCTTGGAAGCTTTTCAAATCAAATGATTAACCCAAAGTGAATACCATTCTAGAGCATAATGTAAAGAAGGTTTAAATCTAGCTACTCCTACTGTTAATGACACAGATAAGTAGCATTTACAAATCTGGAAAGATCACCAGTGTACAGAAAACCATGTCTTCAAATTATCTCCATTTATGCTAAGAAAATATAGAAAATACATCACCATCCTCTACCTTCTGAACTGTAAAAATATCTAACTTATTTCAAAAAGGGGAAAACCCTAACTTGCTTTTTCGACATCCCATTCTCTACCTTTTGAATCCTTCTTTTTACCTTCCTCTAACTCATCTAACTCTTCTAAGACTTTCGAACTTGTCTAACCCTAAAGAGACAGCAACCAAAGATCCAATATCTCCCACCGCTCCAAAAAGATAGATACAAAAGAGGCAAAAACACCATATTTAACAAAACACATCAGATGCATCGGCGTAGTTTAGGGTTTACAAAATAAGTTGGTTCCAGAACACGTTGGCCCTAGAAGAATTTGGAACAAAGTCAAACATGCATTAAATGCAAGGGCACTGACTAGACGATCCAGGATCTGCCACCTAACTCAGACCAAAACACGTGAAGAAGAGGCAAAGCAAAATAATGAGGAAGCACGACCTTCGATGCAAATTTGCATTAACTACTTCCCCCACGTCACCCATACCTTGCTCTATTCGAGCCCTCATCATCAAGAACGTCCTCTGCAAGCTGTCCAAAAGTGGCATAGGTGAAACCATAGTTTGTCATTCAATAGAATTAATATCATTCTTCAGATCTGTCCCATTGTATTGTCCCAGTCTCTCTCGTTGCAGGGTGTTCATATTCGGATCTGAAACCTCAAACTAGATTAACATCATCCTACCCTCAGGAATCCTAGTCTTTACGTACTTCATTCCTTCTTTTCTGCTTCAGAGATGGAGGATCCCTCTGTGTCTCTCTTAGCCTTTCTAGCTGTTGCCTTGCAAGACTCAACCTACATCCATCAAAATCAATGTGAGAATCTAATTGTTGACAACATTTCATCAAGTGTTAGCTCAAAATCATGATAAAAACCATTAAATTAGCCATTGAGCATCAACACTGGATCATCAAAATGAACAAAAGCAACATACAACAGTGAAATTTACCAAATTAAAGCATGGAAACATAAGAATTTATCACTAGAATTGTCCATTTGACCGAATTTCCTCACTCCACAGCGCCTCCCAGAAAATATGGGAAAATTTGAACGCACCGAAATTCCACAAAAATGACAACACATCATGAATTCCAAGAAAATGAAGGGGAGAAGGAGAAATCGGGAAAATCCGACCAGACCAAAATTCCGCAAATGATTCATAACTCTGAACTTCAGAAAACTGAAGGGAACTAGGCAAATGAAGGAATCCAGGAAAATCTGATTAGGTAGGAAAATCTCGAACCTGATCGAAAACCCGAACACCGGCCATGAATTCGCTCAAATTGACCGAAGGTCACAAATTTGAGGACCCTGAGCACAGGAACCGCTTAACGTCAGCCTCCTACAAATCTTCTTTGAATCCTAGGCTCAATCGAAGGAAGATCAAGATGAAATGGTGATGCCCTAGGCATGAAACCCTAGACTTTAACCCTGAACGCACAAGGCAAGCCACAAAATTCCCAAACACACAGGAATTCGAACTCCAAGCAAGACCATAACATTTTAAAGCACAAAAAGATGAAAATATGAACTCAAGAGAATGCAAATGATAAAGCAAAATGAAAAAAAGTTCCAAAAATCAACCAAAATTAGAAACTCGACGGCCAAAAGGAAATCCGAAAAAATCTGACCTAGACAAAATTCCGCGAAGGCCAGAAATCTCCGAACTTAGTGCAAAACAGGCCGAGCCAGAGTTTGGGCGCAATCTGGGAAAATCCGACTAGGGTGGAAAATCTCAAACTGGCTCAAAAACTTGAACAACAGCAAAAATCAGAGTTTCAAAGAAAACCGGGAAAATCCAGTCATACCAGAAAATCCTGAACTAGGGTAAAAACCCGAACTTCACTCAAAACATAAGATTTTCAATAATCAACTTGGGAAAAACACTTGGGCAAGCAAGATAAACATACGAAGCACATGCCAAGGTAAAGAAAAACCTCAAAATCGAAGGGGGGAAAACACAAAGAGAGAAAGAAAAAGAGGGGGTCCCATTTTAATCAAACTTAAAATGGGATGGTTATGCAAAGCATAACAATTGGTGACTTGGCTGGGGAAATGGTTTAACCATTTTAAGGAAACTGAGGGATTCAGTTACCCAAAACTCCTGGTTTATGGACATCACAATTCCAGTTAGGTCATTCAAGTAGTAAACAAGGTTGAGCTAGAATCTAAAATGTAAGTCAACACTGGCTAGCCTTGAATCTATGTGTGTGCTTGATGGTGCATCACCCTTTTACAAATTTTTCCTCATCTTTTGAACAATGATGCGCAAGATTTGAACTACATGAGTTGATTCCCTTTCACTGTTGTGTAATGATACCCTGGGCATTGCTCCGTTGCCAGTCAAGCATCCATAGCTCTGACGGAGATACCTCTAGTTTTCTCACAACATTGCTCTACTACTAGTTAGGCATCCATAGCCCCGGTAGAGATAATGGAATCACCCATTCAGTATTGAGTTTTTTTTTTTTGAAGTTCCTTCATTCAATTCCTTCTCAATATGTCAGATGTCCAACATCTATATTGGGTTGAAAACTACCATGGATCTCATAACAGCATCTGGGGAATCAGATTTTTCACTCAAATCTTGCAACACCATCATCCTAAGAAAAATATACCATTACAAAAGGAGATGTTTTTGATGACTTGTGAAAGATTCAATCGTAGTTAGTGAAGATTGCTTACTTTACACCTTGTTCTCAATGACTTTCCACAACTCTCATTGATAATGGACATAAAACAATGAATTTAGGACAAAATCATCCAATCAAAAAACTTGAAAATATCTAAACGAACTTCTCTCCTAGCAACCAAAGTATACTTCAGATAACAACCCCCTTTCCCAATTGAATAAAATGAAGAGGCCCACAAAAAGAAACAAAGGAACGAAAAAGTAAAAAATAAAACACAAGGAAAGGACAAAACCAAAGGAATAACAAACTATTTACATATATACAACCCAACAAAATACTAGACCTTTTACGACCCAAAATAATGTTTGAGAAACTATCCATTTACAGGCAATGGAATAGGTTCTCCTATTAAACTACTTAGTCAGATGGCATTTTCTCCTAGGATTTCAACAATTTGATAGGGACCCAACTAGAGCTTATCAAACTTCTGGTGGACACCCTTCTTTTCATTGGCTTTATCCCATAATAAGACAAGGTTTGATATCCTAAAAGCCTTGATTTTGGCTCTTTTGTCAAACCAACGTTTGACAATAGCCCAGTGCCTAAAGAATTGCTGCAAAGCAGCATCTCTCTGCTCTTCTAATTTCAGCAAACCAGCTAACCTTACTTCAATCCTATCAACACTAGAGTAAAATTCCTGCATAGATTTTAGGACAGGTATTTGCAAGTGAATAGGGAACACAGGTTCTTGGACATACACTTGCTTAAATGGTGAAATTTTTAACGTAGCCTTGATCTTAGTCCTATCTGCCCATAACATAAATCTTAACTGGGTATGCCAGTCTCTAGGATTGTTTTCTAACAATTTTTTGATTAATCCTAGGATATTCTTATTAGTTGATTCTGCAACTCCATTTCCTTGCAGATAATAATTTGAAGAATACTTTAAAACAATCCTATGATCATAAGCCCATGAAATGAGATCGACAGAAGAAAAGGCAGGGCCATTGTCACATACCAGTGCAAAGGGTACTCCAAACCTGGTTGTGATGCATTTAGTGAAGAATTTGATTACTACCTCCGTTGTGCTATTCTTGCAAGTTATAGCTTTTGTCCATATCATACAGTAATCTGTGGTAGTCAAAATGAATTTATGTCTTGCAGAAGAATTTGGATTAATTACCCCAATAAAATCAAGTGCCCATTGGGAAAATGGCCTTACCTCATAAACATGCTGCAATGGCATGGCTGGATGACGCTCTCTTGATGTATAAATTTGACATATATGACATGTCCTTACATGTTGGTGGGAATCCTTAAACACACATGGCCAATAATAACCAGATCTAAGGATCTGATGTGCTAAAGAATCCACAGAACCATGACCTGTGCCATGTTTCCCATGAAATTCAACAATTGTGTGCTTAGCTTCTTGTTGATCAAGACATCGTAGATAAACCCCCTCAAAATTATTTCTATGTAACAATCCTCTTTTGAGCATATAATTGGAGTTTTTCATTCTCAGTTCCCTCCTTTGAGTTGTATTCATTCCCTCTGGGCACCGATTATTGATCATGAAATAAATAATATCGGCATACCAAGGGTCATTAGAAAAGGACTGTGTTGTGTACTGCTGACAAATAATGTTCTTACCAGCATCCACCATTGCTTTAGACAGGCCTTGACCTCGGAAAAGTTTCATAGGGTGAATCTCCAGATCAAACTCCTACAAAATAGCCATCCATTTCCCCCTTCATTCTCCCAACTTGCTCTGCATAAGTAGAGACTTCACAACAACATCAGGAACCACAACAATGGTCTAAATTTGAAGGATATAATTTCTGAACTTCTTGACAGCTCTAACCAATGCAAAATCTTGTTTCTCAAGAGGTGGGTACTTGACTTCAGCATTCTTAAACAAACAGCTCATGAAGGCAATTGGCCTTTCATCCCCCTCCTCTCTTCATTGTGTCAGGACAGCTACACATGAGTGTTCAGAAGCAAAAGAATAATTATAAAATGGATTTAAGTAATCAGGACTGGTGAGGACTGGCGCCTCTGAAATGGATTGCTTAACTCAAGAAAAAGAAGCCTTTGCTTCATTACTCCATTCTATTCTAGCATCTTTCTTCATCATTTTGTTCAAAGGTTTAACAATTTCTGCAAAGCCTGTAATAAACTTCCTCACAAAGTTGATCTTTCCGAAGAAAGATCTCATCTCCTTACTTCTTGGCATGGTTAACTTTAGAATAGACTCAACTTGATCTGGATCTATCGATATCCCTCTTTCTGAGATTGTGTCTGAAAAGTTTCCCTTCAGAAACCCCGAACACACACTTTTTAGGATTCAGAGAAACACCATATTGGATACATCTTTCAAGAACTTTAGCCAAGTCTATATCATGGTTTAGTCTATCTTTAGAGAATATTGTTAGGTCATCCATATAAATGATGATGCACTTAGCAATCAAATCTTTGAACGCTACGTCCATTGCATGCTGAAAGGTTGCTCCAGCGTTTATCAAACCAAATGGCATCCTCTTGTAAGAAAATGTTCCCCACTTAGTAGTGAAGGTTGTCTTCATTCTGTCTGCATAAATAACAATCACTTGATTGTACCCACAATAACCATCCAGGAATGACATCATCTGAGACCCACTGATAGTTTGCAAGACTTCATCTAGAGAAGGGAGTGGGTAGTTGTCCTTTTCTGAAGCTCTATTCAAATTCCTGAAATCTACACATAGCCTGATCTCCCCATTCTTTTTACGAATTGGAACCAAGTTAGCCACCCATATTGAATGTCGTATAGGGAAAATTATTCTTGCAGAAAGCAATTTCTGAACTTCCTTACAGATTAGTGGTTCAATCAGGGCATTGTCATGACGTTGTTTCTGCCGAAATGGTTTAGCTTAAGGCTTCAAAGGAATAGTATGAGTTATCACAAAAGTATCAAATGTTTTTAGATCTTCATACCCCTAAGGTATTGCAGCAATATCTTTCTTTAGCGCCCTCAATATATCTTCTCTAATTGCTTCAGTGCAGGCTTTCCCTATATAAAAATTCTTTTAAGAGCCAGAGTCAGCTAAGTTAACAATTTCATATTCACCTCCTTTTATCTTCGATTGATACCTTTTCCCAAGCCCTTGGATCTAAATCAAAAATTCTTTCTAAGGCCACCATTCCCTTGGGAATGCTATTACTTTTTAAATTGAGGACCTCTTTTGTATCGCAACCCTCGGGGTTCCAGTCTCCTTGATCCCTGTTGGAATCATCAGTGATTTGTCCTTCGAAAACATCTAAGCTGGCTAGAAAAGCAAGGATATGTCGATCATTGTCGAAGACTTGAAAGTTCCTGACATTATCAGGGATAGCTAGGGTGGATATCAATTCTACTGAGAATCTCTTGAGCTTGGAGCCTTGCATGGGCTCCAGGGTACTTGCAACAATAGCTAATGAATCAACTATTTGATTCTCCTCTCTAGGGATTAAACTAATCCCAAAAGCATCAAAGTCTTCAATCAGGTTCCACACCCATTTTTTGTATGCTGGCAGCCTTTTATTGTGACATGTGTACTAGCTACGTACTTGCTTGATAATCACTTCTGAATCTCCTTTAACCATCAAGGCAGTAACTTTCTTCTGATGTGCAAACATCAGTCCCCGAGCTAATGCTTCATATTCTGCTATATTGTTAGTGCATCCAAACTGTAACATGTAAGAAGCAAAAAATGTTTTCCCTTTCGGGCTGGTTAACTCAATTCCAGCACCACACCCTGTTTTAGATTTGGATCCATCAAATGTGAGGGTCCATAGTTGATTATGAGTTGGGGTTGATCTCTTTGAGCTTGTTGTGGGTGCTTGGATAAGATGAACCATAGGTGGGGCCACTTGATCTTTTGCATCAAATATTGGGAATGGGTGTTCAATAGGTTCATCAGGTGTAATATCCAATTCCCGCTCAGATATATCATGTAATCCTAGGATATCTTTCTGAAAATTATCTGTATCTTTGATTAACCCTTTGGGTTTTGGTATACTTGTGAGTGGAGGGGTATCAAACAAACCCTGGGGTTGTTCAACATAACTATGTTGATCCAGTATTATGACTGAGGTAAGTTTAGTTTGAGAAAGGACTTCCTCTGAAGGTATATTATCCCTGGTTAACATTATTGCATTTTTGGCTTCAAATGAGAAGTGACTTGAAACGGTCTCAAGGTGACTTGGGCTAGTTTCTTTAGTTTGGAAAACCTGATTTAGAACACTGATGCAGGGTTGGCAGGTCAATTCTGAATGATTTTGGTAGTACACCCTACACCAATTTGGGAGTAGAAGACTCCACAAATCAATATCTTCCCCCAATACTAGCTGATCCTGTTGCAGCTTCCTGATCAATACCTTCTAGTTTACAATAATCATGGGGTCAGGAAATTCTTATGTTGACGAATCATTAGAATCAAGAACCGAAAGAGTCAGAGTTTCCTCTCTTTTATAAACCCCTATCTCGGTTTCAAAATAAGCTACCTCGTTGGGATAGCCATACTTAGTGATGATATGCTTGAGGTGAGGTTCACTCTCAATCCTAATTTGTGGAGGCATCCCCCCCATGGTAGCCACATATGTGAAAAGTTGAGGGAGAGATATCCCCCTATACTCTTCATTAGATCTCTGCTCAAAAGCATATCATAAGTCTCAAGAATGTCGGCTATCTGAATATCCATATTGGTTTGAATCCTAGGGTCAGACCCTACTTGTACATGTATATTTTTCAATTCTCCAACTACATTAACCTCTGTTTTATCAAGTTGGATGATCTTCTTGTTTGTTTAGACAAGTTTCAATCCCAATTTCCTACATACAAAAAATGGCATAACATTGCCAGAAGCCCCTGAATCTAGCAGACAATTATGCAGATTCTTCCCATAGATTCTCAAACTTAAAAGAAATGGTGGGGTACCTACCTTGTTTTTGAACAAAGCCGCATTCATATCCGCAGTGAGTGCCACCTTGGTTTTCCCTTTTGATTTATCAGCTTCTTCTAAAGCTTTTAGCACTATCTCTCGTTGGGAAGTTCACCATTTTAGGATGTTAAAGTATGATAAAGAGGTTTTTTGTTTCTGCATCTCAGAAACAATATTAAATTATGTGTTATAACTTGCATTATATTTGAAAACACCAGATGAATTACCTTTGCTAGGGAAGTTAGGCAGACCCTTCGGTGGAGGAGGGTTGTTATTAGCACTCTGATTCGGAGGCACCATGTGGTTAGGTGGTGTTGATGTAGTGAACAGATCCTTATTCTGGTTTCCTAGGAAGTGTCCTCCCTTTGTCTAAAAGGCTTGGGCATCATACACATCTTCTTCTGGTTCATTCTCATTCTGCCTTGGGAATGAAGGCTCTTCTTCAAATAGGTCATAAGCCATTGTTGTATCCACTAAACCACCTTCTTTATTTGAATTCCCTTGGAATGTTTGGGCATATGCCTATGCCATCTTCACAACCTTCTCCATTTCAGGACACTTCACCTCAGAATGAGTTGCAGTATCATGCAGCCTGCACCAGTTAGTCATAAAATTGAGGTCAGCCACATTTGTAGTATGTGGCCTGTCCTCATTAGCTTGATAATTGTGAGAAACCCCACCATTATTTGGCCCTGTGTTCCATTGTCTGTTGTTATTAGGCCTCTAGTTATATCCTCTATTCTAATTTTGATAATCTTGGTTAGGGAAGTTTTGGCCTTGATATTTCCTCTGGTTGTGATTGTTGTTCTAATAATTACCCTGATTATTATTATTCTGATTAGGGTAATTACCTTGATTAGCATAATTACCTTGGTTCTGAGAGGGGTTTAGTTTAAGCTGAGCCATGTCATTTGTGACTTGAGACAAAGTTTTTTTTAGGGTCTCCACCTCGTTTGTGAGTTGAACTATCCTTTCACTCTCAACATTCTTAGCAACAAGTGGCTAACCGATAGGATTTGGTATTCCAGCTTGATTAGGATGACCATGTGGACTGTGATGAGCCTGTGATTGTTGAGAGAAGTCAGGAGCTCCATTGGAAAAGAATGGAACAAGAGATTGAGTCTGCAACTCAGACATAGGTCCATAGTGGGAAGGAGACATCCCTGGGACAATATTGAATAAAGGGGTTGGATTAAGCATCTGATACCCCATAGAAGGAAAACCTCCTCCCAAGTTCCCTTGTTGAGAGCTAGTTTGTTGTTGCAACTTGATGGCTAGATGATAAACTTTACATAGATAATAAATATCTGTCAGCTGATAAGTCCTTTGTAGGAACAAGCCAAGCAAAGGGTCTATAACTCTAAAATATGCCTGAATGGCACTATTCTCAGCAACTAGATAGGGGTCCAACAATCTCCTATACATTCGTTGAAACCTTGTATTAAACAAGGGCATTGATTCACATGGCTCCTTCCTAATGGTAGAAAATTGATGGAACAAAATGGCTGGATCCACATAAATTCTGAACTGATTGATGAATGCATTCTCTAGATCCGTCTAGCTTAGAATAGAACCTTGTGGAAGATTTAGGTACCAGTTGTACACCATATCCCCTAAGGAATAAGGGAACAAAATACAAACCACATCATGGTGAGCTATCTGGGCTTTGGTACAAGAATCCTTAAAATCTTGTATGTGCTCTTCAACACTCCTTGATTCACCATGAATGTATTTGGGACAAAATATTTCAGGATTCTTAGGCATATCATGAAAGCCTCGAGGAATAGTCCGCAATGGAGAGGGATTATTCACAAAAATTCCATTGGTGGTAGTGGTGGGGGTTGAGCCAGCTGTAATGGCAATTGAGGTGGATTTGGTGGCGGATTCACGGGTATCCATTGGGGTATTGGCGAAAAGCCTAGTGGAGTGAGTGGAGTTGACAAGGGTGGTAGAATGGTTGCCCTGTGAATCTTGTGTCTTGTTGGGGTTTTGAGTTCTACCAAAGGTGGTGGGTTTTTCAGTTGATCAAAGAACTCTATAGGACCTCTCTGGTGAGAAAAATCTAATGTTATCCAGCTTGCTCTTATGGGCCTCCTTCTAGTGCCAGTTTCCTATTGATGTGCCAAATTGACTCACAACATGCAGGTAAGATAAAAGTAAAAGTATCTCACCTCTCCTGAAAGAGACAATCAGTAATCAAACTAATCACCTCCCAAGATGTTTGATGTTGGTTCACAACATTGCTATTTCATGAAGTGGTCAATATGGCTGTAATGTTCAAGAGGCCTGCTAGTTTTGAGCTTCTGGATTGTTGCAAGATCAAACATCTATCTAAACCTACTTTAACCAGGGGTTTTAAAGAAATAGAAAAAAGATAAATCAAGGTTTTTAAAATGAAAGGAATGTTGATTCACTCAACTAATCAGACTTGTTTCCTTCCAAGGAATTCCTAAACTAGAACTACAAAATAAAATTAACTTGCAATTGATACAAAGTTTCTTTCATTCATAGTCCAAACTTTAATAGTAGATTGCAAATCATCATTCCAACAAAACATAAGATAAAATTTCATTCCTTGAAAGCTTTTCAAATAAAATGATTAACCCAAAGTGAATACCATTCTAGAGCATAATGTAAAGAAGGTTTAAATCTCGCTACTCCTACTGTTAATGAAATAGATAAGCAACATTTACAAATCTGGCAAGATCACCAGTGTACAAAAAACCATGTCTTCAAATTATCTCCATTTATGCTAAGAAAATCTAGAAAATACATCACCATCCTCTACCTTCTAAACTGTAAAAATGTCTAACTTATTTCAAAAAAGGGAAAAACCTAACTTGCTTTTTCGATATCCCATCCTCTACCTTCTGAATCCTTCTTTTTACCTTCCTCTAACTCGTCTAACTCTTCTAAGACTTTCTAACTTGTCTAACCCTAAAGAGATGGCAACCAAAGATCCAATATCTCCCGCCGCTTCAAAAAGATAGATACAAAAGAGGCGAAAATGCCATATTTAACAAAATGCGTCAGATGCGTCGGCGTAGTTTAGTGTTTACAAAATAAGTCAGTTCCAGAACATGTCGGCCCTAGAAGAATTTAGAACAAAGTCAAACATGAATTAAATGCAAGGGCACTGACCAGAAGACCCAGGATCTACCACCTAACTCAGACCAAAAAATGAGAAGAAGAGGAAAAGAAAAATGATGAGGAAGCACGACCTTCGATGCAGCTTTGCATTAACTATTTCCCCCACTTCACCCACACCTTGCTCTATTCGAGCCCTCATCATCAAGAATGTCCTCTGCAAGCTGTCCGCAAGTAGCATAGGTGAAACCATAGTTTGTCATTCAATAGAATTAATATCATTCTTCAGATCTATCCCATTGTATTGTCCCAGTCTCTCTTGTTGCAGGGTGTTCATATTCAGATCTGAAACCTCGAACCAGACTGACATCATCCTGCCCTCAGGAATCCTACTCTTTATGTACAACTTCATTCCTTCTTTTTTGCTTCAGAGATGGAGGATCCCTCTATGCCTCTCTTACCCTTCCAGCTATTTCCTTGCTAGACTCAGCCTGCATCCATCAAACATCAATGTGAGAATCCAATTGTTGACAACATTTCATCAAGTATTAGCTCAAAATCATGATAAAAACCATTAAATTAGCCATTGAGCATCAACACTGGATCATCAAAATTAACAAAAGCAACATATAACAGTGAAATTTACCAAATTAAAGCATGGAAACATAAGAATTCATCACTAAAATCACCCATTTCACCAAATTTCCTCACTCCACAGTGCCTCCCAGAAAATCCAAAAAAATCTAAACAGACCGAAATTCCGTGAAAATGACAACACAACATGAATTTAGGGAAAATGAAGGGGAGAACGAGAAATCAGGAAAATCCAACTGTACCAAAATTTTGCGGATGACTTAGAACTCTGGACTTTGGAAAACTGAAGGGAACTAGGCAAATGAAGGAATCCATGAAAATCTGACCAAGTAGGAAAATCCTGAACCTGACCGAAAAGCCGAACACCAGCCACGACTTCGCTCAAATAGACCGAAGGTCACAAATTTGAGGACCCTGGGCACAGAAACCGCTTAACATCAGCCTCCTAAAAATCTTCTTTGAATCATAGGCTCAATCAAAAGAAGATCAAGACAAAATGGCAATGCCCTAGGCATGAAACCCTAGATTTTAACCCTAAACACACAGGGAAGCCACGAAATGCCCAAACACAGAGGAATTCAAACTCCAAGCAATACCATAATGTTTTAAAGCACAACAAGATGAACATGCCAACTCAGGAGAATACAAATGATAAAGAAAAATGGAAAAAAGTTCCAAAACTCGACCAAAATCAAAAATCCGACGACCAGAAGGAAATCCAGAAATATCCAACCCAGGCGGAATTCCGCGAAGGCCAGAATTCTCTGAACTCAGCGCAAAACAGGTCGAGCTGGACTTCAGGCCCAATCTGGGAAAATCCGACCGGGGCAAAAATTCTTGAACTGGCTCAAAAACCTGAACAACAACGAAAATTAGAGTTTCAAAGAAAACTGGGAAAATCCGGCCAGACTAGAAAATCCTGAACCAGGGTAAGAACCCAAACTTCACTCAAAACATAGGATTTTCAATAATCAACTTGGGAAAAATACTTGGGAAAGCAAGATAAACATACAAAGCACATGCCAAGGTAAAGAAAAACCTCAAAATCTAAGGGGGCCAAAACACAAAGAGCGAAAGCAAAAGAGGGGGTCCCATTTTAATCAAACTTAAAATGGGGTGCTTATGCAAGGCATAACAAGTCCCAGGTGGGACTCATTCGCCAAGGGTGGCGAATGAGTCCCCCTTGGCCCTAAATTCAAAAATTTTCAAAATTTCTTTCAGGATTTTACTCAAATTCACTTCGTGTTGGCTTGTGATGAGGTATGAACGGATAGTAAGGCACAAGATTTGTATAAATATGCGATTTTAACCTCATTTTACATCCCCCATTCACTCATTCATTCAAGCATTCATAATTCAAGCAATCTTCAAGCACTCAAGCACTTTCAAGAACTTTGGAGCAACAGTTGACATCACTTCATATTTTCATATTCAAGGATGTGGTAAGTTTGCAATACTTTCATGGTATTCATTTATCATTTCCTTTGCATGTCATGGTATTCACTAACCCTCCAACATTTTCCCCCTTTGCATGTGTCTTTGTAGCCTTTTTTTTGTAGATTTGATAGGTTTGAAGGTATTGAAAAGTGGATTTCAAGTCAACTAGGCTCTTCAAATCAATTCATCATCTATTCAAGCAATTTGAGTGACTTTCAACCTATTTTCTGCAGAATTGACCTCAACAACCTGATATTCAGTCATTTCCAGATCTAGAGAAGTAATGTTGACCTTTGAATTTTCAAGAATCTTGGGGAGGATTGATTCGCCACCCTTGGTGAATGAGTCCCACCTAAAATCTAAAAATCTGCATTTTGTCAAAAATCAACTCCTAGCTATCAGAATCAGATTCTGACACTTTTTCACCAGTTAGAGGACTGATTCACCACCCTTGGCGAATGAGTCCCACTGTGAATAATAAAAAATCTTCATCAACATTCCAGACATTCCAGAAAGCTCACACATAATCTAGGTGGACTCATATTTAACCCTGTACCTTCTGTTCTGCATATTTCTTTCAATTTCTTAATATTTCATAGTTGTTTGCATATCACGCTGTGTTTTCAAACATAGCTTAAATTGCATCTTTGCATTCATTCTAGATCATTTAAATCAATCAATTACATTTAGCCTAGTTCATTTACATATCATCACATTGCACACATCCTAATTTGAATGAAACATATGCATTTTAGGAACCTAATCTCTCTCTTTCTAGGTGAAAAATGTTAGGAAGAGAGCAAGCATTTTGGGTTCCTAAAATCTACGGTTCAATTAATTAACATGACTAGAGGTAGACTATATGCTGATTTATTTACTTGTTTACTTTATGTTTGGCTAAATTAGTAAATATATTAGATGTAATACCTTGCATTGAATGCATTGCTTTTGTGGTGTTAATGATGAGTTAATTATGCAGTTTTAATCTTTTACTGTCATAATTAATATCCTATTCTCAAGGATCTTATTCAGGGTATTTAAGATTGATGATTGTTGACTTAGTTCAAGGATAAAGTTAAACTCCCTATTTAACCACATGAAGACAATCACACCACTGATCGCTTGAGCTGGATGATGAATAACTGAAGTTTCAAACTAGCTCCTCTTAGTTGGTTTAGGAACTTCTCGTCCCAGCATTGATCTAGAATTTTCCCTTTGTCTATTTTCAGTTATGTTTTATTCTTTAGTTTAGATGCCTTGTATCTTGGCAGTTAACACCATGTTTTGAATTCAATAAGGAGATAGTTATAAATATCCATCTTTAGGTTTTAGAAAGGAGTTAGATAATTTTCAATTAGAATTTGTAATTATTGCACTACTCTATTTTGTGTCCCTGTTTGGGTGAATTTCAATGAAAATAAGAAGTTAACTCGAATCACCATGTTAGAGGTCTTACCGGAGGAAGATCAGGGCTAGCTCAACCAAAGGAATTGACCTTGTGTGGTATTTCTTTGAGTTTATTTTATGTTTGTTCAATGGATATTGAATCTGGAATGTTAATTATGTTTGAATCATTTTCAACAGTTGTGATTAATCGCTTTGAAGCTAAAGTTCATCATGGTTAGAATGGTTTATTATATTATAAAGTTATTGGGTTAATTAATATTTATATGTTGTTTATAGAATTAAGTCTGACAATTATCTGTTAAGTTAAATTTAAGCAATGATGGAAACTTATGGAAAGATGAAACTGAAACTTGTTTGGAATTTATTCATGGAAATTAGTATTTATGTTTTTTAGGTCAATAATTATTTCCTTTCAATTTATTTATGTTCTTTAAATAAGCATTTATTTTCCAGCAACTCTTAAAATAGATTTCCTTTGAAGTAGATTAGAATTGAATTTAAATTTTGAACTCTAGATTAAAAATTAGATTAATTTAGTCTTTTCCATGAATCGGTCTCAATCAAGTCAAGCGAAGTAAGAAATAATTCAACAAAACTTTAAATTAGGAAATGAGATAGAATTAATCCTTAGGAATTAGTCACTGAAGTTCAGCTCTTGAAAGCTCCTAAAGGAGCCAAACTGAAACCAAAAGTCATTGTTTACAATGCAAAACCCCCCAAAAATCTATGACAACCATCCTTATCGCATATAGCTTTGAGACACACCTAGTTCGACAATTAAATGACTAAATGATGCAAGTTATGACATCAACGACCTTGCCCACTAGATCACTTGGAGTGAAAAGTTGTAAAAGTTGCAAAGTTGCATTACAAAGTTGTCATCTTCATGGAAACTCACCTACAAGCTGAATCCAAAAATTTCAGAACCTAAGATCGGAAGAGAAGCAAGTGAAGACCTTGGAGGTTAGGATCTTGTTCATAGTTTTTAGGAATTCAGAACGAGGCTAATATGCCATCTTGGGAATCCTAATCCTCTTGGGAATATTTTTCAAAGGTTCCTTTAGATTTGATTCTGACACCTGAAGACTTTGCATTTGCCCCAAAAAACAACAGTAGGACTAATATGCCATCTTGGGTATCTTAGTCCTCCACAACACTTTTTGGAAGCATGTTTACATTTCCAGAATCCTCATAGCATCTCCAAACTTCCCAAGTACACATATTATATCTCCCTATTGCATAATTTCATTATTTGTATATTTCATTTACCTTGCATTTCTAATTCTATGTCATTTTGCATATCCCACTATGTTTTCCAACATTCTCTTTTCCAAGCATTTGCTTGGTGGTCAACCCCTTAAGAACTCAAAGAACCCCCACCTAGGTCCTTCCTAATTGAGAATTGACTCACCTTATGAGGTTGTTAGCCAATCCAATTGGGACTCCTAGGACATTATTGAATGATTAGTGGAGAAAGAGTGATATCTCTAGGTATCCATTTTTCCATGCATCAGCTATCATCATGGATGCATATTTAACTACCAGATCATTTATATCTTTCACTATGAGGGCACACTTGTCAAAATTTTCTCCAATGAGCTTCATAACAAACTCATTCTTCATAACAATTTCCTTGATAGATTTCTTATTGATTAATTGCATAATATCCAACCACATAAACTTGTCATGGACGGAGCTCTGTGCATACTTCACCCATGCATTCTCATAACAAAAGTTTAGAAAATTGTTCCATACATCCAACTTATTCTCTACTAGGCTCTCAAATTTTGGTTTCAACTCAAAAAAATGTCTGATGAGCTAATTTATCTAATAATCCATTCTCTTGGTATGATCATATTCTTCCATTTTCACATGAATGTACATTTTCACATCCTCAGTATGTGTTACACCATAAAAAACTCTTGAAAAGGTGCCTTCTAGATCCATTTCAATGGATTTAAAGGGATGTTTCTTAAATATAGGTCTTTGCCACTCCAAGACATCAATTACTTGAGGAGTACACATTATGAACCACTTCTAAAACTAGGGTTTTAGTAGGAAAATATAAATACCTTCAAATTCTTCTATCAATAGGGTTTCACACAACAACTTCAAATCTCTTCAAGTGGCATCTTCTTTGCTCTTCACCATTCAAATTATTGATTACAGATGAACTTTCCATATGTGAAATTACATATAAACACCTTTTTCTAAAGACCTAAAGTGCATTCATTATAGTGAATAATAATAGGTCTAAAATTTGACAAACCCTAACTATGCAATCATAGTCACCTTCAATCACTCCCCAAATATTCTCAATAGGAATTTTCATACTGAAAATGCCATCATTAGATTTTCCATGTTGATCTACACATACAAATGTGTTGAGAACATCAACACCACAACTTTGGTGGGGGATTAATGATCTTATTCTAAAAATCCCATTAATCCAAAGCTCTTCAATTACTTTCGAGAGGAAAGATATACAACATGGACTCATCATTCACTTCACTTTCTTCTTTCTTTTTCTAGATATTTTTCATTTCCTTCTTCATCTCCACTAGATCCACATTCTTTGCCAAAGCAACCTTCTTTTGTGAAATAAAGGGTTTCACATTCTTGCTTCTACAAAACTTTGCTATGTGTCCTATTTTATTTCATTTATGACATATGACACCATTTTGAACAAGCTTACTTCAACACATTCTAGATTTGCATTCATTAGCCTTATGCCCAAATCTATTATATGCATAATAGTAGTCATTGAAAGATTGAATTATCATGCCATTATTATAGCCATTCATCATCCGATTTTTGCATTCACTAGATCTATGGCCAAATATATTGCATGTGTAGCATTGATTGGGAAACGATTGAGCATTCTAATTCATTCTACAAATTTATGTATGAACTTATTGTAGTAATAACAATTTAACCATTAAGTAATGGGTACCTTTGTCAATTTGGTTGTTTGATAGGTGGTCTCTTGACGTATTTCTTCTTGTTCTGGATCTATCTGACATTTCCCTTCTTGTCATCTTTCTTTTTAGCATCGTTTGGAGTCTTATCTATCTTTAAACTTTGTCCTTAGAATCCTTCTATCTAGCAATCATCTCATCAAGCAGTGTCGAGCTCTTCTTGAAGTTGTCTTGTTGAATCCTTTCTTTCTCTAGATCTGATCTCAAAGTAACAATTTATTTTTCAAGCTTTGAAAATTCTTTAGATTTATCTTTCAATTTAAAATTTAAGCAGTCTTCAACTCTTTTACCTTCTTCAATTTGCAATTTCATATTGGTGATAGTCTCGTTTGATTTCTTGAGCTACTCATTTGTTTCCCTTTTTTATATGTAGCTTTATTGATTTTATCTCTAGGCTTCTTAATGCACTCATGTGCATCACCAAGATCCTTTTTTAGATCTCTTTTCTTAGCTTTTGCTTTATCCAAATCATCAAGAGCTAACTTGAGTTCTCCTTCCATGTCCACTATGCAATCTTCTTCAGATCTTCTTCAATAAATCCTTCAAGGATGATCTCTTCTGGAGGAATAGGATACTTCCTTGTAGCCATGTGTTCAACTCAAAGATCTACCTCAATGGTCAATCCAATTTAAGGAACCAAGCTTTAATACCAATTGTTGAACACTCAAAATATTGAGAGGGGGGTGAATTAGTATTCTTAATAACTTAAAAATTGATTCAATGCATCACATTAATCTTGTAGTAATGGAAATGGACATAGAAAGCATGCATCACATCAAAGAATGCTAGAAAACTATCGATTTACATGAAAAAACCAAAAAGGGAAAAACCACAGTGAGGATTAGCTCACAATATATATACTATAACCGGTTACAAAGATTAATACAATTGGTTGATTCACTTCCCAAAAGTGTAAAGGTTCATTGTTGGTGGCTCATTTCCCAGAATAGAAAGGGATAGAAGAAAGGTGTCTCACTACCAGATATGAACTTATAATAATGCATTTGACTTATGCTGAAGATATAGTTCCATTGAATCTCAGAATACTAAACATGCTTCATTCTTCACCTCAAAATAATTCAGACTACTCTAGTCTAAAACTTGCACACACACTTAATTATCTCACATCTTTTACATTATCACACAAGGGATTAACCTTGTATATATACAACAACCCACCAAAAAATAAATTAAATCGACCCAAAACATGTATCATGCAATACTTCATCTTGTCGGCTCAAAAATCACTCATACATGCCTTGGAAAAGGAACCAAACCATATAACACATTAAGATAGGTTGGCATGACCTATAATTATTCCCATAATTTTGCTGCAAACTCTACTTATCTATGGGCAGCCCAAAATACTTAGGTTAGCACCACTAGTGAAGTAACAATAGAATGAACCATATGTTCACTCACATCTTGACATGTGATAACTAAAACACTTGCCACTTGGAACAAATACACCTAAGACACCTATAAATATTTCCTCAAAACCACATAGAAAAACAATAATTTTTGGTGTTGTGTGCAGCATTCCAAAGAGATACTTTTCCAATATTATATTTGACTACATAAGACATCACATCATGAAACTTGGGTTTATATTCTTCCAACATACACCATCATTACCTAAAAAATACATAACCAAATTCTTCATGGCGGAGAAATGTAGACCAAAAGACGGGTTCTTTGGTCAGTAATCAACTGTACTCTAGACTTAGGCAAATGTCCAAATCATTTGATCTTCTCTAGACCAACACTTATGCATCTAGTTCAACATGTTATCATTAGTGACAACATGATATACTGTTATGCTTATAAATCTTCATTATTCTCCCTACTCAACTATATCTTCACATAATACATTAATGAAAACATTTGTAGCATACACAAGCTTCCATTAATCTCCATATCCAACCATCTTCATATTGTTGACATCAATGAAAACACTTGTAGAAAAATTACAACAATAATTTCTATAGATGTTTGTCTCTTTTTTATTAGGAAGACCTTGGTAATTTGATAGGTGTACAGTGCATGATGGGTATGCCAAAACATACTCCTTGATGAAGGATGGAATCAGGCACAAGTTGAAGCATTTGAGTAATGAAGAAGGAGCAATATTCAATAGAACTAGAAATTGTTTGATTAATAGAGTTAGAAAGCTAGTGAAAGAGGATGTGGATGAAGATCATGATTTACTAATGCAAGTTGCAATAGTCTTCATTGCATTTAAGACAAGTAGAGTGAAAGTTTTAATAGAGAAAAAAGAGGTAAAATCATATTTTTTTGAGAATGTTGTTGAAACTGATTTATTTGAGCATGATAAGATTGGTGTAGAAGATGATATTGCAGAAATGAATTTATTCGTAGATGAAGGTACTATAGTTGAATGTAAGGAAGGAGATGAGAAAGTGAATGTTTGGATGTTTGGTGACCTTCCCTTTGCATTATTTGATGACCTATTTTTTGATAAAGGGATTAGTATGACTGATAGTTTGTTGAAGGATGGGAAGGATGAATTTGATTTTGTTGCTAACATTGAAGTGAATATAGAGGAGAAAAAATTTGTAGTTGAAAACTCTCTTTTAGGAGACATGGGGAAAGATGAACACAAAGATCGAACTAAGGTTAATGATGAACAAATTGTTGCAGCAATAAAAAAGAAAGAGGTAATGCATGAATTTCATTATTTTATTAAAGAAGAGGAAACTACCATTTACAATTTTCTACAGGATCCTATATACTCACTCAAAAATAAATTCAAAAGTGGTCAACATGCCATAATAAATCCTAAATATATGCCAATATTAAATACCAACTAACCCTCAACCTTATCTATTAAATAATTCACAAATAGAAATGGGGCGAACGAATAACATACCCAGTGATTTAAGATGGAATCTAATGTTGTGTCAATGAGATATTTAGAAATCTCTGTGAGGGACAAACAAAGTAGGAAATGAGCTCCATAGTGTTGGCTTGATCCTTGAAAATTTATAAATGACTCAAAATGAAACTTCAATCACATAAATACCTTGACCCACCTACCACCATTAATGCTTCAAAATGATAAGATGGTGAGCATTGAGAATGTGAAAATTCAATGATCATTCAACTTTGTGGGGAATTTGAAGTCCCCTACTTTGCAAAAAATTAGAATATTCAATATTATTAAAATTTAGTTAGTGTTCATCTAAGGTTAGACTATTATTGTATCTACACAATTTGATTTTTCCAAGAAAATGAGGGATTCATAGGTTTTCAAGATAATTAGGGTATACTTGACTCTATGGAGAAATGACGTATGTTTAATTCTACACAGAAATGAAGAAGTAGCCTAGTCAAGTCTCTATAATCTCCAAATTCTTGACCATAGATTCAACAAAGGCATAAAACCAAACAAGCAAGCATGCTTAAAGGAAAACTAACCTAGAATAACTTAACCTAAGAACCCAAAAGTGGGAAAACCAAGGAAAAGGAAAGAGGGGGTCCTTGCTTTTAACAAGTTGTGTGTACAAGGAAAAACACTTGTTGACCTGGAAAATAATATGGATTCAAACTTAGTAGTTGATAGCCAACACCTCTATTGAAAAAAGATTGAATAATCACCCCAAGATATAGGGGTCATAAAGTCTTGGTTTGATGAGATAAATTGTAGTAAATATATAATATACTATAAGAGGTCCCATAAAATTCAAGAAAAATCAGTTGCAAAGTGATTAATTTATTATAATAAATTTTAAATGAGAAAAATAAATAAATAAATAAAAATTATTATTTTAAAAGTTTTTTTAAAATAATTATGAAAAAGTTATACAAATTAATATAATCAAAGACAAATTTTCAATAAAATCATGAAAAAGCTTCATCTTTCATTATAAAAATTACAGACTAAACTTTAATAACCTAAAATCTATTTAAGTTCAATAAAAAATTAAAAAAAATTAAAAAATAAAGAGGAAATAAAAAGGAGAAATAAAGTGTACGTTTGACAACTAAAAGCAACCATTGGTTTTAAATCATCACAAATATAGACTCTGCGGGCATCTTGTTTGTTATTTTTAATGAACCAAGCTTATCTTAAACCAGTTATCTATGAATGTGCCAAATTCAATTATCAATAACTTTGAGGGATTGGCCAACGAACAGGTGAAAGCTTGTTATACTTCCCCTCTATACTTTGGGCTTTGAAAAACCCTAGAGGGTGATCCCTACAATGTATTTTCAGATACTCTTGTGCCAATTATCATATACATTGTAAATTCAATAGATAAATTCTCTTTTAATTGCTTAATCGATGAAAACCTTAAAGCTCTGGCTAATCCTTATGATGATATCACTTTAAATCATGATAAAATGGTATACTTTCAGCCAAAAATACATTTATATGGAAAATGAAGATTAAATTTGATTTGAATGTAGTTTCTATGAAAGATCTAGAAAACTGTAAAATAAACACGACCTATGGTGACCAGTGCCTTATCCTAGGGTGTAGAATCTTAAACCATGCAATTGCAAACATCTAACAACATTATACCTGTCACAACAAAGCTTATTAATGGTGCCTTACACTGTTGAACTTAGAAAATAAACCAACAATACTTAATTATTCATGCATACATTCACCTAAACCTTTATTCATGCTAAAACAAATTTAACTCATTTTTTGAACAAGTGCATTAACAATGAATAAACATTCGAAGGAAAGATAATAAAGATGAATAGAAATAATCTTTGATTCATTTTTATCCATAATCCATGCAAAGTATACAAATGAGAATGTTGGCTAGTTGAATATATGCCACTTATATTTCAAAATATGATATTACTGTTATCAACATTCACCATTACAAGACTTTAAACCTTCAAAAACCTAGAAGAAGACTCAGACTTCTATTATCTAGACATGGTTACAAAATTTCACTTAGATCAATCAACTAATCACCCTACATTTGGCCCCTAATTCCCTTTTATAAAAAAAAAGGAGCAAAACAAACCTCAGGCTAATGTACACATGTCACTTTTTCATTTGACAATTACATTTACACTTCAAAGACCATTATATTTGCAAAACCTGGGGGGGATTATTCATAACTGACAAAAGTTATTTTCTATTTGTCAATGTATATACTTCCCACCTTCCAAAAATCTCCTTAGTCGATGAAGATACTTCTTCCATGAGCCAAAATACCTTCATTTTAAATGATGAAGGGGAACCTTTGTTCCACCTCTTGCTCTGTAGGATTGTGTTTTGTAGATTATTCTTGTATTTCATTTCCACCATCCTTCTTTGGTTTAGAATACGCAACCAAAGGGTCAACTGGTGGTTCACTTCTTATTTAACTATTACTTGCATTTGGGTGCCATGAGTCGTAGATTGAGCTAACTAGCTCCTTGGCTTTGCACCATGTTTATCTTTGGCAATCTTGGATTTTGCCTCAACCTCTTTCACCTTCTAAAGGAAACTTTTATGCTTATAAGAAACCAACAAAACCATAGCTTTCTCATAAGTATCCTTTATTTAAGTATAAGGACTTACATAAAATGGACTCTTCTTTAATATTTTTTCTTCAACAAAACATATGGCTCTCTACTCGTTCTTCCTCTCAGCCACTACCTCATCCGATGACAATTTTTTATTACATATTTTTTGTAAAGGAAATGGTGATGAAACCCAAACTTTCCTCTTGCCTTCCTCTCCCTATCAATGACTTCTTCAGGGTCACAATTCCTTATTATATCCTATTTCATTCTATAATTGTTGATTAGGGTACTGAATTTCACAATACCCTCCTTTGAAGTGACCACAAAATATGAGAAAGCACATTTGGGGAAAATGAGGGATGCCTTCCTAGTAATTTTTAAATTATCTTTATCCATGGCATCCAATTGCTACATTATTTCAATGAAAGCCAATCTCTCATATACATACACTGGTAGGTGATGGGGTGGCACCAAAGCTCCATAGACTCTAATAGTAGTATAATTGACATGTAAATACCAATCACCCCAATTGTGCTTTTGTGATGTATTATCCTAAAACTCTAATGGCCTCAGAATCTCCTTTACACCTCTATAAATTTGATAAATTGTCTTTAAACCCAATTGCTCCAACACACCAAACTTGAAACCATTGCAAAAAGAAATATAGTTAGAATCTGGACAATGTTGGTTCCAAATGTGGGTCTACATCTACATAGGTAGGTCATTATCTTGATTATCTTTCTCTCTTCACCTCATGAAATTCATCCAGACCTTCCTACCTCTCCACAACAACATATGCATCATAAGTGAATAATGTCTAAAACTCAAAGGGGGTCTTGCATCTCTCAAGCCTACCAAGTCATTGCCAATATCCTTTGCAAGGTAAAAGATATAATCAAACCATTTGTTCTAATATTTTATTTTCAAAATTTCCATGACCATAACCATCAAAGGGACATTCATCTTTATGTCATACTTCTTGGTAATAACTTGGCATAACCCATAATCAGTGTTCCTGAAGTAGTCTTCAAATTCATCACAGCTAAAGGGTTCAACATCCTTGCACCCAAAATCCACACCCTTCTTGTTCTGATAATTTATTCTATGCCTTGGTAGAATGTTTCTCCTATATCCATATTTATTCTACTCATATTATTGATATAACACACCAAAAGTAATTGAGAGAGTTGCAGAAGTATTCAAGTTGAAAACTTCCACAATTTGACTTCTTGTTATATCCAACAAAGGGGCTCCATTCGTAGACCTTTTGATCAACCTTCCCTTGGGGTCATAGCACCTATCTAACTCTAGAATCAAATATATCTCCACAAAGAAATTCAGAACAATAATTTTTGCAAGGTTGCATGCCCACAAATGACATGTTGGACAACTAGCAAATCTTCTATTAGAACCATATGTAGGAAAATAATTCCCACCCACTCTAAGGTACAACAACCTCACCAACCCCACATGCCAAATCCTAGAAGTGACTTGTGAGAACTCCTTCACCAATTTCTATTTTCCCTACTGGTTTTGCACCAGGAGATGAATCTTTTTCCCCTTGCTCCATGAACCTAGTAAAATTTCTCTTCACTTCCCTCTTCTTCTCAGATGCTTCTGATACTTCTAGCTTATGTACATCATCCTTAGTATTTACCTTTCTATGCCTTTTTTTCTTAGGCTTCACTTTTGACTTAGAGGATTCACCAGGTTGACTTATTTTTGCAAGACTTAAGGGAACTAGGGTTTACAATTTAAAGAAGAACTAAGGCTTTGTCTTTAGAATTGTAGGGTTCAAATTCTAGAATTAACCAATTTATTTTTTGAACCCAATACAATTCTTATAAAATTATCCTTATAAAATAGAGAAATTGACAACCCTAAGCTTATAAAACCTATTCTACAACCCCAGCTTTCAAATCAACCCTATTCTTCAAAAATTTGGCATAGGAGAGTTTAAAATTTACTTACCTAAGAAAACAAGTGCTCCATTCTTCAAATTGTCTTCACCTGAAGCTCCCATTTTCCCTTCTACTCTTGAATTCTTGTGAAAATGGTAGGAAAATAAAAAATTCACCCCTTTAATGGCCTTAGGATCGAGCATATTTACCATTAATGGTGAAAGAAGGCTCACCTGAGTGAACAGGAATGCTCTGACACTTAGCCATTTAAGTTTAAAATTTAGTCGTCGATCTATTTGAGTTAAAACACGATCAATGGTTCTCCATCACCTTCACATAAGGCTTTCTACTTTTGGTACCTTTCCCTACATTAGTGATGTGAGAATTTGTGCAATTCTCTAAAATATTGCCATGTAGAGCTACTTTAACATTTTCCACCACTTCCCTTTGTGAAGCCATCGCATATCGCAAAATTGTCTCCCACTTGACAAAGTGAAACTATGATGTGAATAGTTCCCTCGATGGAAAAAATATTCACAAGGATATCCTTCAATTTCCCATTGCTTATCATAGAAATGATCCATAGGTCAAACAATGTTATAGCAGTGCATTGAGATCATGTGATGCAAAGGAAATAGATAGTTCCCCATCGCTTATCGCCTATCACTGAAGTATACTTGAGAGTGAGAGTGCTTCAAGTGATATGATAGAAATGAGTGGTGACATAAGATTCTAACAAGTGGAACAATCACGGTCCTTCATTCCTTATCACTCATCACATATTATTGTAATGAATTGAGTGGTATAAAGCAAAGCACAATGTATAGGTTCAACACGATACAAAAGGTATGAGAAAGGCCATCGTGTATCGTGTGAAACATAGAAAAATGAGTTCACCAAAATGAATTGCTGAACCAAGTTTATATTTCTCTATTTTTCATTCAATTATGAGGGTTATAATGTGCAATTGAGTTATAGAAATCAAAACTAACCCAAATACTAGTAAAAAGGTGAGTTTTAAGAGGGTCAAATGTTGTGTACCTATTGCAAAAAGTGTGTTTTTAGGCCTCACTGAGGACTAATTCACCCTATGGTGAATGGGTCTTCACTAGGGTTTTGGAAATACATTTTTTGGGTTTTGTTCTTTAATGTCTGCACCCCAAGATCCTAGTTGGAGATTATCGAAAAGTCAAAAATAAATCATGTAGCTCAATTATTGTGATTTGACAACTTTCTTAGCAACTTTGACAACTTTGAAAACTTTTGCAATTTTTCTCTCCAAATGATATTCAACCTAAAACTTGCAAACACACATTAAAGGAGAAGAAAAATGTTGTTTGTTAGGGAATAAGGGTTTTCCTTTGTCGAACACCATTTTGGTAATTAAACATTGAAATGAAACAATGCTTAAAGGGAATGATGAATGAATAAAATGCAATGTCACAACACACCACACCTTATTTGAAAACTTAGATTGTAGATATGAAAACTAGAATGAAGCAGCCTCAATGAATGTAGATCTTGATCATGAACCTTGATTAGAAACAACACCTTGAATATGCTTGACTTGATCTTCAATGCTACATCAACACATTAGCTAAAAAACATGCATGATGCATTATGCCTTTGACCTGATGAAATGGATATTAATTGCTACAATAATCTTCTTCAAATATTCCCTTGAATGCCTTAGAAACTCCTTGAATACACTCTTGACCATAAGTTTTCTATTAGGATGCTTGCATAAAAATTATTCTAGGTGAAACTAAGTGAAATAGCCTTATATTTATAGATATCTTAATATTAAATCTCAAAATTTAAATATCACAAGCTGACATCAGATCTAGTATTTGAAATCATTAAAACATCACCAAAAACATATCCCAAGGGGGGCTCCTAGGTCTAAGTGAGGACCCATTCACCTTGTGGTGCATGGGTCCTAACTCACTTAGCTAGGACACACTTTGGACAATGTGTAATGTCATGTGAAAATAGGGTGCTCGGACATAGTGAGGACCCATTCACCAAGTGGCAAATGGATCTTAGGTCACTAACCTAGGACACATACCTTCAAAAATTAAGTCTTGTGTAATATCATTTAAGAATGTCAGGCTTTATCCCTCACAATCTGTAATTAATAAGGCTTGGATTTGAATTAAGGATACAATTAAGGAATAATTAACCTGAATTAATTAATAAAGCCCTAGATTAATGTGAAAGTGTAAATATACATTTTACAACACCAAAAAATAAGGCACAATTAAGTTCATTTAGTTAAAAAGGGCCCTAAATTTAATGTAAATATGTAAAACACATTACAACACTAAATCAAGGCAACCTTAATATTATTTATTATCAATTATTCCCAAATTAAGGAAAACAAGATGCTTTTTCAGTTACTACATCGTGTGAAGATTCTAGTGATGCTTTGTTATTTCAGTGATACAAAGGAGATCAACGATGCAAAAGGAAATGCAAGGCATCACTCATTGTTTAAATGAGATGAATGGAAATAAGCTTTTAGTGATACAAAGTTAGTGTGTGGTGCAAAAGAATAGTCCATAACTCATCACAAAAATGAAACCGATAGGAAAAAGGCAAAGCGTGATGTTTATGAGGCACGTGATGAATGCACTTAAGTTATAGCAATTTTGTACATGCATAAAAGATGTTTTTAAAGGGGGGCCACCTAGGTCAAACGAGAAATATTGACATAACATACTCAAACCATAGGTCTAACCTTAGGATAAAAGGCTAAATATTTCAAAACACCATACCATGGAAAAGACTTAGACATAAGGCTAGAAATAAAGAATATTTAATGGGGGGTATTTTTCAGTAATTCCTAGGCATAGGGGCCAATCAACACATGGGTTGAATGACTCAAGATATGAATTAGAAGACCGGTAACAAAAAATAGTAGGTCGAGGAGGGATTAAACCAAAAGAGCACAAAAGACTAAGTTTTAGAAATGAAAGGTTGAAAAACCCTAAACCCTAAGACAAAAACCTTAGCAAATGGACCAAATAGACCAAGTAGTCAACCAAATATGAATGTAAAATTAGCGAAACATGAAATTTTTTTAAGGTTCCACTAGTGGCTCCAGCTCTAGGATGCATGCCTCATGCAAGCATGGTGGGATTCCAGATCTCATGGTTGAAGCAGAACAAACCCAAAGAACAAAAACAAGGAGCCCAAAAAAGGAAGACAAAACAAACCAAACAAGAAACACACCAAACCTAGAAAGAATATACATAACATTATAGTGTACATGGAAAAGAAACATACCTCAAGATAAGTATGATTTCAAAAATTGTCCATGTACTAGTGGTTAAAGAAATTATCTAGTTAAGCTTTACAAAATGTACGAATCTTCACCATGAGTGTTTGATATCAAATAAGGACCCAACCACAATGCATCAAATTTTCCATGTTTTCCCTTATCTTGTGCTATAGAATTCCACATCATCACCATGTTTCCCACTTAAAACTTCCTTGGAGAATCCCTTTTTTCATAAAAATGTTTGACTTGTAGCTGTGTTTTAGCATTCTTACTCTGAGCTTTCCTTCTTGTCTCATCCAAATCTATTAGAGCATCAACCCTATGTTGCATTTCATCACAGATATCTCCATCATAGTCCTAAAAAAAACTTCAGCAAATTGTTCTAAGACAATCTTGCATCCAAACCATACACCAAACCAAATGGAGAATTTCTTGTAGCCTTTTTGACAATAACCCTATCTTCCTAGAGTGCAAGCTTTAGTTTTGAGTCCCATGCCTTCTTATTTTTCTCAATCACCCTTTTGATGATCTTCATCAAAATTTTATTACATAACTTGGCCGGACCATTTCCTTATGGATGATAAGGAGAAGAATAAGATATTTGGATCCCATGCCTATCACTAAAATATCTGAACTCATCTAATCTGAAACACATTGCATTGTCAAAGATAATTTTTTTGGGACTCCAAACTTGATCAAAATGTTATTCATCAAAAAATAAACCACAACCTTGCTTGTTGCTTTCCTTGTGGGGATTGCTTCTACCCATTTCATAAAATAATCAGTAGCAACAAGAATCCAAGAGTGTCCCCCACTAGATTTCTTGGAGATCTCACCAATAAAATCAATACCCCATTGTTGAAAAGGTGCTTGAACTAAAATTGGTTTGAGTGGTAAATTTTTAAAAATTTGAGCTTTCCTAAAAATATCTGGCAAGCATCACAAGTTTTTACACACTTGTAGGAATGTTTGAACACCGAGGGCCACCAAAATGAATCTAGATCAAGGTGGAGAAACTCACAACCAGACCCAAAATGACTAGACCTCAATAAGACATCAACCCTTGAAAAAAAATCACAATCACCCAAATTGAATCAACTAACAACAAAAGGTTTGTATCCTTCAAATCTCAACAAAAGGGCTTATCTTTTAGAGAAATTCATACAATGGCCATCCAAACATCAGACTAGACTTGTATCAGATTCCAAAACACTATCCTAGAAGACCTCACAAGGTTTCCTTGTACCAACATTGAGAAACATTAAACTGCCTTACAAAAAGGCTACTAGAATTAGCCCTGTTTCTAGACAAAGTACCCTCTAAACACCTTGTACTCACATCGACTCTTTAGAAAGTCTTAAATTGTTCCCAAAAACTTCAAAATTTATAACTATTTCTCAGACCTTAGACCTCTATACCATAGATCCATGAAACCCTCCATTTACACCCCAAAACCTAGGGTTTTACTCAAACACCCAACTCTTGAGCTTCTCAGACTAAATCAATAGATCTAACACCTTTCATCTACTTTGTACAAACTCAAAAATGCATAAGAACCGACTTTCTTCAAGAATTTCTCAAAACCCTAGGTCAAAACGACTAATTTCATGCATTTTCTTCACAAAAACAATAGGGGCAGCAACACTATCTCCCTTATTCTTTCTACACAACTCAAATAAAGAATCCTACCATATACATTAACTCCCTAGGACCCATTACACTTGTGACAATAATCACAATCGGTGTATGGGTCCTTTAGAACATGATTTTTATTGCAAAACCCTTAAATAGGGTACTCTCGGCCTACTACAGGAAAACAAGAATATCTACCACAAATCATAATGGATTTCCCTCAAACTTGGTCCAAAAGGTTGTTAACACATGCCACCAAAAAATGAAATTAATTACATGGAAAAATCAGATTGTACGGGCCCATACAAACCTGCAAATGTCAAGAAAACTAAAAAAAAAAATTGAAAAATAGAGAAAATTTTATTGCCAATGCTCCAATTTTCTTAGACAACCATTACAATGAGTTTCTATTCCTCTTTAAAGGCTTCTCCACTCCAAAAAAATTGAACTAACTCTCAACTGAATTTTAAACCCCTTATGACCGTTGGAATGCAAAATTGCCCCTTTTACTTGCTTTGTTGACAACATTTTACATATTATTGCAATATTTGATGGTTTTTAACCCCCTAACCACCTAGAGCATTGGTAATGATCTATCTACACCTTATTGAACCAAAAAATATAACCCCACACTTGAAAAGTAACATTAACCTACGTAGACCTCTTCATCATCCATGACCTTGATTGACACTTTTACATTCTTTTTGTCATATTTTGCAACTTCCTTGTTTCTTATTGATTAAAAGACTTTCAAATTCACCCATTGGAACTTGAAGACTCAATTTTATTACATCACAAGGTGTAGGTGCCCCTGCACCATACACCTCCCATAGAAAAGACTCTTGTCCCAAGATTTCTAGTGTTCTCCATCCCTCAACATTGTTGCTCCATGCATCTTCATCTCTACAACCTTCTTCAATAGGTTCAAACATGGAGTTTCCTTGAGTTGTTCTACCCTCTAGACCGTGTTCATGTTGAAATTTGTCTTCATTATCATATTCAGACATGATGTTTTCCCCATCCTTACACCTAGATCAAAATTTGGAGTTCTCCTAGTCCTTGTACCTGCAAACAAACAAAAGTTAGCAATACCATGCTCTACTTTCTTATTGACTCCATCTGCACACTTGCATCCACCCATGTTCACTTGTAAACTCTTCCCTCTCATCTCTTGCATCAGAATTTTGTTCCTTTGCTCACACTGTCTTTTCATCATTGTTATCAGACCTTGCATCCTACCTTTTTCATGTTTCTCTGCCCACTCAGAATTACCAACCCCTACACTAGCAAGTTCCACTTGTTTTGCAACATCATTCATATTTATAGGACACACCATGGTCCCAACAACAATTGCACCCTGTTTTTCATGATTCCCTACAAACTTGTCAACATTTACCTTTCCTAAATCAGACCTAGGCATGAGTTCTTTCTCTACCTTTTGCAAAAAATAAATTTCCACTATCCTAGCACCATTTGTAGGTGTCTTTATTGCTATCCCAACACCATAACCCTACTTTAAATCAACAACCATATTGTCCTTGCTGTCCTAAAACCTTAAAGGATCTTTTTTCCCAAAAATCACAACTTTAGACTTGCCTTTATCTCTTCCACCTCCTTGCAAAGGAGTTAACTTGAAACTCTTGTCATCCTTCCTAATTGTATAGGTGTTTTCCTTGCCATCATACATGGACCTTCTATCAAATTTCCATGGTCTCCCCAATAGAAAACGATAGAAATCCATTGGTAACACATCACACAAGACCCTATCTTTGTACTCCCCAATTTGGAAATCCACATAGGATTGTTCATTTACTACTAAATTTTGACTATCATTCACCCAAGAAACTTTGTAAGGTGCTACATGAGGTATCTTCTCTAAGTTTAATTTTTCTACCATCTCCCTAGACACCATATTATCTTGAGAACCTGAATCAATAACAACTTAACACACTTTACCTTTACATTTCCATGAAGTTTTGAATAGACTCCTTCTTTGTCTCATGTCTTCCTCCTTAGGTGCTTGCAACAAAGTCCTTCTCATCATGAGTGCTTCTCCCACCTCTGGGTCTGTAGGTCTGCTTGAACTTTTACATTCTTCTTCTTGGATCAGTTGAGCTCTTCTCTCACTCTTCCTATCACCACTTGAAAATGAACTTTGGTTTTGAGGACACTTGAAAGATGGGTGCCCAAATTCATTGCATCTATAACACCTACCTACAAACTCATTGAAATCTCTCCTTTGTTTGAAGTTAGTTCTTCCACCTCTCCATCATCCTCTTGCTTCATGTGCTTGCTCCTTATTCTTATCAACATCTTCAAGGTCTTCCTTGGTCTGCCTTGATGTTGAAGTAGTGCCTCTACACCTGGAAGTGTTGCCTCTTCCTCTTGTTTCCTTCTCTTGTATCCTCTTTAGTTTTTCTTCTGGTCTCATTGCCATTTGAAAGCATTGTTCAACTGATTTTGGTGCCAACAAGCTGATTTCATCCTGAATGTTATACCTCAAACCATTCAAGTACCTAGCAACCATTTCTTCCTCATCTTCTTCATGTTTGGTCCTTGTACTTAGCCTATAAAATTCTTTAGTATATGCAAGTGCACATCTAAATAATTTTGTATAAGATATTGTAACCTATTAAGCAACTAAACATTATAATCACAAGGAAGGAATTTACCTTTTAGTTTGGTCTTCATCCTCTCCCAAGAAGTGATCTTTCTCTTTCCTTGTCTCTCCCTTTCCTCTTGCACATAATTCCACCACAACAAATCATGTACTTTCAGTTTTGTTTTAGCCTTATTCACCTTATGCTCTTCATCAATCTCTTCACTCTCAAAGTAGTTCTCCAAAGAACCTATCCAATCCAAGAGCTCTTCACTATCAAGTTTTCCCCCATACATAGGCACATCCATTTTTCTATGACCATCCTTCTTCACAACATTCAAACGCTTCATCATTCTCACATCATCTAGATCCATCTCATCTTCTTCACTAGAGGTCTCTTCCTCTTCAAAATCACTTTCTTCCGAAAGAACCCTACCATTAGCTTTCTTCACAACAATTTCTTTCTTTAGGGATTCTATTTCTTTGTCATGGTTGTCAATCTTCCTTGCAACGACATTCTGCTTAGGAGGCATTTTGATTCCTCCAGCTACCTTCTTCTTACACACAAAAATTCAACCTTCTTTCACAAGAAACCTACTCCCTTGCTCTAATACCACTTTGATGTAGATCAAGGTGGAGAAACTCACAACTAGACCCAAAATGACTAGAATAAGACATCAACCCTTGAAAAAAAATCACAATCACCCAAATTGAATCAACTAACAACAAAAGGTTTGTATCCTTCAAATCTCAGAAAAAGAGATTATCTTTTAGATAAATCCATACAAAATCCATCCAAACATTAGACTAGACTTGTCTCAAATTCAAAAACATTGTCCTAGAAGACCTCATAAGGTTTCCTTGTACCAACATTGAGAAACATCAAACTGCCCTACGAAAAGGCTACAAGAATTAGCCCTATTTCCAAACAAAGTACCCTCTAAAGACCTTGTACTCACAAAGACTCTTTAGATAGTATTAAATTGTGCCCCAAAACTTCAAATTTTCCAACTATTTCTCAGACCTCGAACCTCTATACCACAGATCCATGAAACCCTCCATTTACACCCCAAAACCTAGGGTTTTACTCAAACACCCAACTCTAGGGCTTCTTAGACCAAATCAATACATCTAACACCTTTCATTTTCTCTACAAAAACTCAAAAACTCATAAGAACTAATTTTCCTCAACGATTTCTCAAAACCCTAGGTCAAAACCACTAATTTCATGCATTTTCTTCACAAAAACAATAGGGGAAACAACACTATCTCCCTTATTCTTTCTCCACAACTCAAATAAAGAATCCTACCATCTACTCTAACTCCCTAGGACCCACTATGTACTTGTCACAGTAATCACAATTGGTGTATGGGTCCTTTAGAACATGATTTTTATTGCAAAACCCTTAAAAATGGTACTATCGGCCTACTATAGGAAAACAATAATATCTACCACAAATCACAATGTATTTCCCTCAAACTTGTGCCAAAAGGTTGTTAACACATTCCACCACAAAATTAAATGAATTACATGGCACAATTAGACTGTACGGGCTCGTATAGACCCGCAAATGTCAAGAAAACTCAAAAAAATAATGAAAAACATAGATAATCTTATTGCCAATGCTCCAATTTTATTAGCAACCCATTACAACGAGTTTCTATTCCTCTTTAAAGGATTCTCCACTCCAAAAAAATTGACCAACTAACTCTCAACTAAATTTTAAACCCCTTATGACCGTTGCAATGCAAAATTGCCCCTTTTACTTGCTTTGTTGACAATATTTTACATATTATTGCAATATTTGCATTTTCTAACCCCCTAACCACCTAGAGCATTGGTAATGGTCTATCTAGACCTTATTGAGCCAAAAAACATAACCCTATACTTGAAAAGTAACATTAACCTACCTAGACCTCTTCATCATCCATGACCTTGATTGACACATTTACATTGTTTTTATCATATTTTGTAACTTCCTCGTTGCTTATTGATTAAAAGACTTTCAAATTGACCTATTGGACCTTCAAGACTCAATTTTCTTTCATCACAAGGTGTAGGTTCCCCTGCTCCAAAAATCCTGCTCTCAACACTTTGTGGGAAGTTTTCTTTGCCATGTAATGATCCCCATAAACTCCACTATGGATTTTTGTTAGGAGTTCCAATGCTTTCTTACCATCAACACACTTAAGTAGCCTTTTGGAATCCTCCACCAAATCTCATTATCAATGATTATATATTTAATAGTCTATACTTTGAGGGTTCTTTTTTCATTATATGTCATTCCTTCAAGGCACTACATTATCTGCAAATATTGGACAATATGCCTATACTAACCACATGTTTGCATATCACATATTGGTGCAACATCTACACATTTTGTGTGGTTAATTTGGTTGGATTCTAGTTTGGTTTCAGCCATCAGCTTGGCTAAACCCTATCCTCTCACTAATTTGGTGATTTGGACATCAAATTCTTAGATTATGTTAATCCATCTACATCTTCTACCCATGACTTCTTGTTGAGTGAAGATGTCTTTTGCTGCAACACTTACGACATAAGCAATTATTATAGTTCCCACTAAATAGGTTCTAATTTTTTTTATTGCTTTGACTAATGCATAATCCTACTTCTCTATCATATCATATTTAAGTTTTACAGCATGCAAGGATTTACTGAAAAATGCAATAGGTTGTTCAAAGCCTTCATTATTTTTCTATAACAATATCCCAACAATTGTGTGAAATGATGCAAAGGAAAAAAATTGCATTGGCTTGGAAAAATATGGAGACTTCAATATTAGTTCCTCCTTTATAGATTCTTTGATACTCTTGAATGCCTTGTGAGGCTCTTCACTCCAAGTTAAACTTTCTCCTTTCTATAACATTTTGGAGATTGGATGGGTAATCTCTGCAAAGTTTATCCCAAATCTCATTAATAATTTGATCTTCCCAAAGAATGACTGGATTCCTTTGACATTCTTTGGCTCTGGTATTTTATCTATTGTAGCCACCCTCTCAGGGTCAATTCTTATCCTTTCTTTTGATACAATATGGCAAAGAAACTTTCCTTCTATCACCCCAAACACACATTTTTTGGGATTCAAAGATATGGCATATTCAATTTCCTTGAAAAATATCTTCTCTAGGTGCATACAATGGTCTTCTTCTTTCTTGTTGTATGTTGTCAAGTCATCTTTATAAACTACCCAATAGATATCAATAAAATCATAAAGGCCACATCCATAGCCCTTTGAAAGGTAGAACCTACATTTTTTAGGCCAAAAGGCATCCTAACATAAGCATAAGTGCCCCAAGGAGTCACAAATTCATTCTTGTATTGCTTGGACTCCTTAACCACCACTTGGTTGTATCTAGAAAAACCATCCATCATAGACAAAAGCTCACAACCAGTTACCTTTTGTAACATGGATTCTATGATGGTAGTGGATAGTTGTCTTTTAATGATGATATATTGAGGTTTTTGGAATCCACACAAAGTCTTATATCACCATTATTTTTTCTCACTGTCACTAAGTTAGACAACCATGTAGAATTCCTAATTGGTTTGATGATACCTGCATCTCTTAACTTGACCAATTCTTCTTGCATCTTAGGTGGAAATATAGGATTGATTCTCCTTTGCTTTTGCCTAAAAGGATTAGCATCATATTTTAAGGCAATTTCATGTTGAAATAGTTCTTCCCTATAAGCCTTTAGATCATCATAAGGTTAGGAAAACATATGCCTATATCTTCTTAAGAAAGCAATCAACATTGCTTTGACTTGAGGCTTCATTTTTTTTCCAATGTAGACTTTCTTTGAATCATTTTTTTGCCAAGGTTGACCTCTTCCAGATCCTCTTTATGAGCAGATGTTTGCATTGGTTTTTTCAGGGTCATCAAAGGCCCTCTCTAGAGAAACTAACCCCATTGGGATTTTGTTGGTCTTCAATTGAATAATTTTATTTCCAACTATTGTTTCTTTGCCATCCACTTCTTCCAAGAAAGCTCCAAAGTTAATTTCTTAACGTTCATACTCATCCACACACCACAAGAACTTCAAAATGTCCCCATCATCATCAAAAACCTGCCAGTTCCATATATTATCAAGAATTGAAGGTCTGACCTACACTTCCAATTTTGAAATGCTTGCAATTATAATGTCATTTGGGAAAAGTATAATATTGGCAAGTAAATTTGCCACTTGATTCTTGTTTCTATCCAACCAATCAATACCAAAAGCATTAAATTGTTCTACTGAGTCCCAAGAAACATTCATATAATGTTTCAACCTATTATTCTTTGATGCAAATTTTGATCTAACTTGAGAAGCAACAAGTTTTGAATCACTAGTAACCTTTAACTTCTTGATTCTATGTTTCTCAGCTAATCTTAATCCTAGTTACAAAGCTTCATATTGAGCTACATTATTTGCACATGCGAATAATAAGGAAAATGAAAACTTAAAAGTCCTGCCCATAGAGGAAATGAGTATTAACCCTGCACCTAATCCTTCCTTTGAGCAAGAACCATAAAAAAATATGCTCCATAGGTCATCATTATTTGCTTGCTGCAAAACCTCCTTTCCAAGAGGTGCAAGTTGTCTATCCTCTTCTTCTTGTAACTCTTCAACCTTGAAGCTTTCAATACCAATATCCACAAAGTGAATTTTATCCTCTTGATCCATAAATTCAATTATGTGTGGGGCCCTTAGCTCCCCTACAAGATTATTATATTTTCCCTTGATTGGAAATGTGGAAAAAGGCATGTCACATTGCATAATGCCTCCCATGGAAGCACTCTATTTTCTTGACAATAACATACCATAATTGGGTAGGGTATCCACCACAACTATACTCATAATGAATTCCTTGTCTGGAAAAGTAGGTAGTCTATACACTAGTACAAAAATAGAAATAAATGACTTAAAAAACTACTAAAAATTGGTCATGTGATCAGTAGTTTGATCACATGACCATTAGTAGTTTATTGCTAGTCATTTATAACACAACCAAATTCATGACTAAACCATTTTTTAGTCATTTATTGGTTGTTTTTGTTGATCAATTTGGTGGTGTATTTAGTTGTTATTTTACTCATTGATTTGTGTTAACTAATCATTTATTTAGTGTTAGAAAATATTTTGGCACTTGAATGCTTTCTAGCCTTTCTAGGGTTTTTCACCTAAAAGGGGAAAGATGGGCACAAATGCAATGTAAACACTCAAAGATTAATGTAAAATGGATGCAATATGACTAGATGAGATGATTTAAATGTAAAGGACTGATAAAAGCTATTGATTATGTATGCAAAACTAAGAAATGCAAAGTGTTTGAAAACATAGTGTTGTATGCAAACATGAACTAAAAGTATAGACAAATAAGAACAAAATTTGATGAAACTGAATGAGATGCGCGTGGAGCTTGAAAGATGACCTTGGAAGGTTACGGAATCCTGTAGAGTTGACTGGAAATGTTGAATGGGATGCTTACACCAAGCTGGGCGACTTAGTCCAGTTTCACAAAAAATCTATCAGAACAGGAATCTACCAAATGGGGACTTAGAAATACAGAAACCACTTTTTAGGCCTTCCAATGGGACTAATCTACCATATATGGTGACTTAGTCCACCTAGGAATCTGGGGACAAGAACATGTAGCTTTTGGTTTACACTTCCTTTCCTGGAAGGTGTTTGGTTCATATTCTATAGAAAACGGGCTAAAATTGGTCTCCAAGCTTCAATTAGGAATTAGTTGATTTTGATGACTTTGATAGACTGAAAAAACCTCTTTAAAATAAAATTCTTTGAAAAATTCACATACAAGACTTACAAACATGCATGCAATGAGGGGGAAAAGGTTTCAGGGTTAGAGTATAGGGGTTTGCCTTGGTCAAGCCCTGATTTGGTAATCAAACCCTAGATAATGAAATGAAATGAAGATAGAATGATGAATTAACAAAATGTAATTTCATAAACTTACAAAATCCTTGATGTTGAAATTTGAAGATATGCAATGAAGTGCTCCAATGGATGACTTCATTATGCTTAGAGTGCTTGAATGCTTGATAGTTGCTTGATTGATTAAGTTAATGAATGCTTGAATGAATGGGGGTTAAACTGAGAGGAAAAACCCTTTATTTATACTTTATTTTTGATTATTTCCCAAAAAATAACACATCACGGGCTGACCTCAAGGGTAGGAGAATAAAATCTCACCAAAAAATTAAAATTATTTTGATTTTTGTGCCTAGTGGGACTAAGTCACCCCAGGTGGTGACTTGGTCCCACTAGGGAAATTTTTTTGGGTGTCAGGGATTGAAGTACATTAAATAAGGTTTAACAAAAATATCCTCAAAAATATACTTAAGTAGGGTCAAAAAGTGCATTAAGGGGTAATTTAAACATAAGAAAGGGTCAATTTAGTGATGACAAGCCTAGAAAAGCATGAGAGTTTGTTACAACTCTTCAAAACAATTTGAAATAAGACTTTGTAAGTGATAAAAATATTTTATTTAAGTAAATTATAATGAAATGGTCCTAGAAAACTGTGAAAGTGAGTTACAACACTTCACAACACTTTTACAAGACAACATAGAATTCTTAAATATTCTCAAGGGTCCAAGACCTAATGTGAATGTGTTGACCACATTACAACATTAAATCTAGGCAAAATAAAGCCAAAGTCCACTAGGAGGGCCTGAACATGAGAAAAAGTAGAAGGGTTACTTTTTTTCATGTCCACAGTTAGCCCCCACTTTAGTGAGAGGATGAACCTACTTCAAACTCACACTCAATTAGTCGATCATGCAATCAAGAGGGGTCCAAATGCATTGATGCTGGAAAGATGAGGCAACAACAATCAAGAGGGATGATCGAGCCCCCAAGATGAAGATCCCATGGTAAAATAAACATAAATACAAAGGAACACACATGAAAAAGATGAAAAATAATGAAAGAGGGAAGTTGAAGGAAATTCAGATCAAGCTTCCATTGTTTGTCCAGCCCATTGTGGATCAGATCTAGGTTGTTTGTCTGAAAAAAAAAATGCATACTCACTCTAGGGCAAAGAAACTCATGGCTGATCACCGGGTGAGAAGGACCAAAAGGTGAGAAACATACACTTATGGTTGGTATGCACTCACAAACATGTAGGTGGCTATGGGAAAAATTCATGCCTCAGAATGGGCTTCCCGCTCAACCATACCAAAGTTTTACCTCCTAATAACTTTAATAAGGCACCATAAAGGGAAATGTCATTTCATGCTTCATGAGACAAGCAAAGCTTTGTATGCTTAGAACTCATGAACAAATGTGATGGCACTACAGGGATGCAAGCTGTGTTATGCAAGGTGGCCATATAACAAATGCAAAATGCAACATGCAAGAGATGTTCAAAGGAGTCTTTTTTAGTTCATGTGAGGTCTTAGCTTAGGGAACATTGTGTCTAATGTCTCCAAGAGAGGACCAATTAAAGAATAGAATATTCACAACTTAGGGGAATCAGTGCTTCGCATTAGGCCACCAAGAGGAATGTAATATGCTAAGATAGATCACGCTTATGAAGGACATCACACCCAATGTCATCCACAAAGTGAAAAAACACATCGTATGAAGTAACAAGGATATACTAAGAACCAAGAAAAAGAGAAAAATGCAAAATGAATAATGCCAATGTATGCCCCTACTTTAAAGGAATTGCTACACACCATTCTATGAGAAATTAATTTAAAGTAGAAAATGAGAAAATTTCAAAAAAGAAAGAAGACATGAGAGCCAACTTGAAAGGCCCTATGCCAAGTCATATGTTTCTGAGTAAGGTTGCATCATGTGAAGGATGTTGGACACTAGGAACACTGAGAGGGGGGGTGAATCAGTGTCCCACAATATTTGAATTTCAAATCAGATCTTAAACTATCAACAACATATAAATAGAAGGAAACATGCAAACACATTAAAGAGACAATGTGAACACCATAAATCCAAGATTTTTACGTGGAGATCCTGTTAGGGGAAAAACCATGGTGGAGATTAATCCACAAATTATACTCTGATAAAAGTATGATCAAAAGGGAATGCACTTGCATTCAAGCACACTACTTAGAGCTCACTGCTCAAAATAAGGAAGGCTCACTGCCTTACAAAATATTTGAGATTACAACAAAATATTGAACTAAGAATATAGCATCTACAAATCCTTGGATTCAATTCCAATGAGGCACATAAAACAGATTTTGGACCTTCTATCCAATTCACACTTCTGCTCTGCTTTGCACTGCTTTCCTATATAAAAACCCTTATGTTGCACAAAACAAAATTCACTTCAATAGATCTGATATTAGCTCATATAGCTGCTCTACACTTCTTCACACTTACACCTTCTCACTTCTTGATCCACACACACATATATTCACTCCAAAATGAATCAACTTATCTCATATATATATATTTGCTAACAAGATTTCATTACTATATGTTGGCTTCAAACAAAATATAATATTCTTCCATATGTCGGCTTATATCACCAATTAGAATTCATCTAGACTATAGTAGGGACCCAAATCAAGATTCCCAGCACAAGAAATAATTAAAACAACTACTCCTTATACATCTACGAAACACTATACACAACAGGTCGGACATAATGAGAAGATAGACAGAAAAACATTCTCACAGATCTCTAAACTCATACACCGATCAATGCAACATTACAAAACTTACCAATTAGGTAACATACATGCTCGACTAGCTTCCCTGGGGATCCACACAACAAAATAATGATCTGGTGAAGTATTCAGATCAACTTGTCATCCAGATACTCTATTCCTCATGCTTTCTACTGGTAGAATATTGTCTTCTACTTTTCCTGCTAGTATGAGCTACTTCTAACTTGCGTACCACACTGCTAACTTCAGTTGCCATCAATGACAACACTAGCAACCAAAAAAAATCTCCCAAATCTATATGCCAACAATATCCCCCCTTGGCATTGATGGCAACACCTAGTGAGAAATGACTAAGTGTCAGAACCAAAACTCAAAGCTTCAAAACACAATAAAACACTACTCCCCCTTTGGATGTCAAGGCATTACCAATTGTTGGACACTAGGAACATTGAGAGGGGGGGTGAATCAGTGTTCCACAATATTTGAATTTCAAATCAAATCTTAAACTATCAACAACATATAAATAGAAGGAAACATGCAAACACATTAAAGAGACAATGTGAAGACCATAACACCAAGATTTTTAAGTGGAAACCCTGTTAGGGGAAAAACCACGGTGGAGATTATTCCGCAAATTATACTCTGTTAAAAGTATTATCAAAAGGGAATGCACTTGCATTCAGGTACATTGCCTAGAGCTCACTATTCAAAATAAGGAAGGCTCACTGCCTTACAAAATATTTGACATTACAAAAAAATGTTGAACTGAGAATATAGCATCTACAAATGCCTCAATTTAGTTCCAATGAGGCACATAAAACAGATTTTGGACCTTCTATCCAATTCGTACTTCTATTCTGCTCTGCTCTACTTTCCTATATAAAAACCCTTCTGCTGCACAAACAAAATTCACTTCAACAGATCTTCTAATATTAGCTCATACAAATGCTCTACACTTTTTTGCACTTACACCTCACTTCTTGATCCACACACACACACATTCACTCTAAACATTCGAATCAACCGATCTCATATATATCCGCTAACAAGATTTCATTATTATATGTCAGCTTCAAACAAAATATAATATTCTTCCACATGTCAGCTTAAATCACCAATTAGAATTAGTGCATACCCACACAAGTCGGCTAGAATATAGTAGGAACCCAAATCAAGATTCCTAGCACAAGAAATAATTAAAACAACTACTCCTTATACATCCACGACATGCTATACATAACATGTCGGTCATAATGAGAAGATAGACAAAAAAACATTCTTCTGGATCTCTAAACTCGTACACCGATCAATGCAAAATTACAAAACTTACCAATTAGGTAACATACATGCTCGACAAGCTTCCCTGGGGATCCACACAACAAAATAATTATTTGGTCAAGTATTCAAACCAACTTATCAACCAAATACTCTATTCTTCATGCTTTCTACTAGTAGAATATCGTCTTCTACTTTTTTTGTCGGTATGAGCTACTTCTAAACTGCGGACCCCACTGTTGACTTTAATTGCCATCAATGACAACACTAGCAACCAAAAAAAATCTCCCAAAGCCATATACCAACAAAGGAAAGGAAAAAGAAAGGAATTTCCCTCAAAAGGAAAAGAAAGGAATTTCCCCCAAAAGGAAAACACCAAACACATAAGGGATCTGTGGATTTGGGGTCAGTATGTTCTTTGTTGCAATGTTTTGTAAGGAGCTCAGAACTTTCATTATTCCCCCAATTCATATAGAAATAGAAGACTGACACAAAGAGAGTGAAAAAAATGAAAAAATAAAGATACATTTTTCATCAACATGGAAGAGACATAGGACGTCTCGACGCTTTGTGTCATCCCCAAAAGGAAAACACAAGCAAATGAAAATGAAAAAGCAAAATAAAAAGGAAAATATTTTGGGTCAAAATGAGAGAGACATTTCAGTCTCAATGCCTTCTATCATCCCCAAAAGGAAAACACAAGGAAAAGATAAAAGGAAAAGAAAAACGAAAAGAGAGGCCTTTCGAGTCAACATGGAAGAGACATAGGGTGACTCAACGCTTTGCATCATCCCCAAAAGGAAAACACAAAACAAAGTGAAAAAGAAAATAGAAAGACCTTTTGGGCCACCATGGAAGAGACATAGGGCATCTCAACACTTTGTGTCATCCCCTCAAAGAAAACACAAAACAAAGTGATGTATGACATAGAGAAGAATGAGGGTACAAATAGAAGAATATCACAAAGAGAGGAGCACATCAAATGCCACATTATAGGGGAACACGATATGCACATGCACACAAAAGAAAAAGAAAAATGCAAAAGGCTAGTAAGGCAGAGGCGCGTCAGCTGATGAGCAAGTCACTTGCCTCCCAATCTCAATTGGTATAAGTGGAAGGTGAATAATGCAACTAAGGGACAATGACAAATGCTTTACTAGAACAAAGCTAACAACTTCTTACCCGCACTGAGTGCAAGACAAGAATGAACCAAGATAGATGATGGGAATGGTCATGCAATGGTGAGAATGGAAGATTCTACAACTATTGCATGATGAGGTGTTTGGTAGAGGTTTATGGATTTATTGGATAACAATTATCGCCATCAAAATGATACTTGCTCATTATTTCTTTCAATTGATGGCATTCATCACCTCTATGTCCAAGAACATGATGATATGCACAATGTGGAACATTAGCATCTTTAGGATAGATTACCAACATATTCATAGGTGGTAATAAAATGAGTTCTTTGTTTAGAAGGATTTGCAATTTCCTTTCACATTCAGGTGGTGGATGGAGAGGAAATTGTGGTTTTTTCAACTTGTAAGGTCATTTGTGTTTACTAAATTCACCCTTTTCATGGATTGAAGGAGGAAGAGCACCCATGGGGATCCTATCCTCCTTGTCATTGGTATAATGCAAGGGTTGTTCGTGAGGAAGGAGGATATTTAGATCAGGGGGACAATCGAAGATCATCGTGCCATCATCACGAAGTCTCCAATATTCTAAAGGAGGCTTGTTTTCATGAGGAGGATCTTGATAGCCTAACCCGGTTGTGTTTTCATCTGTTAGTATTTTTTCTAAAAGTTGATGAATGCCATGTTTAATTGTTGTGTCACATCCTTGTGTTCTTAAGATTGTAAAACCTTTGCCATAAGTTTCTTCAATGTTGATTGGTGTGTAAATTGTATCTTTTTTATCGTAGAATGGTTGAGGAGTTTCTTGTTTAGAGAAACTAGGTCCACTTGTTGGAGGAAACTTAGGTCCTTCATTTATTTCAAGATGTAGGTGACCAAACATATTAGGAGGTGAGATTGTAGGAAGGTCTTGTTGTTTCATGGATGGATAAAAGGTTGCATTGGCTTCAAGTTTGTCAAGACATTCGTTTAAGAACTTATTCATGTTGTCATCATATTCTCCAATGATGACAACATCATGGGGAGGAAATTCATGTGGATTTGAAGGAGCATGAGGAAGCTCAAGGTCATTAGGATCAATTCCAAAGGCACAATTTGACATGTCCACAAAAAATTTTAATGACATCCAAAACTTATTAAATCAAAAAGCCATGATGAAAGGAAACTATATGCAAGAAATAGAAGAAAACAACAAATCTGGAAATTATGATAGAATGTAATAACAAAAAAATGAAATGTAGAAAATCCCTAGAAAATGCCAAAAATTATAGTGCAAAATGTGCAAAAGGACTAAGTCACCCATTGTGGTGAATTAGTCCCAGTGATGATTTTTTTGATATTTTGAAAAAAATTGAATGCAATTTGATGTTTTTTAGATGCACAGATACAACTACAATATGAAAATGCAGAATTTGGATTTTTTCCAATGAAATATGATGCAAAAATGCAAGCTATATGAGCTTTTCACTAATGTAATTTTTAAAACCCTAGGATGCAATTTAAACAATGAAAAACCTAATGCAATGTTGATGCAAATTAAACATAGGATGCACTTGAAATTAGAAGAAAAAATGTTCAAAATTTAGGTTCACCAAAATGTTAACAAAGACTTTAGCACCCAAATGCTTTCTAGCCCTTCTAGGGTTTTTCACCTAAAAGGGGAAAGATGAGCCAAAATGCAATGTAAACATTCAAAGAATAAAGTAAAATGGATGCAATATGCCTAGATGAGATGATATAAATTTTAAGGACTGATAAAAGCTATTGATTATGTATGCAAAACTAAGAAATGCAAAGTGTTTGAAAACACAGTGTTGTATGCAAACATGAACTAAAAATATAGACAAACAAGAACATAATTTGATGAAATTGAATGAGATACACCTGAATCTTGAAAGCTAATGTTGGAATGTTTTGGAATCCTACAGAGTTGACTACAAATGTTGATTGGGACACTTACACCAAGTTGGGCGACCTAGTCCAGTTTCAGGAAAAATCTATTGAAACAAGAATCTGTGAAATGGGTACTCAGAAATACAGAAACCACTTTTCAGGACTGGAAGTGGGACTAATCTACCATATATGGTGACTTAGTCCACCTGGGAATCTTGGGAAATTCAGGATAGGAGTATGTAGCTTTCAGTTTGCACTTCATTTTCTGACAAGTGTTTAGTTCAGATTCTACATAAAACAGGTTGAAATTGGTCTCCAAGCTTCAATTAGGGCTTTGTTAACTTTTATGAATTTGATAGATTTAAAACACCTTTCTAACACCAAATTATTTGACAAATCTACATACAATACCTGCAAACACACATGCAAAGAGGGGAAAAAGGGTTAAGGGTTAGAGTATAGGGGTTTGCCTTGGTCAAACCCTGATTTGGTAATCAAACCCTAGATAATGAAATAAAATGAAGATATAATTATGAATAAACAACATGAAATCTCATAAAATCACCAAATCCTTGATGTTGAAATTTGAAGATATGCAATGAAGTGCTCCAATGGATGACTTGATTATGCTTAGAGTTCTTGAATGCTTAATAGTTGCTTGATTGATTAAGTGAATGGATGTTTGAATGTATGGGGGTTAAAATGAGAGGAAAAACCCTTTATTTATACTTTATTTTCCATTATTTCCCAAAAATAACACATCACAGGCCAACCTTAAGGGTAAGAGAATAAAATCCCGCTAGAAAATTAAAATTGTTTTGATTTTTATGCCAAGTGGGACTAAGTCGTCCCAGGTGGCGACTTGGTCCCACAAGGGAAATTTTACTGGGTGTCGAGGATTGAAGTGCATTAAATAAGGTTTAATGGGAATATCCTCAAAAATACACTTAAGTAGGGTCAGAAAGTGCATTAAGGGGTCATTTAAACATAAGAAAGGGTCAATTTAGTGATGAAAAGCCTAGAAAAGTGTGAGAGTTTGTTACAACTCTTTACAACACTTTGAAATAAGACTTGGTAAGTGATAAAAAGAGATTATTTAAGTAAATTATAATGAAAGGGTCCTATAAAAGTGTGAAAGTGGGTTACAACAGTTTTACAAGACAACCTAGAATTCTTAATGATTCTCAAGGGTCCAAGACCTAATGTGAATGTGTTGACCACATTAGAACATTAAATCTAGGAAAAATAAGCAAAAGTACACTAGGAGGGGCTGAACTTGAGAAAAAGTAGAAGGGTTACTTTTTCTATGTCCACATTTAGTCATGGTAGTCATTTATTTAGTCATGATAGTTGCTTATTTATTCATGGTAGTTGTTTATTTAGTTGTGGTAGTCATTTATTTAGTCATAGTGGTCATTTATTTAGTCATGGCCATCATTCATTTTAGTCATTATAGTCATTTATTTAGTCATTGTAGTCATTTATTTTTAGTCATGATAGTTATTTATTTTAGTCATGATAGTCATTTATTTAGTCATGATAGTCATTTATTTCATCATATTTTAGTTATTTATTTGGTTTATTCATTTACAAATCAAATATAATTTAATTAGTATCATAGATATTCAAATGTTGAGAGAAGCGCCATGAAATGAAGACTAAAATGTTTGAACAAATATGATTGAACAAATATGATTGATCATACACAAGAAGAGCCACAACATAGTATTTATGAGTGGAGAAAAAACCACTCTAAAAATTTATTTCACTAAGCCTCATTGGAAAATCAAAACCTCTTACCTTTAATGTCTTAATGACAACTGAGATTTACAAAAAACTCATTGACAATTGAGATTTACAAAAAACTCAGTGACAACTGAGATTTAAAAAAAACTCAGTGTCAAATGAGATTTACAAAAAACTCAGTGACAACTGAGATTTACAAAAAACTCAATGACAACTGAGATTTACAAAAAACTCAGTGACAATTGAGATTTAAAAAAATATAATGAACTTTGTTTAAAAAATTCCAAGCATCATAGAGCAGGCATTCATATATTATAATTCTAATTTTCCACAGCCTCTTCCTCTACCACGACCACCCCTACAAAACAAAATAATGGAGAAAATGATGAAATACACTAAAAATGGATGGTACTTCTTTAACAATTTATTTCAATGATGAAATACAGGAAAGAGAGCACAAATTTGGTGATGGATATGGTATATAGGGCACCCACTACACAGGAAATCTTAGATTTGATCACAATATTTTCAAAAATATAAGCAAATATTTCCTTACAAAGCCTCTTGAAGATTCTTTTAGAAACTATAAGGGAAGTGTGTTAGTCACAATTGTTTTGAAGAAAAAATTGTAAGCTTGATTATTTTCAACCTAAAGTGGGGCAATCTAAGAATCCAAGTTTGTAAGATGATAATAATAAAAAAGAATATGAAAAAAATGTAGTAAACTGGTTAAAAGGAAAGATCAAATGGCTAAGGAAACAATTTTTTGGGCATCAAGAATCCTCCCCTCCATTTCTATTTTCCAAGTACTCCTTTGTGTAGGTAGTATCGTGGTCTTTACTCTTCCTTGCTAGTATTAACCTTTCACTTCTCTAATTTGGTGAGCTGCAACTTGAAAATAAGGTTTCAACGAGGGTTTTAGAGTATGTTTATTAAAATGAAAATTACGACCAAGATCCTAATAATGAGCACATTTAGGATTTAACATTATGGCATCCTTTACGCTATGTACTTAAGTATTACTACTGCCATGAGAAAGCCCCAAAAAATAACATGCAAAGTATTATTGCCGCCATGAGAAAGTCCCATAGATAGGTCAAAGGAAATACCATAAGATAAAGGAGATCAATCACCC